>VZTU01026310.1:0-143247 GCA_013400835.1 Zapornia atra
AACCCAGCCATGCAAAACTATGAAAAGAGAAAACCCTTTCTAATGCTTTTTTGTATCAAATGAGTTTCCAGAAGTTGAGTCTTGTACTCTTTATATGATGAGGATACTGCTTTTCTGAAATGTACTGTGCTACCTGTGATGAAGATACTTGAAAAACTACTAGTAGTTACTCTAAAGAATCTGTAATTTCATGGCACATTGTCACTGTGAATGGGGCAACATGTGTTTTGTCCTTGATTTTTGTGTCCTTCCCCCCATGTAGCACTTGTAGTTGTCAGGGAATCAAGAGGAGTGTTAAGACTACTCTATCCTTTATGCATGGTGTAGCGGAGAGCCATGCAACAAATCACAATGGACCCAGGAAGAATGATCCATGCTTGAGCACCGTATCATTTTATGGGCTCTGATGCAGTTCTTGAAAATGTTATTTGTCCCCAAGGCTGGGGTGGGAGAGTATGACAAGACAGTGATGGTGTTGGCCTTTGAATTAAACACATGGACAAATTACAGTAGAAGTAAGTCTCTGGGAAACTTATTTATAGCTAGGTTTCTGTTCTTCATACCCATGCTATGTTATTCTGCATTTACTGTAATAATTCAATTTACAGTTTGAATTCTGTAGGAAGTTAGTTTTTGAACTTTCTGGTCTGTATATCAGTGCGTTGTCCAAATGTTCAGGTATACATTGATTCAGCATGTGTTCCAATCAACGGGGTTTTGCCTGTAAAACTGAGGGAAAACATGGTTAACACCAATGCTATGAAGTTGTAAGACAAGCTTAAAGAATATCAAATTCTTAAAAATAAACCAAATTAGATTCTTTGTATTTGCAGACAGAGTTCTGCACATAAGTTTTACTCTGCAGTCAAAACACCAAGAAGCTTGGAGGAGATTCTCAGCTAATGACCACTCCAGACCTGAAGTTGTAGTTAAAACATAAAGAGATTGCTATGGAGTCACAGGAACTGCTCCTTATCATATGTCAGTGCTTGAAATACTGTTCCTTCAGAATGCGACTGTCCCTTGCAACAACTGCTGTTGGGCACATTTCTGTCTTTAAATGTTGTAATCCAGGATGGTTCTTACCAGCAGGAATTTGTGAAGTTTTAATTCTATCTAGGTTAAGACCTGGTGGGCTTGACTGTGCTTTTGTTTATACTACTGACATGAATAGGAGTTATCTCTCGTCATAGAATCACAGAATGGTCTGTGTTGGAAGCGACCCCAAAGATCATACAGTTCCGACCCCCCTGCCACAGGCAGGGCCACCAACCTCCAGGCCTGGATCTACACAAGGTTGACAAGGGCCCCATCCAGCCTGGCCTTGAACGCCTCCAGGGACAGGGCATCCACCACTTCTCTGGGCAGCCTGTTCCAGCACCTCACCACTCTTTCTGTAAAAAACTTCCCCCTAATATCTAATCTAAACCTTCCTTCCTTTAGCTTCAATCCATTCCCTCTTGTCCTGCCATTGTCTACCCTTTTAAAAAGCTGATTCCCCTCCTGTTTGTATGCTCCCTTCAGGTACTAGAAGGCTGCAATGAGGTCCCCCCGCAGCCTTCTCTTCTCCAGGCTGAACAAGCCCAACTCCCTCAGCCTCTCTTTGTAGGGCAGGTGCTCCAGCCCTCTAATCATCTTTGTGGCCTCCTCTGAACCCTCTCCAACAGTTCCACATCTTTCTTGTATTGAGGGCCCCAGATCTGGACAGAGGACTCCAGATGGGGCCTCATGTTGTCATGTGCATGAAATACACAAATTTGGTCCAGAATTCTTAAATCATAAAAAATGTAGGGGTCTTTTTCATAGTCGTTTGCCCATCACTTGTGTTGTTCAAGCAAATAAAACCATGGTTATCCTAAATAGTGATTAAGTTAATAGTGAAAAAGTTATCTTTATTTTTCCTATATGATTGTATTGACATTTACTGGACATGTTTCATTTCAAAGGCACCATGATAATTCCCTTGAAACACAACAGCTTTTTTTATCTAAAAGCTCTGAAAGCTTTGGAAAAGCTCACTAAAAATAATTGGAGTAGCGCAGTGCTGCTTTAGCTGAAGAGCTCATTTTTCAATAATGTTCTTTCATGTTTATTTATAAGTTTAAAAAAAAAAGTCTTAAGATTAAAACATCTGATTGCTGGATTATGCTGTGAGTACAAACACTTACTGTACGTCATGAAATGCCAGTGGATGTCTTACTATATACTTCACATAGATTATGTCTGATTGTGGTTTCACTAAATACAGTGATTTGATTTTTTTTTTTTTCCTTGGCATTTCTACTTTTCCTCCAACTGTTGTGTTCCCAACAAGAACCACATTGCATTCAAGGGCTTTCTTATATGCTCTAATGACTTGAAAGAATTTGAAATCTATGTTCTTCTTGCTGCTAATGAAGAATATTGCATGCTACATTTTTGGAATTTTTTTTCTTTTTTGCCTTATTTTTCCAGTCACATGAAATTCAGAGAGCTTTCAGTCAAAGAAAAGAAAATTTCAGTTTTCAATTTATTCTCCTTAATGATTCATATCATCTTTACACCACCATTACTGCCAGCAAATAAGTTCCAGGAAGTCAAAGTTGTTGTGATTGAACCCCAGCTGTCAGCTAAGCACCACACAGCAGCTCACTCACTTCTCCCTTAGTGGGAATCAGGAGAGAATCCAAATAGTGAAAATGAGAAAAATCCTGGTTTGAGATAAAGACAATTCAATAGGTAAAGCAAAAGTCTCACGTGCAAGCAAAGCAAGACAAGGAATTCGTTCCCCACTTCCTGTGGGCAGGCAGGTGCTCAGCCATCTCCAGGAAAACATCACACGTTATAGTTACTTGGGATGACAAATGAACATTTTCTGCTTCCTTTCTCTTACCCTGCTATGCTAGGCATGATATCATGATACAGAATATCCCTTTGGGCTATTGGGCTCAGCTGTCCTGCCTGTGTCCCCTCCCAGCACCTCATGCACCCCCAGCCTCCTCGCTGATGGGGTGAGGTGAGGAGCAGCACAGGCCTTGGCTCTGTGTAAGCACTGCTCGGCAGTAACAAAAGCATCCCTGTGTTACCAGCACTGTTGTCAGCACAAATAAAACACACAGCCCCATACTAACCACTAATGAAGAAAATTAGCTCTATCCCAGCCAAGCTCAGCACAATTATAGAGAGCTTTGCTTTTACAGAGCAGTATTCTCAATGTAACTGGCATTAAGCTTTCCTTTGGCATCACCTTGTAACATTGTAGGCTGGTACATGTCAGTGGAAAGGTAGCTTCTGCTGCCTCTACTGTAGCTGGAGGAAGTTAAGCGAAACATTACTTTCCTGTTAAGAAAAAATAAAACCAGAACAAAATGCTGGTCCCTCCCTGTCCTCCTGCACTATTGATGTTCGTTCCCATATTCCACACCATCCGCTCCATTGGACTGTGGAGCTGGTCTGGGCTAAATTCACCGGTTACCTCTCCTTGGTGGGTCAGTTGGACTTCTTTCAGATCTTGATCCAGTTATTCATGGGCACACATAAGCAGCTGCAGCCGCACAAGGGTAAGGCCTTTTCAAAGAGTGTAATTCTTGCCTCAGTGACTGGGCTGAGCGAGCTTTGCTTTCTTGTTGCTGTTGCTGGCCTGTGGGTTGATCTTACGCAAGGCAGTGTTGACTCCGACTGCTTTGATCTGACCACCTGTGAAACCTTTTCCTATTATATTTACTGGCTTTAATTTTTTAAAGCTTTTTTAGTTTGTGGGTAAAATTATATACTCATGGTGTTTTCTTGAACCCACATGGAGAAGATGTGAAGTTTCTCCCTCTTGCGACCTGAACTGGCCTGTGCTGCTTGAGGCAGAAGCACCGGGGCCCTTTCTGCTGGGGAGGCCTGAGCTGTGGGAAGCCGGGAAGTGACCTGGAGACCTCTATTTGATTCTGCTCTGACAGAGATGGAGGGAAGCCGCAGGTGGTTCTTCCTGCTTCAGCACATCCTCTGTAGTAACTACCACCTTTTCAGACTTGTCTCTTCATTTTGTTGCAACACTCTGAACCAACCTGGCCATTCTAGCAAAGGGTAGCACAAACTGTGGGTGTTTGACTACCCTACTCATCTGCTGCCTTAGGAAAGCACTTGTTCCATGGGTGTGTGCCCTATCACTATGTGTCTTGAATTATTTCTCTGTAAATTTTGCTGGTTCTATTTGAGACTGGCTAGAGAAAGATGGGAGAAAATCTATATTCATGTTTTTCTTTTTTTTTTTTTTTTTTTTTTGTAAAAGGGAGGAGAGATTAATTGTTCTGTGCAACATTACACACCTATCTTAGCTAAGAAGCTAATTTCTTTAGAGCCATTGGATAATTGACAGAGACACTTCTCAAGAGAACCTTGCTGAGCAAAGCCCAGGTTTTATTCATGTACGTCAGGAGACTAGCCAGATAACCACTTAGGTACCTAAAGCCACCAGATACCTAAGAGACAAGAGCTTGGAATGAAGTGCAGAATTCCCCTGGAGCATGACAAAGAACCTGAATGCTTTCAGATTAATGGCCCAGTGCATAGTTGGCATAATATTTGTATTAGTGTGCATCGGAGAGAAGGTGTGGGGGGGATGTTCCCAGGAATTCATACACCTTTTTCTAAGTCCTCAGAGTTGAAACAGGATTAATGTTGTTACATGATTGCTTTCTTGTATCAGACTAAAATCTAACAATCCAGAAGTTATTAGCATGTGTTATGAGACACAAATTAAATTGAGGTTCCATTTTATTTGCCGTTTAACTCTTTTCTATGCAGTTTCTTCAGTAGCAGTGGTATTTAATGGAATCTCATTCCTGAAGAGAAATTAACACCCTTTCTTGGAATCCAGTTTTACTTAGGTGTTTGAGATCCAGACTGCCGTGCGTAACCCATCCTGTCTCTTCAGACAGGTTCCACCAGCACTTAGTTTACCTCCTAAGAAACTGAGGTTTTGTTCTCTGTTGGAGTTGCTCATACTGGGGATGGTCCACTGGTTCTTGCCTTTGTACAGTGTGGTCTTGTTTTGGAGCATGATGCAGCTAGCGCTGTACTCACCGGAGAGCTGTGGAATATTTCTCCAAGGTTATGAGTTTGATTGGTGTTTTTTGTGCCAGAATGATTGTACTTTAGGTTTCAGACTAAAGCTCTTGCTCTAGCCATCTTTTTTTTTTTTTCCCTCCAGCAAAAGGTGACTTGTAGAAACGACAGCTGACTCTCTACTTCAGACTTTTCTTTTGTATTGCACTTAAAAACCTAAAAATTCCTAGACTAAATTTCCTTGAAACAAAAATTTTTTTATTAGTGCTGTATTTGTGCCACCCTCTATTCTGCCAGGCCTCCTCATTCCAGTGAGACAGGTCATACAACATGAAACCCTGATTTCCAGCACTGAGTATTAGTAAGTCACCTAAATTGCAACAAGCAGCTATCAGCTCATATCTCATGTCGGGAGATTAAAAACAGATTCAAGTGGCATCTGGAGTTAAATGAAAATCAGCCTTAATTAATGAGATTGTCCCTTTCATTAGTAAAACTAACAAGTAGAGGAAGGGCTGGTCTTTGTGTAGCTGTTTTCTGAAATTAGTGTAAATAAATCGGTATTTTTCATTGTAGTATTGACCTCAAAGCACTGGGGCATACTTGACAGGCCTATGAAAGTGTGACAGCACCCTTTTTTGTTAATGCTGTCTGTAAAATTTATTTGCCTGTCCTTTGTTGACATTTCTTGAATGACCACCTCTTCTGGTGTTCTAGTTAATTTGTGCTCTTAATCAATGAAACTTCCATCTTGTGGAAGGAAAAAGGTGATTTAGGACCCTGGCTGTGACTTTCTATGGAAAAAACCTGCTTCCTTGACATGTGTGAAGGTCAAGGAGGGAGAAGTGGCCATAAGCTAATAACTGCTGGAAATTGTCCAAAGGAAAGGCCCGTCCCTCTTCAGCAGGAAGTCTGTTTTCTGCCTTAGTAAGAGAGACTAATGTATTTTAGGTAAATTAGTTTGTCCATATTGCTTTGCTACTACAATTCTCTCACCTGAGAATAGAACTTGAACAAGAAGTTAATACTGCTTATTAGAAAGCAGTAGACGTGTTTGGTTTACACTTTTGCTATTGCCTTTATGACTTTATATACCTATTCTATAAGTCACTCAGAAGTCAGGGCACAGAGACGTGATGTGCATTAATTCACTTTTCTGCTCGCTGTTGTTTCTTTAATGACTGATCCATTAATCATGTTAATGTTAGTCAATAGAATCAAACACGCTCCTAAATTGCTAGCATCTTCTATAAAGTATCCCTTCTCTCTGTTTACATGCACCTGTTTCCAGTGGAAATACTTGGATTTCCAGTATCTCTTCTGCTCTTTGGTTTTCCTGCTCCTCAATTGTGCATTTCATTCCTTCTGGTTCATATGAAGTCATTGCAAACTGTGCTCTTCCTGCTTACAGAAAGAGTTGTGTGGTAAAATGCATCATTTAACGTTAGAAATCACAAGAGTTGCTCACATGTTTTCATACTTTATTTGGCTTCAGAAGCTTCTTGTGGCAGTTCCTCTTTTGTTTATTTTCTGAGTGACAATGTTAGCTGTGACTTTGACTGGATTGACTTTTCAGCCTTCAAAATTCAGCCTGTAAAGACACCTTGCATTGAAACTCTGAAAATGAAAGCATCACGACCATTGTTCTTTCACCAAATACTCTTAAGTTGTCATAAACAGTGATTTAAAATTTAACTTTAATAAACCTCATTGAAGTGAGAAGAAAAAAAACCCCACCAAAATAGGAAAATATTTCTAGATTGGAGGGGAAAGGCTAGGTTTAGAAATCACATTTTCTGGTGCTTTCTGGGATCTCCCTCTGCAGCCACTGAAATGATACTCTAGTAAGAATCAGTGATGAAAGTGGTGTGAATCATAAACTTTTCTCTCCACATACATCATTATCTTGGACTCTGAACAGGGAGATGTCATCTGTTGTTCGTAGCACCCAGAATTCTGAAACCACTGTGAAGGTCTGAGCTTTAAAAACACGATTTGAAAGTTCTTGTACAAATAAACAGCAATCCTTTTTTAAACTAATTATACACACATGAAAGCATTTAGCATGAAGTGGCCATGGATTTTTTTATGACACTGTAAGACTTGAACTTGGAGCGAGTGATGTCTAAATGCCATGCACAGAGTTATGTTTATTTGCAGATACATCTCTATACACATGATGTATATTTATAAGCAAAAATACGTGCAGAAACATACCCAAAAACACATTACTGCAAGATGCAAGCAGAGGAAAAATTCACCACATTTCTAGACAGTAGAAATGAATCAGAAGAAGTAACTTACATTCCAATAATGCATTTATTTTGTGTTTGGAGATTTCCTCATCAGCTCTCTGACATTTATTTGATCAATCATAATTGCAGATGTTAATGTCGGTGGGTTTGGAAAACTAAAAGGAAAATACTGTCCTATTTGGGAGGCACAATTCTTTGCCTAGATCCTTGCTAGATCCAGTGTTTGTGGCTGTGCAGGGAAAGGTGGTAGAAAAGGTGCAAGAGGAAAGCACCATGACATAAAATCTAAGTAGCCTTGGAATTCTTCATTCTTATAAACTTTATATTCTTCATGTAAATTAGATGAGGGCTGTGTACAGTGTAAGCTGTATACAGCAGGCTTGTTAAAATTGGCAGTCTAGATTTAAGAAAAAAGGTGATGAAAGAAGACAGAGGAGGTAAATGAAGCAATACCTGATTTCAGCTTCGTAGTCAGTGAGGGCTCTAAGGGCAGGCAAGCTCAGTGTGACCTTGTAAATCCACCTGGGACTCTGGTACCTTGCCATGTCTCTGTTTTACATTTCCCCCTACAGCTCTGTGAAATGTCATGTAATTGAACCCTCAACGAAGCGAGAAGTGACTGTTGAATCTTTAGAGTTCAAACTCACAAAACTGTCCCTGCTTGCTGCAGGGGGGATTGGACTAGATGACCTTTAAAGGCCCCTTCCAACCTAAAACATTCCATGATTCTGTGATAAACAACTCATTTTTTCCCTTTTCCTTGAGTTTCTCTTTTTTTTGTGGTCAGGAAATAGAAAGATGTAGAGGATCTGCAACTTTTCTCTGTGCATTTCTGAATGAGGATTTTTTGGGAGACGGTAAACACATCTCAGGTTGAACAATCAGCTGTACAGGTGCTGGTTCCATGAAGCAGCCGCTTTCTGTGGAGCATGTGAAGTGCATGGAAAGGTTTTGCTTGTTTTGTTAGTTGGATCATTTCCTTCAAGCATGTTCTTAAAGCCCTTTGACTAATGAGAAAACTATAAAGTGTTTCTTTTGGCAACAGATAAATAAAATATCGTGTTGGAAGTCATCCCAAAAAAAGAAGACATTCTCCGTGTTCAAGAAAATCCCATCTCTCACCTTCTGAAAATTTCTGTTCAGAGAAGGAGTATAAACTCCTTCTGGTGTTTCCTTCTCTAAGGTGGGGGAAGGAAGGGAGGAAAGTAAAGTGAAAGAGCAATAGTATGCATGTGGTCAACCTAAAATTAATTGCTTTGCTAATGCTACCATTCCTCTGAGTGACCTTCCCAAGGTGTTACCGTGTTTACATTACAAGCTGGACCAGCTGCCTGAAATAGGTTGCGTGGTGGTAAATGCCGTTCCCTCCCTCTGACCCCACTCAGGAATTCAGGAAGGGAATAAGGGAGTTAATCAGCTCTTTTTTCAGAGGTGGCCACAGCAGCAATGTAGGGTACCTTGCTGTAGGGTTCATTGCAGGTTTGGGGGCTGGTTTCCATTCCCGTTTCATTTGCTAAACACGTTGCAAGGAAGAAGAGTCGTTCTTGTAAGGGAGAATCCGCTAGGAAAAGATCGATGGAAAATTTGGTAGGAAAAGATTGCTCGCAACCAACTAGCCTTTTCTGCTGAAAAGCAGCATTAGGCAGAATTGGAAGGTTTTGTGGGGACAGGGATGTATAGTCTGCAGAGTTTGTCTAGAGATTTATGTAGTTTGGATAAGCATTCTGGCTCCGAGCCTTTCTGTTAGTTAAATCTGAAATGAGATTAAGGAAGGCGGGAAAGAATAGGCTTCTTTTTTTAATGCTTGTGCCAGCGCTGTTTATTCTTCCTCTCACCACTCCTTATTTAATTTCTTTTTGTAAATTCACATGGATTGGGTGCATTTTAGGCAGCTTACCTATGTACCCAAGTTAGAAGCTCTCTCACAAGTTGATATGCAAAAATGGAGCACTCAAAGGTTCATACAGAGCAGTATTTTGCAGTCTCAACTCGTTTGTGGGAAGGTGTGGAAGAGTTCATTAACATTTATAATGCAGTGGTTATGAAGTAGTTTTTAACAGGTTTAAATCAGCTATAGTACTGCAACATTGATTTTGTAAAGCTCTTTGAGATTTTCTTACGCAGTATCAAGCAGCTGTCCTTGTTTAACTGATAACTGCTGCTTCCTTTTATTTTCTGCTGTTTGACCACAAAATGGGAATTACTGGCTTTCTGGCTTTTCTGTTGATTTTACACTTTGTGCAATCCAATTTCTATGGATCAAGCAGTGAGTCAAAATGAATGTATTTCAATTCCACTTTATTTTCTTCACCAATAAAGCAACTCAGTTATTTTGTTTTTTAAATTTTCCATTATTTTTACTATATGAAAAGTCAAAGACTACACTTCTGCTTTAAGCAATCAAAAAAAAGATTAATTTTAGTGAAAATTAATTCCCAGGTATAACTATGAAACAAAACTAATAGCCCTAGAGATACTAGTGATCTTTTTATGAATAGCAAGGATTATTTCAGCTAAAGACAGCATATACCCACCCACTTCATAGTCAGTTTGCTGTGAATGCAAATAAAGATTTTATGCCATTTTGTTTGACAACTTTTCATTTTACGAGCAGAAGTTGTTTTGATGGCAATGATGATCTAAGTATTAGCACTTGCTGCTTGCAACGTTCTCCCAGACATAAGGATACCAGTCCTAAAACAGGGAAAGATGTTTGTTTTAACACATGCTTGGAGCTAAAGGTGCTCTTCCAGGACAAGTGGGAGGCAATAGGAACAACAGCCTGGAGGAAGAGTGGCCTGGAGCAGATCAGAGCTCTGTTGTTTTTTCCCAGCTCACAATCTTCACTTGCTGGAATTTGGTGTGAAGAACGGGAGGGTGTTCTTCATTCCCTAAGAGTTCAGTAGGGTGATGAGAAAAGTTTTGGAGTTTGGTGACATTTTATCAATGTTGCATAATTGAAGCCTAGGAAAACCAAGGGAAAAACAGAAGAGATACTGGAAATCTGAGTATTTACACTGGTAACAGATGAATGCATACAAGGAGAGGAGAAACTCTGTGGAAAGTGAAACAGAGCTAAAGAGAGGAGCTGCTCAAAAAAATGAGGGATAGATTGGAAGATGATCAAGCTGCACATGATGGATGGTGTGTAGTGTTTTGTGGAACATAAAAAGTAGCTCAGGGATATCAGAGCTATTTGATCTTTGAAGTACCTCTAGATGTATCAACCTGAAGTAACTCTTGCATCTTCAAACTCCATTGCTACAATGTTGAAATCTTTAAATTATGCCTGGTGAACCAATTTCTGGCAATATGGCTTCTATTAGAAACCAGAGATGGGCTGTACATTTGTTTGTTGTTTTGCTTCAGGGTGTGTAAACAGTTGATAGGAGAATTATTTATTGTTTTAAATTAAATGGCAAAAAAGAGTGTGATGAATCTAGCAGTCTCATTCCATTGCTTGTAAACCCAAGTTTTCCAGACACTGGATATTAGGCTGCCAGTCCTCAAAGTCCCGGGGGGGGGTGTGGGGGGACACAAGAAACAGTGTTACTCATTTGAAGATTCCTGACATGGCTGGGGGACAGATTTTTACTGAACCTCTGCCATACTATTAGAGTGTGATGTCCTTGTTAGGCATGTGACCTCCAATCAGTTTGTAAGAAAGTATCATTGTCTTTCTGGTTGAGGTGTTCATTGTTTTCTGGGGGGTTAATCTGAGACCATACTGCACAGACCTGAACCTGGTTTGCAGCTCCTCTGCAGATGCTTGAAGTACTATTATTCTTAAAAATCAGATCATCAGGTAGTCTCAGATGGGATGTCTAGAGCTAGTGGAAGCTCCAACTTCTCTGCAGAACAGAACAGAAATATTTCTTTACCTCATCAGTGTGCAATGTAGAAAATGCATTCAGACCTGTGAAGTGCGTGGTATATTGATGAACATCATAGAAAACCCTGCAGGAAATGAAATATTCTGTCTTCACAGGAGGTTTGCACTAAAAATTCCTAGGGCCACACACTGAGAAAGTGCTTTTTAGACAGTATTTTCCAGCGCTTGCTTTGAACAAGGTAGTACTGCAAAGCTTAGAAAAAATGTTTCTGGAAATTGATTCTGACATAGTTAATTTTGTGCACAGAGTAGGCTGAATGAAGCTTTCTACAGGAATCTTAATTCTGGCATTTCTTAAATTTGAAGTGCTTGAATTTTGTAAGCCTAATGTTCTTTTAACTTCTTTCTAAGCACCCAGAAACAGTTAATTACCCATGGTGAATTTATCTTGATTGTGGACTAACTATGCCATGGATTCATAGCCTTCTACGCCACTTATGCACAGATGGTTTGGGTTCAGTCCACACCACTTACTGAAGGAGTGTTGCACAGAAGTGTCCATGATACAGGACTCTTTTGAGTCTGGAAGTAATTTAGCTGCTTCCATGCAGAGCCCAAGGTTATTGCTCACAGAGCAGACCTCAACAACCTTGCTCCAAACTGTCTAATGACACAAGGAGCTGTTAAACTCCCAGGTCTCCAAAATGCCTCTGCACCATCTTCTTCAGTGTTATCCAGGGATCCCCGCCCTATGTAACTGCTGCTGATGGGTTGCTGACTGATGATGTAGTCTTGGAAACGTGCTTGTATTCATACTGAGGATTACCAATGATGCTGTGGTCACTGAATTATAATAACAATAAAATGGAGTAAAATCAACCAAAATGTTTTTAGAAATATTTGTTCAGCCTCATTTCTGGTTTACATAGATATTTGTAAATATCTCTTTACAAATAGACCATCAAACTTGAATTAAATGACCACCTTCATGTTCAGCCAGTATCTGACTGTCTCTCCCTGCCACCAAACAGGTGACAACTACTGACTGATGACAGACCTCACATTTTTAGGTCAAATGAAGCTTACATCCCCATAGAGTTTTCTTTTGTTCTGAATCTATTTTATTCAGGTTTTTTATATGGTAAGGAAATAAAGTGAAGAGAAGAAATTCTGTGTAACCTGTCTTTCTGTCAATGGGAAATTAAGATTTAATAGATTTTTGCAAATGTAGCTTTGCCTGAGAATTTTAAGAAGGGGAGGAAATGGGTTTGGTGTGGGTGGGATAGTTTAGCTATTTACCTACCTAAATTCAGTTACAGAGGAGGAAAGCCTGAGCATGGTACTGATGAAGATGATTTTGCTATGTTTCTCTTTAAGAACTGCTATAATAAGATGAGATTCACTATTCAAAGGAGTTCTCACTGTCACCGTGCTGAAGGAAAAAAAAAAGGGAGAATAGAGGGATTAGATGAGAATTACAGTTAATTTGGAAGGAATCTTTGCTCATTATCTGAGATGAATGAGCAGAAACATAAACCAGCATTTTCAATCAATATTTTGGAAGAGTGTAAGCTCTGAACGCAAAGGGATTTGTAACAATGTCTCTTCTCTCACCTTTTTCTCATGGGAAGTCCACTTCAAACAGGATATATGAACTTGTGACTTGGGCACATTCTTTACTGTGAGATTTGAAAGGAGTCTGTATAACCCTAAATTTCACATAGCAGCAGACATACTTGAAACAAAAAGAATAAAAAGCACATTTAATGAAGTGTTGTATCGGTTTGCTTTCTAGTGCTGACTTTGGCTTTGTTTGGCCAGTACTTAAAGAATAGAGTCTTTCATTAATTTGCACTAACAAGCATAAATTCAGGAGATGAAAGTGAATTCTTTAATGGCACACACATTACTGCAGGGTGGAGTCTATCTGAAACGTTAGACACAGGCTGAGCATGCTCAAGAGCAGTAAATATCTGAAAAGTCTATCATGAATTCAGTTTCAACATCTGTCACAGTGTAATTACACTGAAGAAAATTAGAAGGATATTCTCACTGTTGTTTTTTAAGGCAGCTCGATGAATAAAAATTGACAGATGGGTTTTTTTCTTAAAATCACTTGATGTCGGGATGTATCCCTCAGTAGACAAAGACACAATGATCTTGATTCAATCAGCTTTTATTTTCAGGCTGTTTGATTTCATTCTTTTGAGGAGGCTTGGACACTGTGAGACTTCCAGTCTTGTCTTTGCTTTAAACTGACACGCTTTCTTCTCCCACTTCGCTTAAGAACTGTTTTAATTTAATTGCTGAACTTAAAGCATAGTGAATTCTTATTTATCCTACTTATTGCTGCTCTTGAGTCAGTCCTTCCTGAGCAGGGGAGGAAATCAACGACTTTGGATTGTTTGAAATATAGGTACACAGGAAAAGAGTGACTTTCTCTGCTCTTCTTACAGCAACCTTTCAATCAAGATGACAAAAACATTGAAGAAATGTTAAGTTTATATTAAAAAAAGAAAATCTAAAAAATGAGTTCCTTTACCTTTTTGTCACTAACATTTCAGACACTACACAGGTCCTCCAAATGATCTTAATAGTTCGGTGCTGTTGGTTCACTTGTATTTGTGTCTGAAGGTGAAGAAAGCTAACGCATCCCTTCATAGGAACATTCAGGCTTGTCTAAAATCATGTAGCAACAAGTATTGAGTAATGTTATAAGTGATACCTACTTAAGATACCTTGTAGTGCTTCCTAAAATACATTTCTTATATTATGAGGCTTTTTCGGACTTTGGTAGAAGAGGGAGCACTGTTTGGAATACGTTGACAGGTGAACAAATCATGTGGGAATTAAAAACCAGTTTAATATAGCAATAATGCAGCTGGAGAAATGTACCTGTTTGGGTTTTTTTTGTTCTCAGTGTAGCTTTTCTGTGGTATTCCCCAAGCATACCTTACAATTCCACCTAGAATTAACAGTGTTGGAATTTTACTGCAACTTGGAAGATTCCTAAGTGTCACTTTTGGCAGCATGCTTTGTTTCCTGCAAAACCCTCTGCGGGAAGTGATGTGAAGCACTGATGGTAGGATTACTGTTGTCATTGCCTGTCACTCATCTTGCTTTTTTGTATTCTGTTATTCAGGATTATAGCGTGTATTACTTTCAGAAGTCCATGCTTATTGAGAATCAGCCACAATATATGAGTTTCAGAGATTGGCTTTTGGGTTCTGAGAAGCAGCAGTAACTTTACATGCCCAGCAAAATTGTTTTGGCTCTCCATAACCCTCCCTGCTAAAGTCTTGTTGAAGAGTATTTAGCTACCTTACCAATTGCAGTGCTCCTATTTCAGGACACTGAACTGGGCTCATGTTTACCTGCCCAGTGTGGCCAGCCCCTTTTCAGTGGTCTGTGGGGACAGGACAAGGGGCAATGGCTGTAAACTGGAGCACAGGAAGTTCCACACCAACATACGGAAGAACTTTTTCCCAGTGAGGGTGACAGAGCCCTGGCACAGGCTGCCCAGGGAGGTGGCGGAGTCTCCTTCTCTGGAGATATTCAAGTCTCATCTGGATGCCTATCTATGTAATATGAGCTAGGGAGCTGCTTTGGCAGGGGGGTTGGACCAGATGATCTCTCAAGGTCCCTTCCAACCCCTACAATTCTGTGATTCTGTGTAGCACCTTGGAGAATGAAGCTGAGCTTAAAAACCTGGGAACTGCATTCTTGGGAAATAACAGCACTCATGACAGCAACAACATGTCACTATGTGACAACAAAAGATCCTTGATCAATGTTTGGGCTTTACAAAGACTCTGCTGAAGTCTGTGGGGTGAGGCAATGTTTGAAGTTTCAAATGGCTTGGGAGTTTATCCGGTTTACTTTTATTCCTTTAATTATACAATAATCCTGTGAATTCTTGTGTTTCCTCTTTTTCCTTCTGGAGAATCTTTGTTTAGGAAAAGTGTAAATATTAGGAAACGTGGCTCTTTTTTTTCCAAGAAAAACAGAAGGAGAAAAAAAACCAGTCAGTGAGAGTCTATCATTTGTTCACTGCAAAACTGACAGGTTTCATCCTGGAAAGTTTACTGTTATACTAATGAGAAATACTGTTGATGATTGAAAATGCTCGGTATGTGAGCACTTTTACCCTACTATATATCCTTTTTCTTCTGTAGTGTTAGTCTGGTTGTTGAACAGCCCAGCTGCGTTACCTCTTGGTTCTCTTTGTTTTCCACTTTGGGCAGGAACCCCAAGACAGTGTGCTTTTTTTCCATAATCACCGTAGAAGTGCCTGACTGCAGCCAACAAAGATCCTATTACCATATAATAGAAAAAAAAAAAAATTAAAATTTTTCATGTACTCTCTCAGAGTTTTCTCTGCCCCAGGTGCCAAGGTGCACTGAGTCTGTCAATCAAAATAGGCTGGTTTTGCTAAGACTGAATCTCGATTGCCTTTTCTTCCCAACTCTTATCTGACTCTCCTGTGCTTCCCAGTCTGAATGCTGAGTTCATTCTCAAGGCTTAGCTTTTTGGCATGTAAAGGAGATGCTGGAATTCCAAACTGATGTGCTGTATGTAATTGATAATGATTGATAAAAGACAGCTAGCACCTGGGGGACCTTTCTTTGTGCAGGGCAAATAGGTGTCTGAGGAGTTGAAGAAAGGGAGCTGCAGAAATTATCTTTACCATTCTGCAAAGGTTGGTTTGTGTTTCCCTCTTTGTACTTTCAAAGTCAGGATTAGTATTGTTTACACAGACAGAAGGCTAACGTTCATGATGATTTATGGAGAGGGAAAGACCCGGAAATCCATCACATCCAGCACATTGCCAGACCGAATTACTCATTCGGCTCCCAGATAGAAGGGCTAAGGTATCACCTCTTAATTCGGGAACCTTGCTAAGTTTCCCTAGTTTAATCCAAAATTGAAGGTAATTTTTCTTCTCTGGCTTCTATCTCAGTGTAGTTAGTTTCTTGACTGCAGATTAATCTTCAATTTAAATTCAGTTTAAATGTTATGGGAGTGTCTAAATACATAATTGGAGTGAGTAAAGAAGACAGAGCCAGACTTCAGTAGTGCACAATGAAAGGTCAAGAAGCAGCAGGACATGAGCACTAGCATCTCACCCAACCTGTGATCCTCTAATTCGGTTTTACTGCTGTCGTAAAGCAGTTGGATGCATAAGTATGATAAATGCAATATGAGAGTTTAGAATACATTTCAAGATGATGATCCTACTTTAGCAGAGGGGTGGGACTAGATGATCTCTGGAAGGCCCTTCCAACTCCTACCATTCTGCCATTCTTCTCTGAAATAGTTGTGTGAACCATTTTATTGGAAATGAGAGGCAACACTTTCCCTTAAAACAGATCTTAATTTCTGCCCTAAAACCAAACCACTTCTCTTTTTCTGCAGCATCACTGCTCAGTGCAAGAAGCCATTGCTGGAAGTTGGGTGTAAACCCACTGGAGTTAATTCTTTAGTATTTCCACAAGTAATGTCTTGCACTGGCAAGAGGCTTTTGCAGAATCTCCTGCCTCACAAGGAAACCTCTCTGTCAGTCTCACCATTGCATCCTGTTCTTGAGAAACTTCAGATAAATTGTAGGAGATAACACAAAAGAAACCTTGGAAGAATTTTGCAATTCTGATGTAGTACTTTGGCTGTGTGGGAGTTTGGGCAGTGTCACAGGTGCTACATGGTATGTATGAAGGACCAGCTTTTGCTGAAACTCTTGAGCTGATTAAAGCTGCCTTATGGCCTTTGACCTTGCTGTGTGCTGGTTTTTGAGGGGAGAAACACCAGAGGAAAAGGGAGGCAGTGGAAACAGGAGAGGAGAAAATTCCCCTGTAAGAGTTTTTTGTGTCTCTACAGTCCTGGACTTGCCATGTGCTGAGCATCACCTGGAGAAAGGCTTGAGGTTCACTTGAACCTTGAGTATGCAGAAAGCTGTTGGGAAGTAGGCTTTAGGGAGAGAATGTGGTAGGGATGCAAGTCTGTGTGAGTTTGAAATGGTAATTAGAGCACGTTTAGTTAAGGAGCCTGAAGGGGAGTTATGGAGACACTGACCACATGGGTACCTTTCCCTGAAAAAAAATAATGGTGTGGGGGCCTGCTACCTTCCCAAAACCACAGTCACAAACTGCTTTCAAAGTCAATAATTAAGCCTGTAAATGCTCTGTGGTCCCTATGCCTGCTCTGTTGCTGAGGTGTTACCAACAAGCAGTTTCTTGGTGAGCTTGACCTTGATTTATAAATAAGAAGTGCTTTTAAGGGCAAGATTTAAGGGCTGTTGTACCCACTGGGTTATAACCACAGCCAGCAATGTACATTGCAGGGGCCAAGAGTGCTGCAGAAAGCTGCACTGATTTCACAGGAGAGCAGTTTGTCCAGCCTTCCTGGTATGTTTGGCTTTGGCCAGCTGTTACCTCTGGATGGCAGCATCTCTTGAGCCTGTAATCCAGGGGGAAATTTTGGTGGTCACTTTTGTCACTCATTTTGAGAGCTAAAAACAAGATTAGTTTTACTGTATCATTGTCGATTTTGCCATTTAAATAGATGGGAAAAAAGAAAAAGATTGTTTTTGATTTAGAAACCCCTTGTGTCTGCAAAAGATCTTTAGGTCTGAAACTAGCATGCAGATTTTCCAAATAGTTGGGAGCTATTAAAGTACTGCATAAGACTAAATGCTAGACTTTAAATATCAACTAGCATAGGAACTTCTGAATTAGCAATGTGATACATTTGCATCTGTACAGAACTGTCTTTGCAGTTTTAATTTATAACATTAGTTCTGTGACGTGGT
Source organism: Zapornia atra (assembly GCA_013400835.1). NCBI lineage: Eukaryota > Metazoa > Chordata > Aves > Gruiformes > Rallidae > Zapornia > Zapornia atra. The sequence goes on from VZTU01026310.1 coordinate 17,927, forward strand.
TTTTTTGTGAGAAAGTTCAGCGATGGGTTAATATGGCTACAACAAGTTCAGTAGATGGTTAATATGGGAGTGCTGAAAATTCATTTCTTACCATGCTTCAGCCATAATATCTGTGATAATGGATAGAACGAATGAACAGAGGGTAAGAAAGATTAAGAGTTGTTGTTTAATGAAACTTTGCTAAGAAACAAAGTATTTATGAATTTGTGGTCAGGAATAAGTTTTTATCTTCCTAGTTGACGTTACAGATATCTTCAACAGGAGTAAAGAAATGGGATTAGGTGTATAAGTAGTAGATTTTGCACTGAAGCTAAAACCAAGCCATACAAATAGAAAAAGAGGAAAACCCAAACCAAACAAAACCCCAAACCTAAAAGTTTTAGCTGGTTCTGGCTCCAGGGAATATGCATGAATCATAAGGTTTGGCAAAGTGCTGCTTTGTAAAATCATTTTAGAAGTAGTAGAGAGGACAGGTCATCTATTTTATCTGATGTCTCCTCTTTAGAAGCAAGGAGCTCTGCTGCAAATTTATGAATTTTCAAGTAGCTGGATGGTATAAAAATTGTAGTTAATAATGATTTCTTATGAGGGAAAACACTGTCCAATATCCTTGGGTAGTGTGGAGATGACAGGCTCTTCCCTGAGGGTGCATGTGCAAGCAGAAGTAGAAGTTCCCAACATCCAGCATGTTGGGGCAGCGCTGAGCTGGAGATTTTTGTGTTCAGGGCCCTCCCACTTGGTATCTGAGCTCTTGCCTCTCTCTAGTGAGGAAATGCAGAGAAAGAAGTGTGAGGCAGGTTTTCTTGGGACATTTGCTTGGATGGAGGAGTCCTTTCAGTGCCCAGGTTAGTATACATAAGCTAGCAGTCTGATTTCAAATGGAATTAAGTTAATCACACAGACCCTTCATTTCTCATCGATGTTGATAGGATTTCAGCTAGCAATGAGAAAGATGACTTTTAGCAGCCGGTTCCTCCCCATGAGGTTCATCACAGCTCTGACTCTCCTTCATGCTTGCCTGTTGCTGCGTGTAGTGTGGAGCATGCACCACGGCTGCCGGTTATGAAGTGCCTGATGAACCTGGGCCAGAAGGTTTCTTGGGTGTAGTGGCAGGGTCTGGCTTTGGCCTGCCTCACCCTGTGTGTTTGCTTGTTCTGACGGAAGCAAATGCAACCCCAAGATGCAATGCTGCCATCGTCCTTGGTGCGATGAACGGGATTTTGGCTCAGAAGAAGCAAAGAAAATAGCATTTCTGCTATTCAGGGCTGGTTTTTTCTCTAAGTTTTGTGGTGAAATACAAAGCAGATCAAGCAAATTAGAGGAGCAGGTGTGTGAGCAAGAAATGCCATTGAAACTTTTGACCCTCTGGGTGGGAAAAGTAGATTTTTAGTTAAAGTGATACTCGTTGTGATGATGTTTTGTGCTAGAGATTTTCCCCTTCGGTCTTGTTAACTTTATATAGGAAAGATCCCAGGAGAGTTTCAGTGCCAATACTGGCAAGTTTTTAGAGGCTTTTTTAAACCTCTTATTTCACAGAAATCTATGAAGTTTCTGGCTGGTCTTTTTCTAGCCTAAGCCTTTCCTAAGAAATCCAGCAATTTTCCACTTGAAAATAGCTATGGGTAAAGTCACACACTACTTTCATATAAGATTAAGGGTTTGACAAGGGTAGTGGGAACAAAGAAATTCCAAATTAAGTCTGCCCCGTATTTAAACCTCCATCTCCCAGCCCCCTGTTGCACAATAGCAAGCTTTCCTAATGCAAGTAGGTTGTTGATATACTTCCAAAAAGAATTCCAGTTAACTGAGAGATGGGATTAAATGGATTAAATAGCCTCCTCGTTTTTCAGTGAAAAAAAAAATAAAGGGGAGTTTGGTTGAAGGCACGTACAAATGCAAGCTTAAATGATTTTGGACTAGATTGGCCTTCCAAACAACCTCAGATTGCCTTGCAAATTAGTGTGTGCCGTGTCTTGGTGGGGCCCTGTGTGCTGGTGGTGAGCGTGCGTGCATACAGACACGCACATGCTGGGCGGTGGGTGGGTGTGTGGAGTTTGCACTGTAGCTGCAGGTTATGGTCTCGGGCCAGGAGAAAGGCTACCAGTTGGGTAGAAAAGCTGCAAAGAATATAAAATGATGCAGAGTGCTCTGTGGACAGTCTGCCTCCGTTTAGTCCAAAACTGGTATACCCTACTCAGCCAGACCAGAGCCCTGGAGAGCCCAAGAACCTCCAGTCCACCAGGATGCGCCTACACTACTGTGTTTTGGTGGCCTTTCCCATTTTACCACTTTATTGTGTGATTACTAGGTGTTTTTTCTTCCTCAGCACAAATACGTGACATGTTATGAAAGCTATCATTCTCCCTCTTTTAGGTCTTCTTGTGGACTTCTGTTCCTAAGAATTTACAGGGTATCAGCCTTGTACAAAGTACATTCAGATTCTCCGTAACTTACTTCTCATAATGAAAGCTGATTTCTCCTCAACCCTGCCTATCATGTCTTACTTCCATATTTCTGACCCCTGAAGTCAGGAGATAGCAATATGAAGTTTCATGCCATGGTCTGTCAGCAGTTGATAACCTGATGTGTGGCAAATAATTACTGGAATCGTAACTTGTATGTGGGCAGCATGACTGCACAGCAAACCTGTCTTCATCTTGGTGGTTTGAAGGCATCCGTTGTAATTCTTTGTCCTGTGAAACTTCTGTTGCTTCTTCAAGTGGCAACAGTAGTGGTTTTTTCATGTGTTACTGATTTTTCACATATATCCAAAAGACCCATTCTGTTGCTGGAAAGATATGGATACTACCCCATATATAGGGTAACATTGATAGTAATAAATAAAAAAAGGTGGTGGTGTAGTCTGAGGCAGATAAGATTAGTGGTAACAGATGAAAATTAACAGGAATCCCCAAAATATTTTTTTTTGCTTCTAAGGCTCCAAGGTGTACTAATTTGCCTTAATCTGTTGCTGTTGTGAAGTGTCACATCTAAGAGGTTGAAGACTAATGCATCCCAGATCTTGCTTTTGCATCCAGTCTAACTGTTCTTAAGTACAAGCAGCAGAGTAGTTTTGTATTGTGTGCATGTTTTCCCTTTAAAAGCAGACTTCTTGCTGTCTTTGATTTCTGCATTAATTTGGAAAGCATTCGCCAAGACTAAAATTTGTTTCACATTTGTTTCAAATTCAAATTAAATCACTTCACCCCCAACCAAGGAATTTGCAAGAAAATATGAGGGGGGGGTGTGTGCGATGGGGGGAGTAGATGACCTTATCGTGACTGGATCTCATCCTGATTGAGGGCCAAATCTTTTTAGCATTGAAAGGAAGTAAAAGCAAGAATTAAGAACTCTCTCTGATTACAGCTGGGATAGCAGTACTCTCCTCTTTCCTCTACCTGCAAGGAAATGTTTCAAAGCAGCCATTTATTCGGGCAGTGGAACTCTTATCTCTTTACTGCCTGGCTTACGTCTTCTGTTTTACCTTAACACTTGGGCCTGTGTCCCTCCCACATGGTTTTATTCACCTGAGACACTCGTCTTCAGAGGGTGGTGAATGATTGCTTCCTGGGCAGGAGTGGAGAGAGAGGGGCCTACGTACTCCGGCAGCAGCACAGCCTGGCTGCAGCTATGGGACAAGTTATCTCCTTGCTGTAGCCCTGTCGCTCGCTGTTTCTCTGCCTTCATTGACTGTGTAAGGTGACTTTGCTTCTAGCTTTCTGTAGCAGATTAGATAAGGAACAGAAGAACCTAAAATTAGCGCCTTGGGGTTTTTTAACTGTAAGCTGACCAACTAGAGCAAAGGAAAAAAGAGGAGACCATGTAAAAATGAAAGCTAGCTGCTTAGCTATAGTGGTACTTAAGTGCCTGCCTAACATTCATGTCTTTGATAATGTGCCCTCAAGAAAAATGATGCTGCACTGTGCACAACCTAGCACAAGCTAGCAGACATACAGAATGTGTTTGGAAGATTACTAATGTGATAATTTTCCTCTCCCTGTGTTTTTTTCCCCTGTTTTTGCCCCATAAAGTGATGTAGTAGGGGCTCGTCAGGTTGTGCATTAGATAATTGAGTTGTTATGCCAACAGTCTGTGTTGAAAGGTGTTACATTGGTGATTTCTTTTTCATCCCACTGTGCTTTGATCTCCTGCTATAAAGCAGAAGATCTAACAGTGGAAACTTTTGAAGATGATAGATGATTTTTGCTAATCCACTTTTCATAATCCTTAAGAAAAATGTCTGTCCTTATCAGTCAGAAAAGATTTAATAGCTGTTGTCTCTAGAAAGCCTCCTATTATCAGGATTGCAAACTAAGGGATTACTGTTATGAAGTATTTTACTAGCGTATTTTGAAATGTTGATGTAAAGGCTTCAGAATAAATGAATAAAGATGCTTTTTTATCAACCTAGCTTGCTTTGTTTTATTGTCTCCCTACAATGTAAAACTCATTTTTAAGAGAGCCCTGTATAATGGTGAATATTGATGTTAGTTGCCCTGCTTCAATTTCATATTATTGAAAATCACTGGAACAGTCAGTCCAAATATACTCACTCCAAACATTATATGGTGCTGAAGCAAATGGTGAAGTCTGGGCTTACAAGATGTAAAAAGGTGTAGTTGATGGAACAGTTGCAACAGTAAGCAGTGTGTAGAATGCTGTTTGCAGATTTGGGGGCAATAAAATGTGGCATCTTCTAGAAAGGAACAAGTGCCTGTGTTTGTCCCTGGATGAAATTCACACTTATATCATCCAGATGAAGTCAGTAAAGTTATTGCAGTTGCCCAGGATTTTGTCCAGCACAATCTTGCCTAGTATATCTTTCATTAGTTGAGCTCACAACGTTTCTGGAAAACCCTGCATATAGAAAATTGCCAGCAATGCTTAGGATTATAAAAAATATTCACCAGGTCTGACTATATTTTATCTCTTTTCTTTGCCATAGCTTTGGGCCAGATTATGCTCTATGTTGATGGCATGAATGGAGTAATAAATCATAACGAAACCATCCAATGGCTGTACACACTTATTGGGTCAAAGGTAAGACACTTTCCAAAGATCTAGTTTTATATGTTTTTGCTGTTCCTTAAAGGCATTTTATTTGTATTGCGTAGGAATTTAGCATATAAACAGACTGTGTGTTAGGTTCTAAATGAGTACATAACACTCTGCATGGAAACCAGGGCACACTAAAATGTTATTTCTTTTCCACTCTTTTTATGCTCCTTTGTGCTGTTGGCACTTACTCTGCTCTTAAAAGCAAAGGTACCAAAAATGCCCTCATTGCTGTCTGTGCTGCCACTGCAGTTGACCATGGAGAAGACTTAAAGTCTTGCAGTTGCAGATCCCAAGACATTCTTTGCAATCCGTTTTTGGGGTGTTTTGTTTTGCCTTTCCATTCTAAGAATGTGAATTCTTTTCTACACTGCTCAACTTTGCTGAGCATTGGGGAAGACAATTCAGTGTGATTTCCTTCTTAGAATAGAGTAGTTCAGTTGGAAGGGACCTACAATGATCACCTGGTCCAACTGCATAGTCCACTTCAGGGCTAACACATGTTGTTATTAATGGCATTGTCCCAATGCCTCTTCAACACTTGACAGGCTGGGGACAAGGACTGCCTTTCTAGGAGACTTGTCCCAGTGTTTGACCATTCTCTTGGTAAAGAAATGCTGCCTCATGTCCAGTCTTCTTTTGCCTGAAGAACGCTAGAAGACAAACGCTGGTACCTTCCTACAGGGGATTCTTTGTTGGTCCCTACATACAAGGAGGCAAAAGCTCAAGGCCAGAATATATGCCACTTGGGTTGTTCTTCTCCTGTGGACCAGTGATTTTCATAGTGAACAACCCAGTTTTAAGGCCATCTTTGCTGGAGGTTGAAAAGGAAGCAGAACACAGATTTTGCTCACATGCCATACTGAAGGGTAGGGAAGGCACAGATAGGCCTTTCTCTAGTCTGCTGGCTCTCCAATTTTAGGAAGTTAATTGAGGCCTGCATGGACTGCTGCTGCTCTTGCCGTGTAGACTGCTTGGGATAGACACAATATGTATGAGACAGTATCTGGAACAGGGCATGTTAGCTTTTGTTAACAACTTTAAAGTTGCCATAATTGGTGGAGTTGAATCTCTAGTTAGAATTACTAAGAAATTTCCAGGAACTTTTGCTCCAGTGGCTGAGTTGCAGAAAGTTGGGTACTGTAATGACAAGAGGGATGCTGCTGCTTTCCCTCTTCCCCCTAACAGCTCTCGTAACACAAGGAGAAAAAGAGCTCAGTGACCCAGGGGCCTTTTTAACCACTGCAGATTTTAATTTTTATTGTGTAACGTGCAATCTTCACTGCTGCAGCAGATCATCAACTCAAAGAACAGATGCTGCAGTGTTGGAAGAACTGATTTATCTTGGGTTGACATACCTACATGGGTAGATACGTAGAATAAGATAATTATGGTTGTCAAATCTCAGGCTTGCAGAATGTAGTTTATGACTGTAAAAAGATGAGGAGAAACTTTCCCCCCGTGTAAAATATTCCACTGTTGCATGGGTGTTATGCTGGGTAGTTAGCCATAATTGGAAAAGTGGTGCAAGATGAGAGAAAAATGGTTTGCTTGATATAGATCCTCATTTTCTAAGAAACAGATAAAAGAGATGAGCAAAAAATTGTATTCTCTAATGTACCTAGTGAGAGTGGGATGGGTGAGAAACACGACTGTATTGCTACCTCACAGATTAAATTCTGTCAAGATTTTCCTGACCAGAGTACTTTGGCTCTCATGTCCTTAAGCTCCTTTCTCCCTCCCCCATCGCCAGTCCAAATGATTATCTCCATGTCCTGGCTCAGTGCCGGCACCTAAGGAATGCAGGCAATGTGCTTTGAACAGTTTGGTTTCAGGTAGCATCAAAGTTGCTTTTTCATTATTCTCTGACTGTCTTGGAGGAGATCTAAGTCCCTGCCTGCGTGCCAGAAGTTAACCGAAGGTATGGCAGGCTGACTGTCAGCGTGGTGGGACAGCTGCTCTGTGCACTCGGAGGTGGTTTTGACTTTCTGTGAAAAATGAACCCCTGGAATTTGCAACGCACCTACGGTCTAATTTTCAGCCCTGCAGTACTGGTGCCTCCTCTGCAGCAAAGGCAGTGAAAAACACGTTAATGCTGCTGAACAAAAAGCAATAGTAACATCGCCAATTAAGTCTCGGGACAAATCCCTCTAATAGGATGCAGGAGGAATACAGCCATTCAGCTGCCACAGCTGTGACACATAGCTTCTTGCCTTCTCAAAAGCTCTGACCAGGTTTAATATGCTTAGCACTGGAGGTGGTTGAATCTTTTCCAGTGATTTTTCTTTTTTCCTTCCTTCCCTTTTGTTCAAATCCTGTAATGGTTTTGGCCCTTCACTGTGACTTGCTCAGCTCTTTTTGCATGGGGCTGCTGGCTCTATCACCCTTGCTCACTTGGGAGTAGTGCAATATTGCATGTGCTGGTCCACTGCAGCACACATGTTCAGCAAAGGACCTTCGGGTCTGTCACACTCAGCACTGCAACAGCTTTAATTTTGGCACCCAGCTTCAACTTCACTTTAGGCACATATACATCTGTATTCTTGAGGTATAGGGAAAGGGGGCAGGAAATAAAGTATTAAATTAGTGAGAATGAAGGGCTATACCACTGAAAGGCAGTCTAGATTGTTGTCATTATATTCCTCATTACTGCTAGATCTGCTGCAGTTGTACAGCTCTTAAGCATCAGTGGATTATCAGAAGTTGCTGATAATTTTAGTGCTGTGGTCTAATTTTTTTCTGAACAAAATTAGTGGGGAGGTGATTAAAATTCCAGCAGTGTGACTGTGTTAATGCTGCTGCCCTTACACTGGGTAAGAGGCACCAGTGGTGGCAAGGTCAGGAAATTACAAGTGGAAAGAAAATTAATCTTGGATAACTCATTTATTAGTGGGCAGAAAGAGCCCCGTGTTTCAAATTGGTCTTATATAGGAGTTAGATTGGAAATTTGAAGTTAGCAATACCCTTCTGCCATTGTTATTTAAAGAGGAGAGCGTTATCAGCAAACCCCAGGCTCTTAGGGCCACTGCTGGTCCATTGTAAGATACATCCAACCATGTGTGAGCATCCCAGTGTGTGGCAGTGGTCTGTCACATGCTGGTTGTACACCACTCTCCAGTCATCACTGGCTGCTAGATCCCTGGCATAAAACATTTACAGATTAACGTTTTAATGTTTTAAATGTACATTTACAGAGTAATCCCAATTTAAATGTACATTACTAGTGCTTTATCATTGGTTGCATAGGCAGCAATTCATCCATCTTTCCCTGTTTAACGGAGCATTCAAGTATGTACTTAATTATAGGTGTATGGTTACATGGTGTTGGCTCCCAGGGAACTTTAATACACAACTGAGGCCAGCAGTGTACTGCTGTAGGAGTGGAAAAGAGGGGTATAGCGGGGCCAGGGCTCTGACCATCCTATTATATAAGCTAGAAGTTACATAACTAAGTCAAAGAAGAGTAGATGTTGCACTTGGTGACATGGTCTAGTGTTGGACCCAGTAGGGCTGGATAGATGGTTGGACTCGATGATCTTGAAGGTGTTTTCCAGCCATAACCACTCTATGATTCTACGATAACTAGGAAATATCTATGTCAACCGAGTTTTCTTTTAGCATTCATTGGTAGCATGGAACATTCACACAAGATAGTTTGCTTTTTAAAAGACAAAACTAGAAGTCAGCCAATGCTAGTTAACAATGCTTTCAGAGCTGCTCCTTGATTTTTACTTTTTGTTTTTTAAAGTGAGTAAATTAACCTATGAAGGATGTTGCCTTAGCATCCGTAACACAAACCTTGATTCAACCTCACAGCATCTGGGAAATGATATTTCACCACTTTCCTGGTGTTTCTGCCAGCTGTACATTGCTGCTGCAGTTGGAATTAAGTTTTTGCATCATATTGCAAGTTATATTTAGCCTGGTTGTAAAGGGACCTGAGGCATTTGTTCATGCTGGCAGCTGTCAACCCAGAGGCTTGTGGAGCTCTGTGGTAGGTTACCTGAGGTAGAGTCTCGGTTTGATGGTGATGGTGAAAAATTTCTCTTACCCAAAACAAGGGACACCAGGTTAAAGACAGATATGCAGTAAGGCATATTAAGTCCCTACCATGTATTTTTTAATCTGTTAGTGTTTATGAGGTAATGTCTGTATTATCTTTCATATGTGTAGTAATTCCTTCTGACCTGGTAATAGAAAGTGTACAATACTTTTATCAGTGCCTTACCCCCTTCAAGACTAACTACTGAGTGTTAACAAAAAGTATGTTTCTGAACCAGAAATCTTGGGGAAAAACACAGGTGTTTATATTGTCCACAAGAGATGCAAATAGTCCTTTGCATCACAAACCCACAGGCCTTTCCCACTCCACCTCAAAGGTACATCTAAGGTATTAAGTGGTCCAAAACCTGAGTCTGGTTTCATCTTTTCTTTCCCTCCCATTTCAGACTGCTACTGATAATAATTATTTTTTCCCATTTGATGATCCAGGCTGTTCTAATTTCCCTCAGGGGAGCTAAAGCCCCTTTTTGGCATTGTTTTCAGTGGAAAGTAATCCATTTTCAAAGTGGTGCTGGGTAACCTCAGAAGACAGGGTGGAATGCTGGGCCCGGGCTGATATGACGAGTTTGATTAAAGATTCCTATCTCACATCTTGTTTCAATTTTATTTTTTCTTCCACTTTTCTTCTGTCTGGGTCCTAGATTGAAAAGTTAAATACAAATTTAAACTAGCAAGTTGTACTCTGTGCCTTGTGTGAATCTTTTGCTTCCTTTGATGTTGAAGTAAGGACTTCTTGAATGTTTTAAATGTAATTCAGTCCAAAAAAAAAGGAAAAAAATATATTTCAAAGCAAAAGGGAAAAACCCACAACATTCAAACAGAATGTAGTTGTAATGGATTAATTTGTTGATTACAAAAGGAAAGTGCAGTAGGGCTGCTTTTCCCACACAGTGCCAGTGGATGCAGACAGTTGGTAAGCCATTTCATGAGAATTTTGAGAGAAATAATATTCTTACAAAAAGCACTAGAATTGTTTTTACCAGTGAATCGTTTAAGGTATGTAGAGGTAAATACTCTAGTCTAAGAATTTGATTAAATCAGTCTCCATTTCACAAGCTATTTTTGCCTGTGCTCAACTGAAGTCCTAAGCAGGCCAGAGAACACTTTTCCTTAGAAAGTTTCTCACCAAATTTTATACAAATGGATGATAAATAAATACATACTGAGAACTGGTTTGTAGTCATGGAGAAAGTTATGAATGTAAGGGGCTTAACAGATATCAATAGGACTAAAATAATAGCATCAGCAGCACTAAAGCCCAAAACATGTTGAATTAAATCACCACCAAAACTGGATGATATACTTCCTTGTTGAGGGTCTTGGAAATACTATGTGTTTGCTTCTTGCTAATTTTTCTGGTGATATATTTTGAAAATCATTTTGTGTATGGATGGTCTGTCCTGAGTTAACATTCCCTGGGTGATGAGAATGGATATGACTAATCTTTGTGAGCAGGAGGTTTCTCTGTAGAATTATCCTGTGCTTTACTCTTAATGTGTTTGGAAGGTGATCTGGAAAAACTGGCCCACTAAAAGACTTAAGCATCCAGGAGTAATTGCACAGCTCAGGGACTTACTTTGATTAGTTTCACATGTTGTCCTTTTCCCAATCTGCTGCCTCAATGATTAACAAGCTCTTTTGCAGCTTCTGACCAGTGAGACTCCACATACAGCTAATGCAAAACCTACACAGATTGCAGCATCTCTCTTACCTCCATCCACAGCTATGATAAGCCTATGTTTTTGATCTGTTTTCAGCTCTAGCCCAGATAGAAGTGGCAGTTAGGCATCAGTCTTTGAAGCTTTCAGGCTCCTTTGCATCCTGGAAGGGTTCAGAGCAAAATGAGATTTCCCCTTGAGCCCCAAGTCTACCACTGAACTGCCCTGAGCCCGAGACCTTGAACTGTGGTGAACAGGTACAACTGCTCTGAGTTCAGTGAAACTGTGAAAATTTAGGCCAGTTTAGCAGCTGGGTCTTAAATTTAATCCACTGTGCATTTGGCCATTGAACTGTTGTTATGAAAATGGTTGTGTGAGGGAGAAACAAAATCCTGGATTCATAGGGACTTACATTTCCTCCTTCCCGCCTCTCAAGGGCTTGAGCCAACGCTCACGTGGGTCGGGTCAGCAGAGAGCTTCCCTCCATCTCTCACTCAGAATCTGTAACGGCACCGCTGCATGAACACAGTTCATTTTGAATTGTGTTTTATTAGTGCTTTGAAGATAAGGATCAGGATGTTGCAGTAAACTTGGAATAAGATATGCCAGCCAGTGCAGGTTACATTATACGCTCACTTTGGTCTGTCCAGCTGAGCAGACAGACTGCGACGAGTGCTCACCATATTTGAAGGCATGTTTCAAAGTTGTTCCATCAGTTGTGAAAGTTTGCAGGAGTCCATTCCTGCAGCAAGAACTAGTCCTGTTGCTCCACCTGTGGCATTCACTTCTGAGCACTCTGGAGGGATAAATACCCATTTTCCCCTGTATTCAAAACGAACTCCTACAGATTAAGGCAGTGCTAGAAAACACACAGTTCTCCCACATCATATCAGAGATCTGATTTCAACTTGTTTGAAGTAGAGAATGAGAAAATGTAATGATTAACTGCCAACAGTGTGGCAAATGTTCAGGCTCAACTTTTCACTTGGTCTCATCTGTTCAGATCTGTATGAGAAAATGTCCCATTAGCAATGAGGGAAATGTGTTCAAGTATTTCCAGAAAATACCATGCATCTATGCAGATACGCAAATTTCTTGTTGTAAAGGAAAGGCAAGAAAAAACCCAAGTGTTATACTAGAATTAGGTAAAGGAGAAAACCTGAAAAACAACCTGAAAACCAGTGCTATCCTTTAGAATTGCCTTGGTCTCTCTCACTAATGTAGTACTGTGTGGCAGATCTGTTGTCTTTCACATTTGTGAGCAAAGTACTGTGCCTCAGGCCCTAGCTGTTAGTATTTTCTGTTAGCCATTAGTGTTTTCTAACAAGCATTAGGTCCAGCATTCCTGTGAAAGGGGAAGGTGTAAGTGGCCCATCTTTCAGGCTGGAAAGATGGGCCCGGGGGAACCTAATGAGGTTCAACACTGCCAAGTGTCAGGTGTTGCACTTGGGTCGGAAGAATCCCAGACATAGATACAGACTGGGAGAAGAGCTTCTTGAGAGTAGCCCTGCTGAGAAGGACCTGGGGATTGTGGTGGATGAGAGACTTAACATGAGCCAGCAGTGTGCTCTTGCAGCTCGCAAGGCCAATGCTATCCTGGGCTCCATTAGAAGAGGGGTGGCCAGCAGGGTCAGGGAGGTGATTGTCCCTCTCTACTCTGCCCTCCTGAGGCCCCATCTGGAGTCCTGTGTCCAGATCTGGGGCCCCCAATACAAGAAAGATGTGGAGCTGTTGGAGAGGGTTCAGAGGAGGGCCACAAGGATGATTAGAGGGCTGGAGCACCNTGGCAGGACAAGGGGGAATGGACTAAAGCTAAAGGAGGGAAGGTTTAGATTAGATATTAGGGGGAAGTTTTTTTACAGCAAGAGTGGTGAGGTGCTGGAACAGGCTGCCCAGAGAAGTAGTGGATGCCCCGTCCCTGGCAGTGTTCAAGGCCAGGTTGGATGGGGCCCTGGGCAACCTTGTGTAGATCCAGACCTGGAGGTTGGTGGCCCTGCCTGTGGCAGGGGGGTTGGAGCTCTATGATCCTTGGGGTCCCTTCCAACCCAGACCATTCTATGATTCTATGATTCTATGATAAGTGGAAAGTTTGTATTGAGGGATGAGACTAAAGAAAATGGTCTTTCCAGCGGGTTTGAAGCCAACATTGTAGGAGGTTTTTAGCTATAAAATCAAGTGCTTGGACAAGAAAAGTAGCAAATTTTCAACCACAAGTTGTCAGATGGAAAAGAGTGAAGAAATGTGAAGGAGTTGCTCCAAGGATAAGAAGCAGTTAGGTATAATCCAGGCCTGTAGTACACACCTGAGATTTGTATGCATATCTAAACATAGAAACCAACTTGGCCAATATAAACCATATTGTTGTCATTAACAATTAACAGCAATATGTCATTAACCATATTGCTGTTGCCAAGCCTTCTGAGATATCTAAGTAATCATTTTGCAGGATAGAGATAACATCAATCATAAGTTAAGAGTTTAGTAAGGTGCAGTTTAAGGAAATATACCAAGTTTTAAAATTAAAATAAGCCCTTATATCTGAACCTTTTCTGGTAGCACTGTTTTAGGAAGTTGGATGTGTAATTCTACAGTCTGCAGTCTGCCTGTTTTCTGGTTTCTGTTGCTCTTAGGTGATATGGGGGAAAGCTCTTCTGGTGCATTGTCAGTTTTTGAAATGCCACCAAATTCAAATTTGTTGGCTCAGACCTGTAGCAGAGGTGAAGTGATACAGGGTTTTTACTCTATTTTGAAGTAAGTGCATGCCAAAAGTTGTGGTAATGCTTCATAATGAGGTACTTTCACGGGATTTTATCCTTATTTCCCTTTTGTCAGTCCAACTACATAACATTAGCTGGTTTTAGATCTGTTGCAAAACTAGGATGCAGACAGTGCAGGCAAGTGCCTCTTCGTGCAGGCACCTACATGTCACCTTCAGTGTAGGCATCCTGGTGGGAAGCCACTTGGAAATCCTTCTTTTCTCCCCTGAGCCCTGTTCTCCAAGACTAATGCTTTCTGCAGCCTATCTCAACAGCTTCTGACATGGGAAGAAGATTTTGGAAGCCCTTTTTCAGTCTGACACGAGCGGATGCATTATCAAACGCGACTGTATGTTAAAGTAGCTCTAGTGCCAGTCTGTTAGATATCTGGTTCTGGTTTATATATTTACTCTCTTCAGTAAATGGGTATCAAAAATCACAGTCATAGGCTCATGTCAGTAGTAAATGTCCTTTGTACTCTGCCCTTGTATCCCCATTTCAGCAAGCCACTGAGCAAGTCCCTCCGGGTATGATCAGCAGATGTAATTTTATGCAATGAGGCTGTGAATCATGGGGGCTTAGGCCCATGTCTGGGCCATGTGTGGCACGTGACATAGATCAGAATGAACAGTAACAGAATGCACCACAGTGAATGGGTATGTTTCCAGAGAGGGCCAAGTACCAGTACCTCACCTGTACTTATTCTCATATTGTTATATTGTTCCTCTTCCCACCACATAGTGTGAACAGTACAACAAACAAACCTGGTGTCCAGACCTCATGAGGCTTAATTAAGTCTCCTCAGTTTTAGACAGAGATTTTGGTTGTTCTGCCAGCAGAAAATGCGGGGATGTGTGCCGAGATGACTCCCACAATTCTGTAGGAAGAAAGGCATGGCAGTTAACTATGACTTATTCCTGCAGATTTGAAGAATGTAAGTAGTCTTTCCTTACCTTAAGAGAGCTTTGGGCATACCTTACATATTTATAACAATACCCTGTGATTTTCATTGTGACAAGCCTGGTTTAATTCATTTATAGGATATGGGTAGGATGCTTTTGTTAATCACTTCATTTTTCTTACTCCCTATGAAGTGACACTTATGAATGCTCAGACTTTGTTACTAAATTGCTTCTTCCTCTCATCTCTATTTTGATTATTATTGAATTGTTATTAATGATTGTTCAGAACTGCACCATAGGTGTGCATACTTTTTACAGGTTTTTGCAGTTATGCAAGTACAATTTGTGAGGAAACAGCAGGAGAAATTCCACACAAAGTCTGTTCAATTTTTTGGATGTGCAAGGATCTCATACTTCTTAAAGTAGGAACTGAATTGGCTGTGTACTCTGTCTGCTGTGAGGCATATAGGATCCATCTTTCTCTGCAGAGCTGTATTGTTTAATCTTCTCTCTCAATTTTTTTTATGGATGCCCCATTTTTTTGGAAACTCTTTGAGACAGTAAAAGAATTAATCAGTACAATGTTGCCTTTGTTTTTCTTCTTATATTAGTCTCTGTCCTGGTTGCCATATATATAGTTGAGTAGTGGAATCCTGCCTGCAGTAAAGAAGGTGGTATCCAATATTTTTCGCAGCGTCATGTAAACCATAGCTGAGACAGTTCAGCCAACACAGCAGCTAATATACCAATGTTTTGCTTGTAGCTTAGCCTGGAAGAATGGCCCAGCTAGGGAGAGAGGCCATACATTGGAGACCCAGGCTGAATCCAGCTTCCAGGCACATTCTTGAACCAGTTTCCAAATCCCTTTGTGCCCTGGTCCCTCATCTGGAAAATTGGTGTTTGGATTTTAGAGCCCTAGGGGAAGAACGTGAAGGAGTGGAGGGACAGATTATATGTGTTGAAGACAGATACGTAGGTGAAAGTTGAACCTAATACTAATTGTTACCATATCTATCCTTCTGGCATGTCTCAAAAATGCTTGTCATTCCTTTATTTAGATATAGTAATTCTTTAAAGCAACAGCTACTAGCTGAAGGCACAGTAAAAAATAATATGCTGCATCAAAAATGGAAACCACCAGAATATATGTGATGGCTTTACATTCAGCGCACAGAGCACCCCAAGGAACTTGTGAGTTTCAGCCAGCTCAGGTCCCTGAAGTTACCTCACCAGGTTATTGCCCTGGGCCTTGTCATGACTTCCTCAAAGGTTCTATGTTGGTCTCTTCAGTTACAGGACTATTTCTTTGGAAGGAAGATATCCAGTAGGATGTGTGGACTTTGGTTAGTTTTTATATGAAAAAGATCAAAAGAAAAGTCGTCTGATATGGGTGGGAGGTTTTGTGGGTTTTTTTCCTCCATGGTCCTCTAGTAGTTTATACCATATAAGGTCTTCTCAGAATAATTCCCAACATACCAGCAGGTTCTCTAGCTGGCTCCCACAATACGCTGAAATGAGTCTCATCTGGACGTGCTGTGTACTCTCTTTCCATACTCTGATCCTCTTTGATCACAGCAATTGAACAGGGAGTTCAGATGCTTCCTGGTTTGCCCCCTTCTATCTCTCTCTCCTGTCTTCCTTTTTGAAGATAACATTAATGAAAAACAAGAATGTGGTATTCAATATAAAAAATATTGTCAATACCTCAGCCAGCATGGAATTTGTATAGATTGGTCCCTTTTATTTTTGAATTTCCTCTTCTTATTAAAAGACAAGGAACTGTAGCAAATGGACGTTTTCTCTTTTATGTTTCCAGCAGCATGAAGCTGCTTCCTTCTTTAGTGCAGTAAGAAAATGAAAGTGTTCTCTTCAGAACCCATTTTTTCTCTGCTGCACTTTAAATTTCACTGTGTAGCTGTCTAATCGGCTCATTGGTATGATTTTTGGGGGAAAATGCAACTCTTTGTTAACTCACAGTTCGAATGTTTCCCCAGTCAAGCTTTGCATATGACAATCTTTCTTGCAGAATATAAACAGAAAGAATGCAATGGGACAAGAGACCTCCACACATATTAATGCATAGGATTGCCTCAAAATGATTAATCCCGTGTGGGTTGAGTTTCTCTTCACCCTATTTTCTTTTAAAGAGAGAATAGAATTCCACTTCTTCATATTTTTTTCTCCTTCGTATCACTACCACTCTCCGTGGTTTGCAGTGCTCTGTACTCAGACTGCTTCTTCTTTTTGCCTTCCTCATCATGGTCTAGAGCTTCCCCATGTACATGCTGCTTCATATTTAATGTCTGCTGGGGAACTGTTGAGCCCTGCTGTAGCAAGGGTTCTCCATGGCTGCAGGGGAAAGATGCAATATACCACCTGAAGACAAGTTTGCTCCTAGATCTGCACTGCCTGATGATTTCCTCAGATGCACATCTGTTGCTGTGTATCTGGTCATGAGATTCATGCTAAATTTGCTTAAAATCATTCTGTAGGTCAGCATTCATTGCTGGCCTGCATGGTGTCCCTTCTTGTTTCCTTGCCAACCCCTCGTGATGTGCGGGTGCAACATGAGGGACCAAGTTTTCAGTGTCTGCCAGCTGAAGATCTGAGTTGAGAGTGGAGCATCAGACAGCAAACGCCAATGTCCTGATCAGAAATGGCAGCTGTCTAATGTTGAAGAGGATAGCCTTGCCATTTACTGGGGTGGGCTTTCTACAGGAACAGCAAGCACTCGGAGAGTGTCCCAAGGCTCTGGGCCATGGGACAGGATCTGAAAACTGAGCACAAGACTTTACTGACATCATCACCTGATGTAGTAATACTGCAATTACTCATCTGGGGGGGTTGTTTTGTTTCCCTTCCCTTTTGCTCAGAAGGGTGGGTTAGGATTATTCATCATCTTTGGCTAAACCGACATGAAGTTATGTGGAACAGATGGACACCACCAGGCTGCCTTTACCTACAGGTCATTAGCACGGCCTGTTTCAACAAGTCTGAATAGTTCAATCCCAGTCTGCACCAGTCATGATACTATGCATGTTAAAGCACTGAGAGCATCCTGACATTTCAGTTATTCTTTAGCTCCAGAACAAAAATGAAGTCCAAAAAAAGCAACCTGCCCATTGCCTTGCCTTTCAGAGAGCTGCCTTCTAAAATTTCTTCAGTAGGTTGCCTTTCCTCATGGAAGCTGTGGTTTGAGAGGAAAAAAGGGTGATATTTTCACTCACCGTTGTAGCCGCAAGAGGGTTTAGACTTCCCCTTTCCTTTGAAACCAAGATGTTGATTCGTGTGTCTGATTTAATTTTAAATCCTTCTGTGTCAGTTAAAATAGTTTGGTTAAATGTCCTATATCTCCAGAAGCAAAGGAAAATAAAATTTTGGAAATTTTTAGAGAAGATACTAATACCTCCTGCCTCCATGCAAGGTTCCTGCTTTCCTGCATGGGTACAGACGCATGCAGATAGATGAATGCTGGCACACACGCATGTTCTCTGACCGCTCTGGGGAAGCAGCAGCATCAGTGGTGGCCACTGCACGCCTGCAGCAAATAAAGAACAAGGAGGGAGACCAGACAGGCCACATCTCGTGTGACCAAGACGCAGAAAATACTGCAGCTGTTTCATCGTAGAAGGGAAAAGGGGAAAAAAAAAGAAAGAGAGGGGAACCAAAAAAAAAAAAGCAAGCTGCCTTTTCTGCCTTAGAAAAGCCATCCTACAGCACCACCTAGCAGGCACGGATGGGTATGAATGAACAGACGAGCACAATGCTGGTAGAACAGGATGCTGAGCCAGGACCGTGTGCTTGGGAATGGCCGCGCCACCGTGACCCGGCACAGCTCACTGATACGGGCGGAGGTGTGCCGTCCCTCCCTCAGGTGGTATCCCTAGTGTCAGGTATTTTTAGCCTGATGCTAAATGGATCTCTTGGAGTATTTGATGAAACACATTTTTAGATTTGGGGGTTGTTTTTGGCACTTTAAAGTGGTGCCCTTTGGCACCGAGCTTAATTGGAGTGACAGTGTTGTCAATGGCCTTGCCATTTATTTACGGTTTTGTCTGCACTAGTCCAAGGTGCTGGGTGCGAATCGCCCAGCAGCCTGCTGAGGGATAGGATCCAGCCAGGGCATGGGTTTCGGAGAGCATGTCGAGCACAGCCTGCTCCCTCCCCCTCAGCTGGGGAAGGTGTGTTAGAAAACAGTTCAGCTGCATCTTCTGCCTGCCTCCAGTTTTAAAAAGCTGTTGTGTATGTTTGGTTTTCTGTGGGGACCAAGATGCAAATGTGCTCTTGGGCTGCAAAGGAGACTGACTGATTTGTGAAACTGTAGCGAATTTCAGCCTATGGCATTTACTTTGTTAACTAATTAATGTTGCTCATCTCCATACCTTAAATTGCCTTTAGGCTTTGTCCTGCTGCTCTAAACAAGTGGGCATGTATGAGAGGTTCTGGCAGTGCCCGCTCGTGGGAAGCTGTCTAGGAGCTCAAAGGAAATACTCAGGTTTTAATTAAAGCGAAGATTTCAGAGCACAAGTTGCTGGCTGTGCTGAACTAGGGCAGCACTGATCCTCCTGTGGACTGTGCTGTGGATGCACGGGGTTAGAAACAACATGCTGCAGGTCTGCCTACTTCTCAGAGGCAGGACACAGATCTCTGGCAGCAGGATTGAAGTCCAGTCCCTTCCATGATCCTGGTTAAAGTGAGGGGCTGGCTTTCAAGACTTGACTTGCTCTGTAGCATTTGGAAAGCTAGTAGTAGTAGTACGATTACTATTAATAGTAGTACTATTACTATTATACTAGTAATATTATAATATTACTAGTATAGCAAAGGACTATACAACAAAATCCATATGTGAATACCTAAAATATTATTTCAAACTTGTGAGACCTTTTATTTTTATTAAAGGAAATGTGCTTGTGCAGTAATTTAGAAAATAAAAAAAACCACCAACAACAAACTTTTTTCCCCTCTTGGCATTTCCATGATCACTGGTAATATCTTTCATGCTCCTCACACAGCTGTATTGTGATACTTCTCATCTCTTTTATAGAACTGTTCAGATGTTTAAGTAAATGTTCCTTGTGAAGTGCTGTAAGAGCCTACCACGAAACGTTTTCTAAAAACTGGAAAAATAACACCAAAAGCAAGAGTTCAGTGTGATTTTATTTCTCCCAATAAACTCACCTCTTCAAAAATTGTGCTCTACTGAGTTGAAAGGGTCAAATTTACTTTTGGCTAAATCCATAGGAACCATTCCCGTCAGACATTACACAGCTACCGCAGCGCATTCTAGTTGAGCTTTCTGGGATACAAAGGATCATGTTCTGCAGCAGTTTATTTTACTGCTTTTGTGAACTGCTGCCCCTCCTTAGGGCATCACTGTATTTACTGATTTTGCCTGCAGTTACTCTTGACTTCAGAAGAAAGTGGAAGTAATCTGTTGTGGTTACATCAGGAAGAAGAAAGGCTTGGGGTTTGTTTTTTTCTTCTCCTCTCCCTTTTTCTGTCTGTACTGCTCCCAAAGAACTGAAACAACAGCCTAAAATTGATCTATGATGCAAGTCAAATCACTGCTGATTATGATCTCATGCTTCTGTGGGTTCAGCCCTTTGAATGACCATGGCAATTACTTGGCTAAAAACTATGCAAGTCCCAGATGCTGAATAATTCTCAAATACTACATCTCAGATATGTTTTGTTCCGACAATAATGAAACTGAAATGAGTGTTAATGCCTCAGTAGAGGCACATCTCACTCTGCAGTAGTTTGGTCAAACGTGTTCAGTTCTCAGATTCAGAGCAGGGCACTGAGAAGGGTGAAATGAAGAGACATCTGAGCTCTGCTGCTCTTCCAGCTGCTCCCCTCTCCTGGTCACCTGTGCTGCAAACTGACCTGTAGGTTGGTAGCTACTGCCTCCTAGGAATATACAGGCAGAGGTTTGATTTCAGTTATCTTATTACATTGCTGTTTGATATTTTTAGACTTGTGTCAAGAATGGTCACATTTCAGGTGAGTTTGGAGGATGCTCTGTGGTACATCTGGTGCTCTGTTATCTCACTTGAGAGATAAGAAACCTGGTTCAGGCACGTCTTTGAGCTGCACATGCAGGTTTCTGGAGAAGCAGGCTGTAGGGACAGTTGTACGCTTACACGAGTGTGAGCAAAGAAGCCTTGATGAACCTGTTAGTTTTGAAAATGAGTTTCTGACCCTTGAATACTTGTTATAACCAAGTTCTGAGCCCGTTCTATATAAACAATGTTTCTAACCCTTTCAGTCTGCTGTCAAACTAATCCGAAAGTAAGGATTGCCGTCACTGTGATACTGATGAGAAACTGAAACACAAATTCTGTGAGTCATAGGAGGTTCTTTAGCAAGCTGCTCAGTATTCTCGTAAGTGCTTGGGAAGATTAAGTCACTTAAGCTAGAATATTAGAGGTGTTTGTCATAATCATAGACCACTCAGGGTGTGCAGAGAACTACTAGAACCTCACTGTGTAAAAGGATTCATCTTCAGGTGATTTATGAACTGAAAAGTACATTTGGAGTATCTGGATGGGTGTCTGAATGTTGGACTGCTCTGTTATACTGAAATTAGGTGATAGCTGTGGCCTGGTGAAAATAACAATTGCTGCAGATTTTTTTGCCCCCTGATGTCCCTTTCAGTATATGTGGGTGAGGGGTTGGTATGGGGGTGTGAGAGGCAGAAAATAAGTTGCAGATGCCTGGTTTCAAAAAACAAAGAGTGCTTTAAAATAAAAATCATGGGGTCTCCATTCCTGTTCTTGATATAGCTGTTATCATTTAGTCACATTTAATCATTTAGACACGGTTTTGGTCAACTAGCTCTAGGTGGCTCTGCAGGGAGCTGGACAGGACATCCAGAGGTCCTTTTCAAACTCAATCATTCTTTAATACTGTGAATCACCCAAGGTTCCTCCTACTTTATCTGTTGTAGTGGCACACACACACACACACACACATGCCTTCTACTGTGAAGAAAATGGTAAAAGCCAGCCTTTTTTTATGAGTTGTAACAGATTTACTGGAGTTGGGATCTGGACATAGTGATGAAATTGGACATCAGATTCCTCTCAAAGATGTTGATGAACCTGAAGTTGACATTATCTAATCTACAAATCTTTAAAACACAAATGAAGATGAATGTGATGAGAGTGAACC
Organism: Zapornia atra; assembly: GCA_013400835.1. Lineage (NCBI taxonomy): Eukaryota > Metazoa > Chordata > Aves > Gruiformes > Rallidae > Zapornia > Zapornia atra. The sequence continues at coordinate 39,536 of VZTU01026310.1, forward strand.
CCAACCTGAGTTTGGGAAACCATTTGCACGTTAGCAGGAGGAATGCTGTATAGAAACACTCCCATTTTTAGTATCCAAAGCAGGAGTCTGGGAGTCTCTTTGCCCCTCTTTCTCCTTTCTGGGATTCAAAGCCAAGCACACATCCATTCAGTTCGTATGTTTGATTGATTTGCTATAAAATTGGATATGACAAGTTTGGTTGATAGAAGTTAGAGGAAGGAGGTAGCTTGTGCTAGAGGAACTTTATATCTCTTCCAAAATAGTTAGTATCACTATGATATGTGGGTAGTGTTGCCTGCCATAATAACTTAATATTGTCTTGCCATTCTCCATCTGTGTGCAGAGGTTACATACTTGCTAGCATTTATGAAAAACAAAATTTAAAATATCTCCATCTCTATCCTCTTTCAATGAAGGAGAGAGAATAATGAGAAATTGCTAGGGCTGTGTAATTCAACAGTGCCTTAGCTGATAAGAAGTGACCTGTGCCCCCAGGAAGGAGATTTCTAGACACTAGCTGTGTGGAAGATACTGCCACTCAGCTCAGAAGTGGGAATTTCTCACACACATGGGAAGCTGGGAATTTCTCTGGCCTCAGTTACAGTTTTCATTACTTCATGGAGTCCTGTGGACATGGGATAAAGCATCTGAACTGCCCTGATTGTGTGATTTAAATTTGATGACAGTCACCTTTCCCAGACCTGAGAAAGCTGTGAACAAATAGGTGATTGCTGTAGAAACGTGACTGCTTCCGTGACATTTATCTCCTCAGAAAACAGCTTTATTCATTAACTTTATTTGGCAAGTTGTCCAAAGGTAAATAAATGAGTCTGGTTATGTAGTCAAACCACTGATTCTGGGTTCTTTTTGTACCTAATTACTACTCGGAAGTTTGAGAATAGAGAAGAATTTCAGTCTATACATACACTGCAATACCATTCCAGTATGAAGTGGAATATATACATATGTATCCCCTGTCTCCAGTTTCATTTTATTAGTTATTCTTTCAAGAGGAGTTTGTCATGGTTTTTTCCATGATTTGATGTGTGATATTTGTTCTTCCAATGTTGTTGTTATTTCAGTAATTCAAACCACTAGCATGTTGCTTTTCAGGGTGCCTAAGAAGGTTAACCTGTTAACAATTCTTTGCTTAAGAAAGATGATGGGATAGATAATATGTTACTGCTTGGACTCTTTCTCAACACACTATCTTCAACCACGTCCACACATTTGATACATAGGTTGTTTTGATTTTGAGGTTTTGCTGTTGAAATGTTGTCTGTGAGATTGACCAGTGTCAGGAAAGGACTGCCAACCATATCATTAAACTTACGGGGGTTTTCAGGTGAAGTTATTTAAGCCCAGCCATAGTTTTGGTATTTAATATGAGTACTTTTTAATGGAACTGTTGAAAGAACAAATTTCACATGCGTAAAACCACAGAATAATAACAGAGTAGTTTTCCACTGTACTTGCAGACTTAAATAGTTTTTTTTCCCTTGGGCCCTTGAACTCAACCTTGATATTATTTAAACAGGACATCGCCAAGGCCACTAACTCTAGTGAGTTGTTTCATGACCAGGAGAACTAAGGAAGTACTTTGTTATCTTTTTTCCTCCTCCTTCCTTGCTTTCTCTTTCCCATGCCACACGCTCTCAGCACCATCAGTTCTGCTGTGTATTCTATGCCTGTCTTTGGTATGGTTGGCGGCCTGTAGCATGGACAGTGGAAGGCTTCAGGAGGACTCATTTTCTAGCTGGCCTCTTTTCAACATGGCTGGAAACTTCCATTTCTCTCATGAGAATGCTGATTTGGGGGTCTTTTGTAATGCAGTTTTCAATTTGTGTAGGAGCATAGCTCAATTACTTTCAGATATGACTGAATTCAGTGGATAGACCACACAGTTACAGGGAAGAGTTAGTCTACAGGTTGACAGTGAAAGGGACAGCATAGCTTTCTAGGAAAAAAGGGTGAAAAGGGAGTGTTCCTCCTCAGTGTTATGTGTTTTAGTGGTTTTAATGTAAGAAGGCTCTGAGAGAAAGTACTACTTCGATAGTAGTAGTACTTATGGACCTTATTACCACCTACAACTACCTGAAAGGAGGTTGTAGAGAGGTGGGCGATGGTCTCTTCAGCCAGGTGACAGGAGATGAGACAAGGGGAAATGACCCAAAGCTGCTCCAGGGCAGGTTCAGATTAGATACTAGAAAAATTTTTTTTACTGAAAGAGTTGTCAGGGCCTGGAACAGGCTTCCCAGGGAGGGAGTTGAGTCACCTTCCCTGGATGTGTTTAAAAAAGGGTAGATGGGGTACTTAGGGCTATGGTTTAGCTTAGGATGGGAATGGTTGGACTTGTTGATCTTAAAGGTCTTTTCCAACCTTGTGATTCTGTTCTAGTTTCCTTATTTCTCTGTTTTCTCCTGGCCTTGACCATAATTCAGCAAAGCCAGACATTTTATGGATGATGACTTTCACGGTCAGGAGCAGGATCACCTTTGAGCTTCACTTGAGCCATTTTGAGCATTGATCAGGAGGAAAAATAACTTCATGAAGTGTTGAGGTGCTGCTTTGTACACAGTGCCCATGTCAAACATACTGCAGATCTGAAGGTTGTGAAGCACTCTGCCGGTGTCATGAGGAAATACTTTTTTGCATCACCTACAGGCCAGCCTGCATATATCAGAAGTCTGGCTATGAGAGGAGGTGGGTCTCAGAAGAAGGTGATTTGGAGTGGAAAATTGAATTGGAGTAAATCGACTTCATTCTACGTAGTTTCTAATCGCCCATGAAAATGATACAGTAGTGATTTAAGCTTTAATATAATGGCTGCATTTAAATTTTAAAATACTTCTGAAAACACAGTCAAATATTTACTTGCTGGCTTAAAAAAAGGAAGTGAGATGTGATGTTACATCTCTTCTGTTTGCTTTTAAGTTCACAGAAGTTCATGTATCGCAGCATGCATCACAGAACTGTCGCACGACTTGGTTAACTGTAGATGGCTCTCAGATCCTTGAATGCTTTACATGACATATTTAACACATCAGTAACCTACCTTAGTAACAGATTATCTAATCTCTTCTCTCTTTAAAATCGATTGCCTTTTGTCTTGAATACAATGGCATTGAATTACATCAGATGCCTTCCCAAACCGAGATGTCACTCAGCCACATAACCAAAGCTAGAATAGTGTGATAGGAAGGGAATTTTGGAGAGAGAACACAAGAGAAAGTTGTCTCTGCAAGTAAGTTCATAAAAACTCTTTTCCTCTCCCAGATTTTTTGGAACACAGCTAAGGAAATAGCAATTTGGCCCTGCCCAAGGAAAAGAAGTTGCTGAAACTGCCACTTTCCCAAACCTTTCCTGTTGCTAAAGGTGGTTCAGCCCAGTGACCATCTGTTGAGGACAACGTAGTTCAAGGCCAGCATCATACATCTATGTAGAGAGCTGGTGGGAAGGCTCAGCACGCAACTCTTGCATCATTACAAGAAATAAATAAAAAAAGAGAAAAGGAAAACATGTCAAATGGCCTTAATCATGTTTCTCCTATGTAGGTGCACACTCAGTTCTTGTGATCCATGTAACAGTACCCAGTGGTTAAATTTTAATTTGCAAATTCATCATGTGCCATTCTAATTACCTTTGGTTTCTTGTTGCATATCTGCTTCTTTCTAGTTGCTGAGCTAGTTATCTCCTTTTTAACAAAACATGAAATATCGTTTATATCTGCTACTGAACAGATCATCAGAGTAATGTTCAAGAGAGACAAGGTTATTGTCATTCATGCTGCTCATCAGAAATGCGAATTGTATTTACTATAAGTATGACTGATGCTTAAAGACGACTCCTGTTTAAAAAGTGGGGCTTATTTCTACTTTGGCTATGACCTGTAGATTTTTTTGGGTCATGCATTTGCAGTAACTACAGACAAGTCGCCTAGTCAGTATGTTTCCATGTCCTTAGCTGTGTTACACTGGCTTATTCATCATAGTATGTGGTTTTATTTTGGCATAGGGCTAGTTTCACATGTGCCCAACAAAGGTTATGCTATCTAATGAAAGGAACAGGCTTTACTAGACAATCTTACTCTACAAGCCACGACATGGAAATACTCGAAAACCCTTGCTATACATCAACGTTTTGAGGTACATGTTTGTGGAAGAATAAAAGGGAAGAAAAATGTCTGTTCTTTATCAAAAGCTGTTTGCACATGACATGTGGGCATGAGACTTAGCAGAAATTACTTCTCACGTTACCATCGCTTCTCTCCAGCTAAGTGTTATATACCTTATCTGAGATAATGTAATACTTACCCAGACACAGAAGGCAGGCTACTGATAGTTTTCATTTGGCTGGGGTCCTAGAAAACACCAGAGCTTTGGAAGGGTTAAGAAAAGCATCGACAGGTTGAGTACGACAAAACTACACAACTTGAAGTGAAAAAAAAAAAAAAAAAAGAAAATCTTATTGTAAACCTTTACAAGTGAAGCAGAATTCCTGTTCCAGACACAGGCTGATGGCAAATTTCCAATGAAATATTTTTGGTTTGTGTTTTGCAATGGAAAAAGCTAAAATTTAATTGAAACCAAACCCTTCTGTTTCATCAATTTTTGAAAGAGCAGAAGAGAAAGACCCTTAAAACAGGGGAATACCTAATAGCTCTGTGATTGGACCCCCTGACAAAGCTGCGATGACACCATCTCTGGAGTCACCTGAGACTAAAGAAGTTTGATCCTTTAATGTCCTGCAATTTCCCTGTCCTGTCCCATCCTCTTTTCTGGCTGAATAATTACATGTCAGTTTCACACAATGAAGAGTCCTCACAGGAGAGACTGAGGGGGGGATGGTCTGGTTTCAGGGGAGGAAAACAGGGAAAGACTTCTCCCACTTTGTTTTGTCCTGCAAAGCTGTGAAGGTTCTTCCCTTTATCCTGTTGGAAAACAAAGAAAAATATTGCTTGTCCCTGCTTCATGGGGTGAGAAAGTCACTACCTACCTCATGGGAAGATCATGGTTGGTGTTCCAAAAGGGGGAGAGGGGAACACCCAAAAAAACCCTGTACCATCTCCTTGCCTGTTCTAGACTGCAGCACTTCCGTTGTTAAACAATGTCTGTATGACACAGTGATTGCTGCATGAGAAATGTAGCTACATCATTAGTTCATTACAAATGGCTTCATACAGAGCTACTGTCTACCTCCAATATATTCTTTTAAAGCTCCCATCAGAACAGTGTGGATTCATCCAAGGGCCGTGTTGGCCTCATATCATGTTTTGATTTGTTGTATGAATTGCCTGCTTCTGTGTACAGATTTTTTTCATTTTTTTTTCCCCTTCTGCATCTGGACCTTGATTGATGATGTAAATAATCATTTCCAGGCATGAGCCTCTTTTTTTTTCCCTCTTGACCAGTCACTAATCACTACTTGCTCATCCCTGTGTTTTGTTGGTAAGCCAGATGAATTTCTTTTTAATAGCCTTCTTTCTCTTCATGTCAGAAATCTCACCACAGATAAATGACAGATACACACCACATATGTAACAGTCCACAGACTTTATAATCATTATCCAGTACATTTACAAAGTTCTGAGAAATTTCATTTTAAGAATAGTAAGTACATGCATTTCTGCATCCCTACCATTATGTGCTCTGCAGAGAGAAAATCTTTAAGGAACATTCAGGATTAAAAGGCTGTTGTCTAACTGATAAGTTTGAAGCATTTTGCGTCTGAACATATCGGGTTTTTCACCTTGATTTAACTCGCCTTTCTCCATTCTCTGCACCTTCAGTCCTGAGCCTGCAAAGCACTTAACAACAGTTAATTTGCCCTATTTAAACATCCCTCTTTGCAGATTTGAGTGAAAGTGGTTGAATATTAAAATAGGGTCTAGCATTATTTTAATATATGCCAACTAATAAAAATTCCAGTGCTTAAAATAGGCATGGCATCATGCATGGTCTTATTTGCATTGCTGGTAGAGCAGCCCACAGATGCATAGGTCATTGAATAGTAACACTCCTAATGAAATAAATTCCTGAGTGCAAACAATATTCACGTGGGGTTATTCACATACTTTATGCACGTGGTGTTTGGCTGTTGTATCTCAACTTTGTGATACCTCCATGTGCCCCATACTTCCTGTCACTTGGGCAGTTGTTGCCCCTCTGGTGAGAAACTGGAGGAATCGTCACGTCCTATTTGCGGACTGAAAAGCAGCTTCTAAAGCCCCAGCACATATGAAATCTTTCTTCTAGAGGAGGGTGATTACACTCATTTGAGAAGTTTTGTGGTATTCTGTTATTTATATTCTCAATTAATAATTATATTTCTGAAGTTTTCATTGTTCACCTTAAAAAAGGCTGCCTTTAGATGGAGAATTAAGGTGGCAAGAAACACTTGGCTCAGGTGACACAGAAGGATCTCATTGTTCTGATCATTCTTCCATTCAGGAGCTATGAATAGAAAGGAACTAGATTACTAAGTAGAGTTGTCACCCTTTTTCAGAATTGACCTCAAATGCCAGTTTTTGAGAGGAAAGTCAGAGAATAGAAAGAATTTTGTTCTATTCTTCCACGAGGCATTTTCAAATCCTACTAATAGAGGTTTCCAGTAATTTTACTCCTAATTTCTTTCCCCTTGCTGTTTGGCACTGCCACACCCCCATTCTGGTATACTTTTCACCTGGGTTACGTAAACACTGTGTGCAACACATTTACAAAGCTGTTTGCTCTTGCTGTATTAGGATTCTTTCCCATGTATAGCCAGCCCTGCACACTTTTGAGATAGCTGGTCTTTGGTCATGGTGCCAGTGGTGGCTTTCCGGGCTCGTGCACCCAGTGCTGGAATTCTTGGCTTGATGTCTGCCCTGCAGATGTGGGAAAGGTCCAGTAAGATGTTAGTTGCAGTGGAGACATATGTGTAAAAAGTTCATGAAATATTGAAATGACATTGTTGCAGAGATTTTAGAAAGTTAATGCTTTTCAGAAGATACTGGGATGTTGTATGTGTCACATAAATTATGTTTCTAAAAGGCTGGCTACAGGTACGCATCCTTGGCAAAGGGCTTTCATACATCAATCCTGCCCTTACCTGGCACTGAAAATAAGCTCAGTCTCCTTCCACTTTATACACAGCCTGTTTTGTGCAGTAAATTCCTTAACTGCTACCAAAGCTATGCTGTGCAAAGGGATACCAACATAAGATTATCCAGTTGTCCTTCCTCATCATCATCTCTTTTCAGTATTAGAATTCTGATTTCAGCCTCATTTCAAGATTAGATGTTTCTCTGAGAACAAGGATGGACATGTTCTGGGTGTGTTTTTGCTTCTAGGGAAAGAAAGTGAACAAAGAAAAGTGTCATGGTTCTGGGAACTGCCACAAAATGCAGACACCTTACGCCAGAGCATTAGTAAGATAAGGCTGTGTTTTGCGGTTGTTAGAGGCAATCTTGCTTTTATACAGAACAGACAGCTCTCATTGCCCATATCCAGGAATGCTGAAGTTGAAATGCAACTCTGAGGCCTCCAATACCATGTAAACCAATAGTAAAATAGTGAGCTGGTAGCAAACAAGTAGAGAAAACAAGGTTAACTTCTGTAACTTCTAGTACATATATCATTCTAATATATATTTTAGTCTCCTTGTGTATGTGGAAGTCTGTGTGTCGCTGCAGAATTACTTGGTGTTGAAGGAGGTTTTTGAACTATTAGCAACAAGAAATAAGACAGAAAACCAAAGGCCTGGATAGAAACTCTGATTGAATCCCAAATTACAATTTGGAAATGTTAGGGTTTTCATCACTGCTTCACTAGAGAGAGAATTGTTTGGTTTGGGGTTTTTTTTTTTAGTCCTAATCCATGTCATGAGATTCATCCAGAGACATGTAAGCCAAAGTTATGTTTTGGTCTGGCTGGCTCCTCTTTCTGAACAGGAGAGACAAGTTGGGAACAACAGATATAGAAATATATCGAACATAAAGTGTTGCAAGAAATCCTGGGAGGATCTTAATGCTTTTTTTGTTTATGCACATCTAATTTTTTAATAGATAAATTAAACAGGTGCTGTACTTATTTTGGATAGCCTTGGCAGTAATGTTGCCAGCTCAAGGATGCCAGCTCAAGGAGAATGTTATGCCTAAGTTTTCTCATGGCAGGTTTTAACTGGCACTTTTTGTAAATCTTCCTTTTCTGCCCTTTTCTTCATTTGCCGATAGTTCTTCCTTGAAAATTATCCCTTAAGTGTACTTAGTCCTGGTAACTTCTAAAAAATCAGGAAAAAACACAGATGTTTTTTAGCATCACACCACTTAATTCTGTCTCCTCATTCTAAATAAGAGACTATGAATAGGAACAGGAGTCAATACTGTGCCCTTGTGGGAGTACAGTGTCTAGTGAGAGGTGGGACCCCCAACATGAGAAGAACATGAAGCTGTTGGAGTGAGTCCAGAGGAGGGCCACAAAGACCATCAGAGAGCTAGAGCGCCTTTCCTGTGATAACAAGCTGAGAGAGTTGGGATTGTTCATCATGGAGAAGAAAGGCATCCAGGGAGACTTTCAGTACCTAAAGGGGAGCTACAAGAAGAGGAGAGGGACCTTTTTTTTTTTTTTTTTTGCAAGGGCATGGAGTGATAGGGCAAGGGGTAATGGCTTTAATCTAAAAGAAGATAGATTTAGATTAGATAGAAGGAAAAATTCTTCCCTGTGAGGGTGGTGAGACCCTGGCACAGGCTGCCCAGAGAAGCTGTGGCTGCCCCCTCCCTGGCAGCGTTCACCAGGTTGGATGGGGCTTTGGGCAACCCGATCTAGTGGAGGGTGTCCCTGCCCATGGCAGGGGGGTAGAACTAGATGATCTTTGAGGTCCCTTCCAACCCAAACCTTTCTGTGATTGTGTGATTCTGTCTGTGAAAGGAGGCCAGATGCATCTGGGGCTGGGCTGGTGGAAGAGTAGCTACCAAGTTAAAGGAAACACCTCTCCTCGTTTGGTGTTACTAAGTCTGTGTTTGGAGTTCAGGGATCCTGTTTTGGGCTCCTCAGTATGGCATAGATATTTACCTACTAGAGTGAGCCCAGTAGGGTTTCACCACAAAAGTGGCACTGGGTTTGCTCATGTAAGATAAGAAAGTGCTATTAGGTTAATTCCAACTTAAATTATTCTAATATTCTCTTGTGCTCAATATTTTCATTTCCATTTCCTTGCTTACTACAAAGGAAAAGAAAATTATTATATTACATGACATTATTATATTTGTATTATAATGCGTATTGGTTTTTATAAATACTATATATTATGTATTTTTCCTAAAGACTTCTGTTTCAGGAAGATCTTCCCTTGTCTTGTGAACAGAAAGTGTTTTTACCCCCTTGTGAAGCATGGGACTGAGCAGCATTGCAGGGCTGTTCCCTCAGCACTAGAAGTTGGGGGCATCTTTGCACCCTACAAGAAAGAAGGATTTTGGTTTTCCTGTGCCCCTCTCACCGGTAGGCTGGGCACTGTTTATTTGCAGCAGTAGCTGCCTGGCTGGTTTGTATCAGTAGGATGAGTACTCGGCCTGCGAGGCCGTGTCCATGCTTGAATTAGGCCTCGGAGGATTTGGCCTTACTAAATCTTTAGTTAAAAATCCAGTGCTTATTCCCCCTTTAAATTTGAATATCATAAATCCAAAGTAGCTACATTGCCCTGAGTGAAATACTGAGTTTTTACTCAATTTTGGTTTGGTTTTCTTTAAAAAAAAAAAAAAATTCCTAAATTTTAAGGCCCGAACTTTGCAACAATTGCTTTCTGACAACATTCCTTGTAAAGACTAAAGCCTTTCCTGGCAAGCGATTTACAACTAGGACAAGCCCTTCCATGAGACACGAGTTTTGCAGCCTGTTGTGTGGTCTCTTTGGCTGGATCTGTAACATGTTTCCGATTGACTAAATATAAACAGATAAAAAGGAAAGGACTGCCAAACTCTGCTGTGTAACGTAAAGTGAGTCAGAAGGAAAAGGTTTATAATTTTTCTTCTTCCTTTTACATTGCTGGTTACATCTTATCTTTAGCCAGAAGATGCTAACATCATTTCCTCTCTAAAAATTGGCTCGTACATGATACAAAAATACATGACTTTTTTTCCTAACTTAATAAAAGTTTTGATACTTCAATGTTTTGACATTCAAAAATGCAGATTTAATCTCTGAACTGTTAAAACATCACTTTACTAAGCCAGTGGGTGTGTATATTGCCTCAGTGTGTCTTATTTTTAAACTTTTTTTAGGAAATTTGAGTAAACTAATGTTTGCAAAGTGATGATTACAGAGCTTTCTTTTGGACCAGCACAGCATACGTTTACCTTTTTTATTGCTCTTCTGACATATTTTCCTGTTTGAAGTAATCATGTTGTGATTGCCCCATGGATTTTAACAGAACTGTGCCTCTTTTGAAGCTGATTCAGAAAGCAGTTGTGCCCATCTTCAATACAAAATGGGAGCTTGGTAAACCCCAGAATCAGCCTTAAAAGCCTTCATGAAGCTTTTAACAGTGATTCAGATTAACAGCTATTCGTGAATAAAATATGAAACTTTTTTCTATTGCTCCCATTGCTGTGCCATCTGGGTACATGAAATGAAACAAAACGATACCAGTGACTGGCAAATCCTCCCATGGCTTCACAAAGGGAAGCAAGAAACTCAATGAATTACTGCTTTTTTTTTTCCTGTTAGGCAGTCTCCCAGTTTTGAGATTTGCAGGTATTTTATTTGCAGTGTAGCTGTCTGCTATTTAAGCAACTGAAAAGGCATGTCGTGCAAACACAGTTTTTAATTAACTCTCAAAGATATGAGGATCTTCCACTTTGACAGTCATCATAGTTAATCACAAATGGAAACTTTCTGAATAGCTCTGGTATTCAGTCATCTTGGTTGAAACCCTTCTCGTTGCAATACCCGATACTTAAGAGTGTCAGCAGCAGCATACATGAGCTGCCACAGGCAGGCCAGGCTCACAGGTTGTGAAGGGATCACTTAACAAGCAGAACATCATATTGGAGGCCACGTAAGGAAATACACCATGCTTCACATAGGTCTTGGAAGCAAGTATCTTCGGAATGGATCATTCAGCGACATCTTGGTGCCATGGTGGGTAATTAGAGTCGATTTTAGTGTGAGCATGTCAGACTCTGGACTGTCCTTGTGTCAGATGTCTTGGAGGGGCTTTGACTGGCTGGAGACTCCATTTTCCAAGGGCCAGTGCAGCTGCTCGATGGTTGCCTGCTGATGTCAAGAAGCGCTATTAAAGCAATATTAAAAGTCCCAGTGTAAGATGTGTGCCAAGATTGTGTGGGTCATGGGTCCCCATTGTGCAGCTTAGTTTAGGACTGCAGTATTTTGAGTTTGTAATTACCCAGGGTGTCCAAAGCTTGAAAGTGCCCACAGAGGTCTCAAGTGCCATTTTCCGTTGAGCAGGAAACCGTGTTTAAATGCAGGTTTTCTCAAAGCTAGTGGCTGTGCTGACTACCAGTGGAAACCTGCCATGGGATGTGCCTTCACTTATAGACACCTCCACTTCCCAGGGCTGCTTGATTATTTTATGAGGCATTGGAGAAGTCCTGAAAATTTGGAACTTGAGAAGCTGAACTTACAGTGTTCTTCTGCTCACTAAGTGGCTATCAAAATATAGCTTTTTCTAATCACTCCTTTTCTCTGGGACTGCTTCTGGGTGGTATTTAGTCCTTACTCTGTCATCTGTTAGCTTGTTAAGCACAGGAGGTTGATGCCTGCAGACAGCACTGCAATAATCAGCTGGCTTGAGCCCTGGTCTGGTGCAACTGCAGTGGGCTGCCCTGAGGCTTCCCAGGATTTGTAGCATGGCGGATACAAGGTGCGTAGGGACCAGCTCCTTATTAGAGCAGCTGCTGTAGCCAGCAGGCAACAGTTAGAGCAAAGGTACTGAAAACAATCCTGCTTTCTGGAAGAAAAAGAGATTAACAAAAATAGGTGTGTGCCTGGTGTGACCCTCCACTGATTGCTGTTAGATGGAAAGGTATGGGAACCTTGCCATGGAGTAGTTAGGTGTAACTGCATCCCATTGTCACCATATGGCCAAGCCTTGAGGTTTTAGAACCATCAAAAGTAATAGCCAATATTTCCTTACTAGAGAAAGGTTCCTGAATCAGATTAGTAGGTGGTACGCAAGTACCTGGGAAATACATTAATGCTAGAATCATTCACAGTAATGTGGTAACTCCTGTTCTATGAAGAAACTTTACAAAACAAGTGGAGACTTATTGGAAACTCTTTCAACGTGTCTATTAAACAATCAAATTTGATTAATAAGGGAAATGCCATCGCAGAGCAGAAACAGTATGCTATTGGCCTAAAAGTACACAGATGTCCAGTGCAGTCATGGGGAAGTGATTTGTTTGTCATCAGATTTCAATTACCTATAATTTGATTAACCCATGTATCTATAAAGAATCACTGTGGCAATGCAACTGCAAATTAGACTAACCAAGTGTCTTATGGGACCTGGCAAGGTTTGTTGTGGATTTCCTGGCTTTGAGCCCTAAAACTATCTAATTCAATGTTATGTCAATTGTGAAAGCATCTAGATTCATCAAGAGAAGCTTTTCCATTGCTAGCAATGTCACTGCAGTGCACTAAGCTCAGTTCAGCACCAGGGGGTAAAACTGGAGAAGCCAGGGAAATACCTAAGTCACTGTCCACACTAAGCTACATTAGCAAGCTGCAAGCATTTTACCTTGAAGTGTGCCCTAGTACATCTCTGTGAGTGGCAATGTGAGTGCAGTAGCTTGAGTGTTTTTTACAATGCAGGCACACTTGCTGTCTTTGAGCGCATCTGTGAAATGATTAATAGTGATTCTTCGCCTCTTCAGAGAGTTGTCTTGAGAGGACTTGAAAAAATGAGGGAATGGGAATGAGTTTCTATCTACTGATAGAAACTATATATATACATCCCTGAAACAGTTTAACAGTTCAGTATAAAGATTATTTTTTTTTTCCACCTGGAAAATTGACTACATAATGACCAGGCAGTTATGTTTCTGAGTGCTACTAACTTAATGTAATGATACAAAGACTGGGATTTTCTGGACCATGGCTTATCTCTACAGGAATGTGTCCTAAAGTAGATTTTTAAATCTGTCAATGGCAAAGCATAGAATAATGACCACATTTCTGTCTCATTAATAACCTTAGACATTGTTGGATAGTTTTGTTGCAGAACAAGATAGCAGAAAAATACAGTAAATTTACAAATACCTGTGTTTCTGCAGTTTGATTCAGTTACAGTAGGTTGGAAATTGTGGGTTTTGGGGCCAGTGGTGTATCACTTTTTATTTGGCTTTAAATTAATGATTTAGCTTGAGGATATATAGCATATCTATCAGCAGTCATGGGCAACCAGAGAGGACCCAGATGACTGGAGCCTTGCTAATGTGACGCCCATCTATACGAAAGGTCGTAAGGAAGATCCGGAGAACTACAGGCCTCTTAGCCTGACCTCGGTGCCAGGGAAGATTATGGAGCAAGACATCCTTTGGGCATTCAGAGAGCAAATATGTGACAACCGGGGGATCAGGTCCAGCCAGCATGGGTTCAGGAAGGGCAAATCCTGCCTTACCAACCTCATCTCCTTCTATGACCAGGTGACCCGCCTGGTGGATGAGGGAAAGGCTGTTGATGTAGTCTACCTTGATTTCAGTAAAGCCTTTGACACGGTCTCCCATGGTATTCTCTTCGAGAAGCTGGCAGCCCGTGGCAGGTACACTCTTTGCTGGGGTAAAAGCTGGCTGGATGGCCGGGCCCAGAGATCGACAGTACATGGAATTAAATCCAAGTGGCAACCAGTCACAAGTGGTGCTCCTCAGGGGTTGGTACTGGGGCCCATCCTCTTTAATATCTTTATTGATGATTTGGATGAGGGAATTGAGTGCACCCTCAGTAAGTTTGCAGATGACACTAAGTTGGAGGGAAGTGTCGATATTCCTGAGGGTAGGAAGGCCCTCCAGAGCAACCTGAACAGGTTGAGTCAATGGGCAGAGGCCAATGGGATGAAGTTCAACATGGTCAAGTGTCAGGTCCTGCTACAGACGTGGGGCAGGGTGGCTGGAAAGCTGCATAGAGGAAAAGGATCTTGGAGTGTTGGTTGACACTCGCCTGAACATGAGCCAGCAGTGTGCCCAGGTGGTCAAAATGGCCAGTGGCATCCTGGCTTGTTATCAGGAAGAGCGTAGCAGAGCAGGACCAGGGATGTGATCTTACCCCTGTGCTCAGCTCTGGTGAGGCCACACCTTGAATACTGTGTTCAATTTTGGGCCCCTCACTACAAGAAAGTCATTGAGGGGCTGGAGTGTGTCCAAAAAAGGGCAACGAAGCTGGTGAAGGGTCTGGGACACAAGTCTTACGAGGGTCGTCTGAGAGAACTGGGACTGTTTAGCCTGGAGAAGGCTGAGGGGGGACATTATTGCTCTCTACAGCTACCTGAAAGGAAGTTGTGGTGAGCTGGGTGTCAGCCTCTTCTCTCAGACAACTAGTGATAGGACAGGAGGGAATGGCTGCAAGTTGGGCCAGGGGAGCTTCAGGTTAGAAATTAGGAGAGATTAATTCTCAGAAAGAGTGGTCAGGCATTGGAATGGGTTGCCCAGGGAGGTGATGGAGTCATTGTCCCGTGGAGTCTTCAAAGAAAGGTTGGGTGAGGTACTTAAGAGATGTGGTTTAGTAAGTAATATGGGTGGTAGGGGGACAGTTGGACTAGATGATCTTGGAGGTCTTTTCCAAACTTAATGATTCTGTGATTTGACGTAGAATGAGTTCTAGTAAAACCCCTGTTGGATGAGCATGTAAAGCCCCACCTATTGAAAAGTCCTCCTCTTTCACATCTCCTTTTATTAAAAATTCCAAATATTATCTTAGGTAAAGAGTTGGTTTTTCACCTAGCTGATCATGCCAAGCAAGTCCCTAAAATTTTTTACTCAGTATTTTGAAAATTATCTAATAATCAAATGATCTAGTAGTCCGGAAATGAAAGATCTGCGATGAAACCAGTGGAGTTTGGCTATTGATTTCCAGTAGGTCCATTTTAGCAACATTGAGTCTTTGCTGAACTCACACTCCAGGGATGTACAAAATACTGAGTTTGAAGACTTGCAGGAAGAATGTTCAGTTCCAATAAATCACGCTCTTTGTGACAGTGTAGGATAGTTGGAGATTAAATGCACTTTCTCCCAAGCTTCGTTAAATAGTGAAGACTGGTCTATTTAATAAGCATTAGATAGTAGCATTATGAGAAAAGAGGAAAGCATGAGGAGTAAATCATCCCATGATACAGCAATTTGACAGCATGAAAAGCTCACAGCGAGAAGGGGAAACAAAGGTGCTAAGAAGTAGAGGAATATATGCATTCTTAGCTCATAGGTTCTGTGTACATCAAGCTTTGGACAGTGATGTTGGGAGCATGCATAGGTGCATGCATAGGTGGGATGTTCAACCTATTATTACATGTGTCAGCACTGAACTTCTGTTTGGATTCACTGACTCCCCCTAGAAGAGCACTGTCCAACCAATGAAGCTGTCAGCTAACTGGCCACTTTTCATTTTTTTCAGTCCTGGCATAGCTTAATCTCTTCCACTTGTGTGTTGTTACCAGATCTGGATCGTTGCGCTCGCATCTTGCCCAGTGTTATTCAGCACATCTGGAAACGCTGTGGTTTGCTGAATGACAAGTCCCACTCTTTTCTTCCAGTTCCGCCTGGTGGTAAAGACAGCGCTGAAGCTGCTGCTGGTGTTTGTGGAGTATACAGAGTCCAACGCGCCGCTTTTAATCCAGGCAGTATCTACCGTGGATGAAAAGAGAGGTGAGTGGCTTTCCTTACTTGGGAGTGGGGGTGGTACAAAATCCCAGTGTTGCTGACATCAGGATAGCATTTCATGGCTGATTTCAGTGGTTCTGGAGCTGCTGTTGTGATGCCTGCTTTGTGTGACATACCCTTCATTTCTTAATTAAAAGCGTATTGTAAATATTCATGCAAATTAAGACTGTTTTGAGGGATGAATTAGAGTGGGAAAGTGTAGGGTGAAAATCTGAGGAACCCGTCTGGCTCGCTGTGCACCTCAGTCATTGCCCCTTCCCTCCACCCATGTGCAAAGCAAGTCCCACTGCATCTTCCAACCTTGGAGGCTCCTTTGGGCCAGGCTGCCTTTCCATTTACTTCTGAGAGGCAGGAGTCTGATTTAGAAGAGAAAATGATATCTAATCAGTGTAATCCCTTTGAAGAGAAAGACGAGGTCAGTAATAGTACAGGCTTTATAGTAAAAGTAAAACCATCTGTTATTACATTAAAATAAAGCCCTTGAGCAGATATTATACTATGAAATCTGTTACCCTTCAGGCTCATGAAAAATACTTGAATATGTATACTGTATTTTTTACAAATAAATAGAACAAAAATGGTTCTTTCTTGTTCTTCCCACAAAGCCATTGCTAAGCTCCTGGGGCATTTTCTCTTGATGCAAAACATTCCTTTGCCCCAAGGAGAGTTTTTGAGGTTGGGAGAACCATTGTTGTGGTCTCAGACACATGGAGGTTGAAAGCAAGATCCCCTCTGTGGAGCAACTTCCTCCATGCTGAACTTGTTTGAGTGACCTGCCATGGTAAAAGTGAAACAAAAAAACTTGGGGGATGGGGAGAAAGGTAGTGCAGAGAGAGGAGAAAGTAGCAGGGTTTTGCCTTCAGCTATCAGCATGGGTGTGTTGAAAAGACCCCAAAAAACCCCAATGGGTCTGTTATGGCTGGAGAGCAGACAGGGGCAACTCAAAACCAGTGTAACACGTTGAATGGTGGACTCGTCGGGTTGGCTTTCTGTTTTGAATTAAAACCAGTAAACCTTACAATGCCATAAGCAGAAATATAATCACAATATTCCTGTAATTCTGAGTGCTATGATTTATTTTTACAGTCATCCCTACTATTTCCTCAGCTCTCTGAACTCACTGGTATTCTCAGCGTGTTCAAATTGCCATCTGTTCACATGCTAGTAAACCTCATTGAAGAAAGAAAGAGAGAAAAAGGAGGACCCTAAACACACTACCATGCGCTGTATATTCCCTTCTGTATCTGTAAAACAGTCCCAGGCAAGCGTTTACATGCCCCAAAGTAATAAAACAACTTCAGTAACAACAGAAAACATGTGGGGGGAGAAAAAAAGTGATGCGTGTAGTTAGATGGATGCTTGTTAGGAGCATGAGGAGAGGGTTTATGGGAATTCTCATACCTGTGGGTTGGCGAATTGTCTCATGAACAAATAGCAAATAACTTAGACCCAAATACCCAGTTTTCCTTCTTTCCTTTCCTTTTTTTTTTTTTTTAATGTTTTTATTATTAAGCAGTTATGTTTAGCTGCAAAAGAGGAGGGTTTTTTTTTCTTGGTTTAGACTTAGGTCCTTTTTTAGGACATCAGTGTCATAGCCCTTCACTTTTGGCTGTGGATATGCTATGTTTTAATTTATATATTGAAATTATTGTCTTATAACTGAGGAGTACCTGTCTTTAAAGACTGATTTAATGGAACAGAAATCAAGCAGAAGAAAAAGCAGTGTGCGTTTTCTTGAAATGTTGTCATAAATCTTACAGGTATATAATTAAGTTTAGCACTGCTTTGAAAAAAGTCCAATGTTTCATGTAGATACAAGGTGATGAGATATGACATAATTCCTCAACATGTGTACCACACATGATTAACATAAAGAACCCCATAATAACTCAGCCTTGTTTCAAAGCAATCCCATCTGTGGTTTCTATGCAAGAATACATCCACATGCAAACTCTTAAGTAGAGAGATCCGCAGAAGTGCTGGTTTTACTCACAGATACAAGCAGACCATAAGTGAGTGAATAACTGCACAGACCTCATCACATAGGAAGTAGCTTCTAGTTATACTTCCACTTAGATCCCCCTTCCCTGGCCCTTTCTTGTGTTTGAGCCCCAGAGGAATCTGTTCTCTTTTCATTTTAAGTCTACCGGGACTGTGCGGGCTCTGGAAAGCGGAGCTGGCCTTGCACTCTGCTCTCTGGGGCTGCTTTATCATGAGCATTTTTTAAGACAGAGATGAAAGCTCTGTGACTGACCTGGACACTGTCGCATACTGCTTGTGATTCTGACTTCTCGTTACATCATTTGTAAATAGCCCACATTAGCAGTAGCTCCACTCTCCTTGCCATTTCACACAGAATCACAGAACAGTAGGGGTTGGAAGGGACCTCTGGAGACCATCTAGACATCCAGTAGATCTGTGTGGGTATGATGGAAGGCTGTGTGTTCACACATATTTAAGTAGCCAGGGTTACAAGATGTTGAGGTCTTTCCAAAAGTATCAGTACCTTTCCATCCTATGGCAACAAGAGACCGGCACTCTCTAAGTTGGTGGCAGTCCTCAAGTACAGTTCTGGCCTGATGCAAGGCTTTTCATGCTTCATACATAATGTTCGTTCCCTGTGTAGTTGTGATGTCAAGATTTTCTTTAAGGCATGAAATTTATTTATTTTCTTTTTTTTCCCTGAGATTCGTCTGTAAAAACTTTTAAAGGAGAAACAGAAAAGAGACTTAAAAGAATGGGTAACATTATTCAATAGACTGTATTAATTTAATTTAGGCGTGGTTATTGCAACCCCATAGTCCTCCACGTGTTTATGCACAGTTTGTGGCTACTCAGAGTGCTGTAGTAGGAGCAGGGTTGAGGCTCCAGCCTTCTGTGGGAGCAGCCACAATAACGAGCTGTTGTAATCACAGAGAAGCCTGTTAAGGGCAGTGGCGCAGTTCTCGTTTCACCCGTTAGAAGGCAGGAGAACACACACAAAACTCGACCTTTGATCTTTTACTTCAGTGAACCTGTTCCATCACTCCATTCCAGTTTGCCACGAGTCCTGCATGGAAGTCATAACCTTATGGGAGCATCCCGTTCTGTTCCCAGATGAATTGCTGGGATGCTGAGTGATCATTCTTTTGAATCATCATTCTTCTGCATCATGATCAGCTGGAGGAGACAGGCTGGAAAGGAAACCTTTCTCAGAATCAGCGAGCGTAAACGCTTACGCTTACTATTTCTAAAAATAAACTCCATAATACACAAATATTAAATGGATTTACTTACATATGCATTGACAAATCTGTATTTGAGCTCAGGTTTTTCAGGATTTGTTATATTCTGACCAATACACAGACAACAGCAGCTGTAGATTTTAGCTCTGATTAATATTTTCCTCAAAAGTTCTTCTTTGTCTGTAAATGAAGAGCTTTTTGTATTCTTTACAATACAAATAGCCTTTTAAAGGAGAAGGGAAAATATACATCATGTTTTTCATATTTCTTGTATGAGCATCCTTGATTTACTGCAGCAACCAATGAGTTTAGAAATATCATCCATGCTCTTAGTGTATGATTTTCCAAGGTATGTCTCACAAAGTTTTTCTATGCAGCTTGAAAGGAGAATTTTTTTTCACTGTCAATACATCATTACAAAAATAGTGGCCTTGAAAATATTTTTTCTGTGTGGACTCCGGATTATGGTCCCATCTTTAAGTGGTGACTCTCCAGGACCAACATACTTGGAATCCAAGCTGAGGGCACAAGAGTGAATGAGAGCAGACACCTGCTCTAGATCTGTCCATATTCCATGCTTTCCAGATTGTAGGTTGGAAACTATATAGGCTCTCATTATATATTAGTGAGGAATATTAACCCAAGTAGAGTAACGCAGTAAGGTCACAGTGTAATGTCCACACCAGAAGTGCCTTGTCCCCAGGTAGGTAGACACCTGTATGACTATTTCCATGTTGACTCCTTAGCTGTTCAATTTGAGATCATAATGATGAAAGTAACATTTGAAAAGAAAGGTTTCAACTGGTACAGATTGGAGTAGCTCTATCAAAGTTACTGATAGTACTGCCTCTTTGTGGTATTAGGGAATGGATGAAGAATTTAACATATAAGACTAGATTTTTGGAAATTGCCTAATAGCAGCACCTTAAAGCCTTTTGGAGATGGATGAGCTAATACAAGGCTGCCGTACTAGTAAGCATGCCTGATTGATTAACAATTTTAAAATCTTGTATTCTGAAACAGAGAAGCAGTATAGGTAGAAGAAAATTATGTATCATCCTTGCAGGAAAACAGACAGACGATGCTGAAAATATTCTTTTATGATAATGAAGAAGTATCAAGACATTCAGGGGAAAAAAAACAAAACAACAAACTCCAGTGTGCTGTCTTTACAAAACAAAACAGGATGGTCCTAATAGGAATAAAACCTTCCTGCAAAATAAAGGCATGCTTCCCTGTGAGGGCTTTGCACGGTTTCCCCATTTTGTTTCTCATTCTTATTTTCTTCCATTTTTATTTTTCACTGGAAACCACAGGAAGACATTTTTGTAGAGAGGATATCATTCCTGCTGATCATATATCATTTGTGAGCTGAGTCAATTTGTTCCACATGTCTTTTGAACATGTACTGCACAAAATGTCTGGTAATATAGAGAATCTGGTAAAGAGTTGCCTAGAGTATTTTCATTTCAGCCATGTATTTGAATTGGTATTTAATTAGTAACGTACATAAATACATTCGGAGACCTAAGAGCGAATCTCTCCCCTCCTTTGATTTTGCTTGAGATAAGGAAACTCTGATTTATTATTCAGTAGTAAAGATCAGAGAATGTCTCAAAAAGATGGAAAAAGAAAGCAAGATAAATATTGCTGTCTGTGTGTTCGTTAATAGACAGATTTTTCCCCATGGTGCACTGCCATTGCTTTGAAAGGGGAGATCCTTGGTTAGCAGAGTTTTGAAGTCTCTGCAGCTGAAAAAAACCTATATATTATATAAGCATGAATAAACAAGGGCCCGTTATCACTGTGAGAGTAATACAGAGTTTTAACATCAGGGCCACTGATCAGTTAGCAACAGGTTGTGGTGATGAAACATCTTCATTTTTCTAACTGACCATAGTCAAACTATACTCATCCCTGTAATGTTTAGGGGATTTGGGTTGTTGGAATACTCTGCATTTTTCCCTCTGAAATTTGAAAACTCTTGCAATTATGCTCATGTAGTTGAATTGAGTATCTCTGAGCTAAGGGGTTAGCTTTCTGCTTTGTCCTCCTCACCTTTAACGTCTCTCCAAACAAAATACTGAATTATAGTCTTTCATTATTTACTTCAGTTTCCTAGATAAAATAGTTATGTGGGGGTTTTTCTTGGGTAAATGCAACTATCTCCCTTTTAGCTAAATGAAATAGGATGGTTTCACAAGGTGCCTTCCACACAAGAGGTTATCTTGATTCTGGCTGGCGTTGCTTGCCTGATGCTTTTGGAACAATAACTCACTAAGCCACATGAGCTTTGGCATCAGAAAACCATGCAAATGCAAATCAACATGCAAATCAAGCAAATACATCATAACTAGAAGCACAAATCTTAACCTTACTTAGTGGAAAAATGAGGAAAATGCATCTGAAAGTTCTGAAGTGGGGGTACCTATTAAAATAGTTTGAGTAAAAACCACAGCGGAAGTCTTTGTTTTTTAACATTTCTTTTATCTGAGACACACAGTCTGTGATTTGATAAAACTATGTTTCTCTTCTGCACTGCTTTGTTAACAGGACTTAATACAGCGTAACTTGGTAGTATCACTAGGAATGTAAACATCAAATGCTCTGAGGCAGTAGCATATAGATTTTTAGCTGAAGATTTACCTAAGTTTACGTGAACCTTTTGTAGGTGGGATGTTAGAAGTTCACTGTCAGTCAAATTGGGCTAACAAAACTTCATCATCAAGGGAAAGAAATTGTTCCTTTGGAGAAAGTCCACCTGGCCTATTTTAGATCCTTCCATTAGGAAGCAACATAGCTTTCATGGACTCTATTAACTTCATTCTCCATGAAGCAAGAGAGAATGTAGAGGAAGCTGGAGATAACTGTAATTCTCTTTGATCTTCCACCTGGCCACATCATTCTGACTTGTGTTACTTCTTGGATAAATGTTGATGCTAGAGCTTTCCATTTTGATCACCATCACCAATGGTTTCTGCTTTCCCTCTAGGAGCCAAGCCGTGGTCCAACATCATGGAGATCCTGGAGGAGAAGGATGGGGTTGATACCGAACTGCTGGTTTACGCAATGACCTTGGTTAACAAGGTTGGTTTACTTTGTTAGCATAACTGGTGGAGATGATATTTTCAGTTCTGTAATGGTCTTCTCTGTTGAGAATATATGACAAAAGAGACCTGTCCTGCTGAAGTTGTGTGACAAGCTGTAATTATCAACACACTCTTGTTGCTTGTGTTGCAGTCACCCAGAGGCAGCAGCTGGGAACCAAATTGCAATTTTGCTAGATGCTGCACAGAAACATGTTATGACATGGCTCCTTTCCTAACACTGGCAACACAGAAAGCAAAACTCAAAACATTATGCAAGGCAAGAAGGAAAGCAAGTGCCAGTGAACTATTACATCCTCACAAAAGACTTGCTTTGTGCACAATTTTCTAGTTCAGATCCTACAATATTTTTTTTGCTGCAAACCAAATATGATGAATTTAACAGATCTGAGTGCTAGTAAGTGTTTCTGCTTAAAAAAAAAAAAAAAAAGTTACTTTTTAAATTCTCCATTTATGTTTTCTGGTGTCCTGTATTATAACTAGTAGTTTTGCAGTAAAACAAATGTTTTCTGAAGCATTCACTTGTGCTATGAGGATGGAGACAGTGATAGGTCCGTAAAAGTTAGAAATTTCTTAGTGTAAATTCCTTAAAAATTAGCATATAGTTCTAAACAAAATCTTAGAGTGACTAAAATTAAAAATGGATTTTTTAAAAGAACATAGAAGATCAACATACGACTAGCAAATCAAAATAACAATGTGTATGATGATTATACATAATGGACCAGAACATTATGGAATATTATTATTATTCATTATATTCATTTGACGTTCCTGAGTTCATCATTGGAGATCATAAATCAAGATACCAGCTTATTCTGCTCACGGCTACATGGTTGGGGCCATGGGTTGATCTGGCAGGTTTTTGATAAAATAATTGCTTAATGGCACATACTATCCAGACAAGATGCTCGAGGGGGACAAACTTCTCCCGGTGATATCACTTATGTTACCACGCTTTTCCTTAGAGCCACCCTTCCTCATGCTTATATTGTAGCAAGGATTCTCTTGAAGGTAGAAGACTGCCTTATGCCACTGATGTACACTTCCTGAAAGTCCTCACCAGCTTTATATGCTTCTGTCTGTAGCTGCTGTTAAAGCCAAGGCAACTGGTTATTAACATCCCCGGTTTACATCTCATTGTTTCACATACTGATTCCTCTTTCTGAGGTAATTCTCTTCATCCTTTGAAAAGTTCTTCCTGACCTGATGTTTGACTTCTTTAAAAAGTTTGTTTTCTGTTGACTCTTTGATCATCCTATAGTTGAGTCCCTTATTCTGAGTTTTCCACTAAAGTTAAAGCTGTTTCTAGGGGGACATAGTTCTTTAAAAACACTCGAAAAGAAAATGCATCTCAGAGGCAAAGGAGCAAGGCAGTTAGGAA
Source organism: Zapornia atra (assembly GCA_013400835.1). Classification (NCBI taxonomy): domain Eukaryota; kingdom Metazoa; phylum Chordata; class Aves; order Gruiformes; family Rallidae; genus Zapornia; species Zapornia atra. Next base: position 63,116 of record VZTU01026310.1, read on the forward strand.
GATCAAGGAAGAGAGGAATCCCACAATGACACAGTCATAATTATGATCTGGCTTATGGACAGTTTTATGATGTATTTAATGGGATTTTTTTTTCATGATTATAGAGAAAGCAGAAAGCAGCATGTCACAGTTGTAATTTTTTTTCCCCCAGCATGAATACAAAGAAGGCTCAGATGGTTTCAGCTTCTCTAGGCAAGCAAACGTCAAAGTTTTCAGTGCAGGCAGAGTCCTCATGAGGGACTGTCTGAAGGAAGCATATTTCCACTCCTTTTTCATTCTCCTTATATGCATTTTCAGACTGTTTTCTTTCCTGTCTCAAGAGCAGAAAATATACCTGCCTCCCTTTTGTTGATGCTTAACCAATTTACTTATGCTAACATTGTGTCAAGTCTCTGTTAATTTGAAGGGATTTAGGAATTAATGAATCTCTTAAATGGAATTGATCTCATTGCAGATATTATGAGTAGTTCCAGTACTACTTTTGTTATCTTCCTTTGTTTGGTTCCTGTGATCTGTATATCTTACTCTAATCTCTACTTATTTCATTTTTATTGTGGAGGTCTGGATATATTAAACCCTTTGTGACACATTTATATTTAAAAAAAACCCCAACTACCCATCAAATCCAGAAAGAAAACCCTATGTTGCATTCAATTTACTTGCCATAAAACCTCTTCATTATTGAGATTACACTGGAAGCTTTGTAGTTGTAAGATTACTGTTGATTTTCTTTTTATCTGTATTTGACATTGCTTGTTCTGTCATATCACAAGATACATTTAAAAACATAGGTAGATTAAATACAAGGTATATAAAAATTAATACAGTTTGGTATACTCAGATTAAACACTGAATGTTTTTTTAGGAGGTCGAGTACAAGCGTAGAATTTAAGGACCAACTTCCAGGCCAGTAGTTACTAGTGGGAACTTAGAGTACCACCCAGCAGTGGTCCCTCAGCTGTAGTTGCAAAATCATTGTTTCAGGCCAGCATGGGGTTAATATAGCAGGTGCACACATGTCGTATTGCCTTCAGCTGCCCTAAGAACATCACAACTGCCACACCGGCACAGTGGTCATCTTACATCCTGTGCCTGACATTGCCCACCGGGTGTTTCAGAAGTTACAGGCTCCTGGGAAGGCACATACATGAGGGGGGCTTCTTCGTATCCCAAAGGAGTTGAAAACTTGGCTGATGCCTGTAAGTGTGTTTATTTACCACACAGTGCTTTTCACCGCAGCACCTAAGAGTTCAATAATGTCTGTCTAGCAGGTGCCTGGGCCCTCTCGGTGAAGCCCGGTCTGTTGGGTGTTTAGTAACCAGAGCACTACTCTTATATTGCTTGGACTTGCATGTAAAGGCTTGCACATCAAGTGTATTTAGCTGGACTTGCTGTTCTATCTTCCCTGCACCACTGGTTTATACTGGGAATGTTTTGTAAGTGACTACGGGCACCGTACTCACAGTTTTACTAGGTAGTACCAGCCCGGGCTGCACATTTTAAAAACTGCAAAGAAAGAGAGCCTTTCAGTCTGAAACCAGGCACAGCCTAACAGTAATTTATGTCAGATTTTGTTACAAAATGTAACTGAGGATATGTAGTGATAGAATATTATGCTGTTAACAGTTGAGTATGTTGTCTGATAGTTTTATCATCTAGGAAAACCTTTCAGTGTTACAGACGTATAAAACCCCCAATGCAATTTCATCAGTTTTGTTGCCTTTCCATTAGGATTGTTACAGTTAGCAGTATGTAAAACATACTGTTTAGGCAGTTCTGGTTTCAGCTAGGACAGAGTTAATTCTCACAAGGAGCCAGCACAGGTGAGCTGAGCTGGCCAATGGATATTCCATAGCATATGACTTTGTTTGCCATAAAAATGGGGAAAGAGCTGTTCTGTGCAGCTCCAGGATGGTTTGAGGGTGGTCTGAACATCTGGTCGGTTGTCAGGCTGGTAAATTGTCTTGTGTTACTCCTGTTTGTGCATTGTGTCTCAGTGCTGTCAGTGTCATTCCCCTCTCCCTGGGCTGTCCCAGCACACCACCCTTCTCTGCCCCTCTGTTTGCCTCTGCCTGCCCATTCTCCTGCCCATCCTGTCCCCCCAGCAGATGGAGGGGGAGTGAGCTGCACCCGGGGCTTGGCTGCCCAATGGGACAAAGCTTTGGTAAAAATGTGGTCAAGAAGATGTATCCAGCTCAGTACTCCTGGGCTAGGGATTTGGTTTTCATTTAGTTCACCATTCCAAAAGTAGCCATCTGAGAGGGAAGAACACAAAGCTGCATGGGCTTTCCCACACGGGCTTGAGACCAACTTGTAGAATCGCACAGCAAACAAAAATCTCAATCCAGGGGTGTTTCTTCAAACCAAAACTCATTAGAGACACAGGGATAAGTCTTTACACTGATGTTCATGCTTCCTTTGTACACCTGAGTTCTGAATGTAGCAAAATTCAGCAAAGAAACCGCAGAGTATGGTTTAAACACGCATCTCCAGGTGGCTAAATTTTAATTTTCTAGACAGGTTTTTGTATCGTAAATGTCAGTCTTCAGAGCAGGAGGAAATACTGGGGAATTGTATGCATATTTTTATATTGCAGTATCATTTTCAAAGTAACCAGGTACTCAGGAGGGAGCAAGGACCTTGGAAGGACCTGCCCAATTCATGACCTCTGTTCTGCTGGTTGTAGCTTTTGTTTCTTTTATAAAGCCACCAGGAAAATGGGGGCCCAGTCTTATTTTCTACTACCACAAGCCCGAATTAGTCAGTCATTTATGCAAGCACCTCATATCCCTTGTGTTGTTACTTCAAATATCTTTCTCCTGGGCTACACTGAACTGACCTTGCTGTGACATCAGAGGTGCCCTTTTACATCCCATTTTATAACGTTAGATATTGAATTTGATATGCATTAGGTTCCAAAAGTGGATCTGTGAGTTTAATGACAAATGGTGCAAAGGGAATATATTTGGTTTCTAGAGTTGGGAATTCAATTGCCTGGTCCTGGCCAGTAGCATGCAGTGAAGATTAGATTTCCACTGCTGCGTGATTTAAAATTATATTAACCAATAAAAGGCTGCTGACAAAAGCAGGGTTGCCAGTAAATACTACCTTACACTGCTGTTTTTCCCGTCTACCCCCTGCCTGACCTCAGATTAAAGCTCTACTTGAAGGTGGGTGATCTGCACATAACATGAAGACAATTTTCTGGAATTTTAAGTAGATGCTCAAAAGATATATGGAGGAAATCTGACTGTTTGTCCACCCTTTTGCATGTAAGACATCACATCTTACTGCGCCTGAAGATACTCAGGTCAGTGTAGCTGCTGTCTTCTTATTTCATAAGCAAGAGAAAGCCTGATAGGTGTGGTTTTCTGTTACAGCATTTCTGTATCTGTGTTAAAGGTCTGTTTGGATTTACAGTGTGATAGCCTCATCTGCTGACTCGTCAGACTTCAACTCGATGCTCGGTATCAGTTCAGGAAAGAACAAAATGTACATGGTATCTGTTCTCAGTGCAGTTCAGGAAAATTTAGTTCCATGGTCTTCAGTGGGTTTTAAAGAGAGGCTTAAATACTGTCCTGGACAGAGACAGTTTAAATTAGAGCCTGAACATAGAAACCTGAACATATAACCCTAACACTTCACTGGTGTTTGTGCTAAGCATTCCTGTTTGCAGTGGACCTCACCAAGCATCAGACAATAGCCCTGTAATTGACTGAAGATGATGTTGCTGTGTGGTGTTTAGTTGTGGGTTTTTTTTTAAAAGAAATTAAATTACATTTAAAAGGGCCTTGGTGATGGAAATTTTCCAGTGCCTCATTTCACAGGGAAGAGGTGCTTTAGCAGGGCAGGATGTATCGGCTGCCTAGTCCTCTCTCTTGTTAGTCACATAATTCAGACCAGTTTTTCTGAATGTAAGGCTTCTTGGTGTAGGGAAACATCCCTGAGTGGCTGCTCCCTTCTGCTCAGAGCCACTTTGGAAAGGCTGTGCTCCAGAAAACCAGTATCCTCAGCACACACTTCATCTCATCCCAGGCACGAGGAGATGAAACTCTTTCTGGAGTGGGTGTGGGTTTTGTGTGTGCTGTCTCTATCTCTTGCACTTCTTCTTCCCTTCTGGGAGTATCGGTAAGTCACTTAGCTAATTAAATAAGAGAGAAGAAACTACTCCAGAGTCAGCATCTCTCTGGTGAGCTAATCCAGAATAACCGTGTTGCTTCCAGCATGGACTCACGTATTGTCCAGAAACGACTCCGTATGGACTGATCCCTGCGCGGAGGTGTATGTGGCTCTGCAAAAAACGTTGCACTGTATTCCAGTGTCTTCTGCTCAATGTCCACAGTATTACACTCATGTTTCTGCATCATCCATAAGGAGCAGCAAACAGCACAAGCTGAGTAGAAATCAGTGACAAACCAGAACAGTAGCATTTTCTGTTGACTTTGTAAGTCTGCAGGACTGGTGAATGAAGTTGACTTGTGCTCTGGACGAAGCTGTCCAATGCCCGTATCCTCTTCCCATGCATCACTCTGCAGTAAAGCTGTGAGTGGCTTCACTCAGTCCCTCTCACTGCATACACTGCAGTGGCATGCTATGCTACACGTGTCATACTGCAGAAGACCGTCTTCCTTTTCTCAGCTTTCTGAATTCACAAAAAACCCCAGGAAGTTTCTATGGGAAGTGCTCTCTCTGGAACACAGAGCAGGTGCCATAAAAAGCTCTGAACTCAAACAGTTAATTTTGAAATGCTGTGGTTATTGGCATTCTTTATTTTATAATATGCAAAAGCTCCTCTCAGTGTCACTGGTAACAACTTACCCCCTAATCAGGAATTAGTAACTCTTGTAATAATTTATAAAAGTTAAGGAATCCACATACCCTTGAAAAGAAATTTCAAGTTGAAAGGGAGGAAGGGAAGAAAGCAGTCAATATCTCTGTAATAGAAAACAATTTGTGTGCTGGGAGGGTGACCTCTGCTGCAGGTGTGGAGGACAGTAGGCACGTGGTGCAGGATATTTCCTGCTGTCCTCACATCACACAGCTGTGCGTTGGACTTTTTCTTCTTCAGGCCAAATTTACAGGAATCAGTAGGAAATCAGCTTCATTGGTTTTAGCTAAACCCTTTTTTTCCTCTCTCTTTGCTTTTATCCCTGTGTTTGATGCATTAACATTCTCTGTTCTTCAAATCTGTACTTGAATGAAGCCAGGAAGGATCCAACTGTGTATTTTAAAGACCAACATTTTCCATCCTTTTTTTTTTAATGAAATAACAACATTGATTTGTTTTGCCAATTATTCATTTTTCTACACAGTGCAGAGAGTTGTTTATTAAAAGCTGTGCCACTTGTTTTTTATTTTCTAGCGGTGTCTCTAATCCCACATCATGGCTTTTACTTTATTGAAATCATACATAGCACCTCTTGCCACCCGCTTTTAAAAACCTTTGTTTAATTCTTTTCAAAACAAACAGATTTGAATGTTTTTCCTTTGATTCTTAGACACTGTCGGGGTTGCCAGATCAAGACTCTTTCTACGACGTGGTGGACTGTCTGGAAGAGCTAGGCATTGAAGCTATTTCACAGAGACACTTGAACAAGAAAGGAACAGACTTGGACTTAGTTGAGCAATTTAACATTTATGAGGTAACATAACATGCCCTGTTTTATGCATCTTACAGCTTGTGCAGACTTCAAAGCCAAGAGGAGGGGGGGAAATGTAACCTAGGTGAAATTTGGTTATCTATTTTATTTGAAAAGAAAAACATCTGGTTGCTGGAAGTATTATACACATTCATGTATGTGACTTGCTGTGGTATATAGCTGCCTTTAATGCAAATGTATTTCATAGTAAAGCTGGGGCACACTCCACGGCAAACCAGCACATTTACTAGCCTCCTTAGAGGCAGTTCTGCCTGCAATTAAAACTTTCTCAGACTGCTAGTTACACATCCTGAACTAAGTAGAAGTTCTTTCCATATGCAAAAGCATTCAGCTCATTAAAAAGGTTCGGCTGAGCTCAGCTTCACAAATACCACTTGTTCTGCAGCTGAATACCCAGCAAGTCCTTGTTTATGAGTTTACACTGGACCAGATCCTATACGGTTTGCAGCAATGGAGTAATGAGTGACTCCGTGTTCACCACCTAGGTATAACATAGCTGCTTCTGAAGTATTTATATGTAAGGGTAGGATATCCAGTTTCTTAATAATTAGCTGCTTTTCAGACTTCGGGAAGTGTTGGAGCAGGGAGGTTTAGGCTGAAGTTAATGTAGAATCATAGAATGTAACGTAATGTAAATGTGAATTCATGTTCTCATGTGATGAAATGAAATTACTTTATCTCTGTTTAAGTCTAGCGATGGATTTGGTAGATTTGATTCTCCGTTTCCTTCATCAACTCTACACCCATGTCAATTCACCAACTTTAGAGCGGAGTCAAGTTTTGTATACAGCAGTTTGCTGTATTTTGATTGAGTCAAGTCAAAATAGGACTGTGAGAATGAGAAGCCTTCATGTTCTTATTTCATCGGTTGATAAAATCCTTAAAAGATGACCATTCTTCTTAGAAGCAGCAGTTTTTGCACATGCTGAAAGACTTGACTGCAAAATTAGCAGTTGGGTTAGTTGAGTACCACCTTTCTTTTGGTGAACCAGAGTAAATTTAGAGATGCCTATGCACTGCCTTTTTTCTGCCAATGTTGTTCTTTATCTGAAAAATCCCTTCTTCCCCACTTAAATAGATTTTATACCCTAAGCAGAGATATCACACTTCCCTCTTTGTTTTGTTAGTCACTTCTAGTAAGAATTATCAGAGTAGCCATAGAAACAAGAAGATAACACATTCTGCTGATCACCCTCGTCACCCTCTTCTGTACCTCTGCCTATTTGAAAGGATCTTACTTAAATGTTATGCTGCATTTCAGATGAGATCCACCTGTAACTGTGTGGTTTCTGCCAGCAACCTCTCTCCTCACGTGCTACCATAGGGTAGCACTTGCTCTGTTTCCCTTAGAGGTATATCACATTGGCATGTCAGCGGCATGCTGTGGAACAAGATACTCGGAGTTGCACCATATTTTACTCCTCTGCTATTTCCAGCTGATCAGTTCCCCAACCCATGTCAGAAGTTTTTGTCAAACGCCATTGTTACTATGCTATTCTCAGCATCATTCTTTCCTGATATTATACACATGTTCCTCTGTATTGACAGTGCTTCTGAACTGGCAGGAAATCCTAAATTTTCCACTGAAGGGCATGCTTGAAAGTATTTATGCTAACCTAAAAGTTGGGAGACTTAGAGGAGATGTGTGGTCTGTGTTTTCTTCTTTGAATCCATTGTGGTACCAGTTCACCAAAAAGATTTTTTTCATTAGGCTTTTTTTTTTCCCCTTTGTTTACATTGCAGGGACATCTGTAAAATTAGATTTTTTTAAGAGAAGCACAGTTAAATATACATCTGCTGGTCTTTTTCTTGGCTGGGAATAAATGATGACACTCCTCTAAATATTCTTGCTAAAGTAGGAGACAGTAACTTCCACTTGATCATTACAAGCGTCATGTCTGATCATGAGGAAATGTTCACTTAGTCAGTGCACAAGAACTTTGTTGATTTCACTACAGCCAAGGCTTCATCTAAGTATATTGGAAGGAAATAAAGCGAGCTCGGTGTCCAACGCTGCTCAGCTTCCTTGCAGATTAAGTCCTATGTTAAAAAACCCCAACAAACTAGGAAATATATATATATGTGTGTTCTTACAGGTTCTGTAGCGTTCTATACAAGATTTTGGGGTGCAATTCCATTTTTAGAGCTGCTACACTGTGCTAAGGGATAGGCAGCTTTTTACAGGGCTAGTTACAGAAATGGTGATGCCAGTAGGAGTTAATCCTGTTGGGATCAGTTAATTTTTAAAGCCTAGCTGTGAAAACCTGTGGTGCCTAAAGCCACGGTGTCAAAAGCCTTACCTTTCTTCCTTTCTTTCTCAGATGACACTGAGACATGAGGATGGAGACGAGAGTGCTGACCCCCCTCCCAGTGGGCGCAAGGACCGGAGAAGGGCCAGTCTTGGTGCTAGCGAGCGACGGGGGTTGGAGCGCCGACGGAGCCGCAGGCACTCGGTGCAGAACGTCAAAAGCACTTTATCAGCCCCTGCCAGTCCATGCAGTCAGGCAAGCCCTGGCTTCATGCTAGGCCACGGGCAGCAGCGCGTTGAAGATCTCAGTGAGAGGTAAGTGCATCATCTGGGCAACAGACCTTTCTTTTCCCCTGTTAGGTTACATTCATTGGACTTTATTAATCTGCCAGACTTTTGTTTTCTTTTTTTTCCCCCTCTTTCCACTGAATAAAGAAAAAAGGGGAGAAAAAAAAGCCAATGTGAAGTTAAAACAACAACAACAAAAAAACCAGAACAACAAAAAGAAATAGATTTGTATGTGATTTGTTTTATCTACATAGAGACATTCTTTGGCACCATCTACCCCAAATAAATGGACCCAAACCCATTCAACATGGGAACTAACCAAGGTTAATCTCATCCGTTGACAGATTTTATATTCAATATAGCAATATGATAGAAAATTGTAAATTGTAGAAAAGGGCATAGTCACATTAATACAGAGATTTTTCTCCTCTATATGTGTCATGGTTTAACTCCAACCAGCAACTATGCACCACACAACCACTTCCTCACTCTGCCCGGCAGCTGGGTGGAGGAAGAGAATTGGAAGGGGAAAAGTGAGAAAATTTGTGGGTCGATATAAAGACAGCTTACTAGTTGGAACAACAATGACCACAATAATAATAAATTTAATGAAAAGGAAATTAACCGAGGGGGAGAAATAAAAACCAAGACAGTTGCTCACCACCAACCAACTGATGCCCAGCTGGTCACCAAGCAACAGTCCGCCCACAGATGTCCCTCCCTCCACCTTTATATGCTGAGCATGATGTCATATGATATAAAATAACCCTTTGGTCAGTTGGGGTGAGCTGTCCTGGCTGTGTTGCCTCCTAACTCCCTGTGCCCCCTAACCTGCTTGCTGGTGGGGTGGAGTGGGAAGCAGCACAGGCCTTGGCTCTGTGTAAGTGCTTCTCAGCAGTACCAAAAACACCCCTGTGTTACCAACACAGTTTTCAGCACAAATCCAAAGCACAGCCCCATACTAGCCACTAATGAAGAAAATTAGCTCTATCCCTGACAAAACCAACACATGCTCCATCCCTTATTCTATACCACTTATATCATGCTCAGGTCCCACACTATCCAGTACATCTTCATTAACCATCACCCCCTTCAGCACAATATGTTACAGTTCATTCGTCCTTTCCCTTTTTTTCCCCTTGGAAATCAGCATTCCAGCAAAAATATTTTCCCTTGAGGCTACACTATAGCAGTGGATACATCTAATGTGAAATGGAGACAGTAACTAGTTGAGCAGCTGTCAGTCCAAGTCAGTATTGTTGGCAGTCCCGTGGCACCTGGCTTGGTCTGTGGGTGCTTAGTCACAAAGGGAGCTGCAGATGATGGGTGTGTCTGACCACCACACAAGAGGGCTGGAATTAATTTTGCCTAAGTTAGATGTCTGGTCAGCTCATCTGAATTTGATGTCAGTGGAGTACAGCAAGCAGTGGTAGGCCTTCAGTTATCCAATGTGTTCTACGTACCTGAAATTTCAACCAAGATGAATTGTGCTCTGAAACCGGCTATTTCTCTGGGAAAATTAGCTGACAAGCTCAGGTGAAGATGCATACCCTGCAGATAGCTAAAGCTTCACACTGTCATCCTGTGGCCGAAGGTGCAGTTTGCAGAACCCAGGCGTGCTCCCTGAAGAGCCTACCTTGTGCTGATTGTAGCTCTTGGGGAGCTCTTTGGGGCTTTCTGTTGGTTAGCACTGGATGTGAACTTGGAGCCTTAAAATCCTGCGGTGTAAAGCAAGCCTTCTAGCAAAGCAAACTGAGTTGACTTAATGGCTACAGGGAATATGAAAATACAAGACTTCAGATAATTTAAACAGTAGTTGTGTGTTGTATAGTGGCTTTTGTTTTGGGTTTGTTTTTTTTCTCCCCCTTGTATTGGGCAACATGTTCATATTTGTTTTCCATCGCGTTCTGTTGGCTGGGCCTCTAGTGAGCTGGAGGCCGAGCGCCCTGTGGTCTTACAGGCTGATGACAAGGATGACAGTGCACTTGAGGCTGAGTTTGAAGCGTCTTCAGTGTGAGTACAGCTGGGGGCTCCAGCCACTCTGCATGGAATGCCTCATGCATGATCTTGGGCCCTGCTTCGTGACTTACCAGTGTACTTACAGATGTGCAGCAGATACCATTGATTTGTTAAACCTATTTATTTCCATTAGGAATAAGGGGATGCTTCAACTCTACAAAAATTGTTGGCTCCCCTTACTGTAGCTAAAAAAATTCAAGTCATGCAGGATGACAACCACTACCAATACATTTTCTCACTATTAGTGTTTGCTTACTGGCTTTATTTTGCAGTATTCATTAATTCCTAATGAGTTTGTGTTTCAGCTGACTTTTAGTATCAGGATGGTAGAAACATAGCAGATTAGTTTCATAATTCTTTGAAATATTTTTTTTTAACTGACCTAGCATGATTGCAGTAATTGTCTCTCTTTTCTGAAATAATAATAATCCAGTTCTGCTCTAGAACCTTGAAGCTGATATAATTTAAGTTTAAATCCATGACAGAAATCTTCATTTAAGCAGTCAAATTTAATTTCATGTTGCCCTTGGAATCCTCTCAAGAAAAATAATTAAATTCTCTTCAACTCCATTTGGAATTTCTAACTTGTTTACCTGCCTCTCTAAGGAAAGAGGCATTCAATTATGAATACAGTTATCTTCACTTCACTTGTAAGTTAAATAAAAATCCTTTCCCCCGCCTTTCCCCCATTCTGCAACCCATGTAGCAGGTAAAGACAGGGAGCATTACTTACAGTTAGCAAATCAATTTGGGTTTTTTCCCCATTGGACATTACAAACCACAGAATAGGTTTTGGTACCTGAAGATGCAAGGTTTATGCTCAGTGACATTTCCACAGTTGTTATAAAAAGAAGCTATTCAACTGTTGGCTGGTCTATAAATCCCACTGGGTTTCTGGTAAACAAGCGTTTCAGAAAAGCTGATTCCATCCTTCACATTTTTAGTCTCATCTTCTACCCAAACCTGTGGTTGTGGTAGGAAGAGAAAACCAGGCTTTCTGCTTTATCCTGTCCCAGTGAGTCTATCAACTTTCAGTGCAGTAGTCCAGATGAATGCATCAATATCTCTATACCTAACAGTTAAACTGGACAGGAAATAAACTAAAAGCTTCACGGATTCTATTCATTAACATTTTAACAGAAAAATACTGAAGCTGATCAACTCATAATACTGATTTTACCCATTTATAAAGTTTGAATTAGCCTTATGTAGAAAGTGTTTTTTCTGTCTGTGTTGTTCCTACTGGAATCGAGTTTTCAAATTTGAGCCCATGGTTTCTGACCAAACATATTTATTGGTTTAAAGGATTTTAATAGATCATCATAAGTTTAGCCATTGCTGCAGTTTGTAATGAAATTTTAAAGTCTTAAGTTAAAATATAATCCAAGCATCACCTGGTTCTGTCAAAAGAAATGTTTGCTGTATCCCTCCTGCTTCCATCATTAATATCATAGAGAGGAATCTATACAAATAGATCAAAAGTACTTATTACCTCCCTAAACTGAAAATAACATTTGTTGATCTCGGAAAGATGTGTCTTCTGCTAATGGCCCCTTCTTTTGGTTCATAATCCTAGTCCCTTTCAAGGAAGGAAAAAAGTTTACAATAAGTTTTCCAGTGCTGTATTGTCTGAAAAATAGTCTGCAAAATGGGTTTCAGTCTCTGTTCCTTCACTTTCTTTACCGATAGGAAACATGTAACAATATTACCAATAATCTTATTTTGCTGCTTCTACTGGTATCTAAACTTTGTGTGTGGCTGCAGATGTCTGTCTGGTTTTGTAATGGATTAGCACCACCAAGTTCAGTGGAACTGCTTCTGATGGACATGGTTAGAGATTAAAGTCATGGTCTTACACTGTACTAAATTTTGTCTTGGGAAATATTCTTGGTTGTTTTTGGACTTCTCTACCAAATCAGTAGAAGTTCAAGTTCTTCCTCAGCATTCTCCTTCCCACAGTGTTCATGTTTCTTTTCCTTCTAACTCCATCAGCTGTTTGGCAGTTACTTTGCTTTTGTTTACCACATCAAACAGGTTGTCCACAGTCATCTGCTTTGTGTCAACTGATAACTCTTCCAAAAAGAGAAAAATCCATAGTGCCCGTAAAACAAAAAAAGACAATATTGTCCAAATTCTGTTCTGTCTCACAAAGCTCTACATCCAGCAAAGCTGTCTGAAGTCGATGGAGTTGCTCTGATTTACGCCAGGCTAATTGAGAGCAGACTTGGGGTTTTGAGCTGGGAAAAATTGACCGTAAATGCTAAAGGCAACCAAAAGAAAAACTTGCAGGCCTTTTTCATCCATTTGGCAACCTTCTTCCGAAGTAAATGTATTGCTTTTTCACTTGTGGTTCAAAACAAATAAAGACCCAAATCTGCTTTGTGTTAAAATAGTTTTCACGGAGAGTGAAACCCAGGCTAATGTGTCTGCTGCTAAATAATTAAATAAAGAAGTTGATAACAACTACTAAGAAAGGCTGAAGGCTGTTTCAAGGATATGTGGCTGCTGCCATGTGCTTTAACGTGCCAGTCCAGACCACCAGCAGGTTCGCTTTGCTCAAGACATCTTTCTTTTACGATGATGGCACAAAACACCAAAACTCTTGGGGGTAACTTCAGTCCTCTTCACAAGATGTTTTAAATGCTTTGCTGAGGGCACCTCCTAAGGTTTTCTGCCTGGTCCAAATTGAGTGCTCTCAATCTGTGGTTTAGCATGCTGTTTCTTAAGCATCAGACTTTAAAAAAAATTCTTCCATGGTTCTTGTTTTGTTTTAATTTAAAGTAAAGCTGGCTTTTTCCAACCACACAATGGATAGAGTCGGGGAAAAATGTAAGGAGTGGCATGGAACTTCTTGCACTAGATTGATGTTACTGTATGCAGTGCTTTCTGGTTATATAAGCATTAAAAAAAAAAAAAGCTGGCTGGCTGTCAGGCTCATCGTGTCTGGCTTCAAGGGAGGAGAAGGCAGGTAGCTTGTAAGTTCTCAGTGCTGTCTTGAGCACTGAAGAGGTGCTTTGCAAGACCCTTATACATACAAACAGGAAACAAATACTTCTCCCATTTTTTCAAAGTAACAAATTTCACATTTTGCTGTGCTTTTCCCTTTCTCCAGTACTGCACTGTGGTCATCCCCATCTGTCTCCCCAGGTATCCCATCACAGCTGTGTCAGTCAGATTTAGCAAACGTACTCAAAGGAACTTCATGTGAGTGTGGTGGCTTGACCCTGGCTGGAGGCTAGTTGCCCACCAAAACAGCTCTTTCACTGTCTATCCTCAGCTGGACAAGGGAGAAGAAATGAAATAGAAGGCTCATGGGTCAAAAAAGGGCAGGGAGAGATCCCTCACAAGCTACCGTCAGGGGCTAAACAAGCTCAACTGCAGAAAATCAATTTATTACCAGTCACATCAGAGTAGGATAATGAGAAATAAAACCAAATCTTATAAACATCTCCTCCCCACCACTCCCTTTCTCCTTCAACTGCACCCCCAATTTTTTCTCCCTTCTCCCTGAGTGGCACAGAGGGATGAGGAATGGGGGTTGTGGTCAGTTCATCACACCTTGTTTCTGCTGCTCCTTCCTCCTTGGGGAGGACTCCTCTCCGTCTTCCCCTGCTTCAGCCTGGGGTCCCTTCCACAACAGACAATCCTCCATTAACTTCCCTAACGTGAGTCCTTCCCACAGGCTGCAGTTCTTCATGAACTGCTCCATTGTGGGTCCCTTACATGAAGTGCAGACTTTCAGGACCAGACTGCTCTAATGTGGGTCCCCTCATGGGGTCAGAAGTCCTGCCCATTATTATTATTATTATTATTATTATTATTATTATTATTATTATTCACAGCTTTGACTTACTATATATCATAAAAAAAATCTCAAAAGAATTACTAGCCTTGACCTACATATGCTACTAGGCTTGATACTGTACATGTTAGTCTAGAGATAACCAGGCCTTGGTTAGGACTTTCTTCCTGTGTTTGAAACTGACCAAGCAGAAGAGCTGACTGCCATCTTAGGAACCCATCAGAACATCCTGAATCAGTGACTGAAGCTGGATATGAGAAGCTACCTTCTTTAGATCCTGGGGCTAAAAAGGTTTGAGGAAGACCAACTGTTCAGGTTCACCAGAGGCTTCCAGATTTTTTCAATCTGAAGAAATTTGGCCTTCAGGAAAATTGTATTGATAAGGAAAAAGCAGTAGAGGACCCAACAGGGCATTACGTACCCGTGAACTGATCTTCTGTTAGGGTCATGCCTGGAAGGCTGTTAGGACTTTTCCTCTGAGGACAGAGCAGCCCAGAAAATTCCAAATTTCCTGAAAATTTCCGTGTTAGCTGGGCACACCACCACTGTATGACACAGACTCGGCTCAAGGGCTTTCACACCCTTTACAATCCTGGAAAAAAACTGGAAAATTGTTGTCAAAATAAAGAAAAACTGTTGAGAAGTCATAAGGATCTGTTTCTTGGAGAATCCATGGTTCTGGTGCTTGATGATGGCTGGGATGCAGGAAGAGATTGTGACGCTGTTTTGGCTTTCCCAGAAAACAGTGGGCACAGCTGAGCCTCTGGTGCTCAGCCTTTTTTTCCGCTTAACTTCAGATGCCTGTCGAGTTTCTGACCAACAGCACAGGCCTTCGTTTGGCTATTATGCCCCATTAACTGATTATTCAAATGGCTTCATGTAGAGCCAGGCCTGCAGGGGTGGTTTGTCCTAAACACAGCTGAGATTTCTTTTTTGTTATTATTATTTTCTATCATTTTCAGACGGCCTAAACCATAACTAATCTTTGATTTCTCTCTAGCATTTCCTATGGCAAAATTCTAGCTTTTGCCATGATGTGTCAAGTTGTGATGACTTCCCACCAGACTGTGTGAGATGTTTTGATTGTGTAAATACTTATGGCTATAAATCGAACTGCTGGTTATGGTGGTTATGGTTGGGGCCTATTTTCTTTTCTTTAGGATGGATAGTTTCTACATCTCTTGGGACAGGTATGATGTATGGTATCATAGGTATAAAACAGCAAAGTGGGGGAACTCAGCATCAGCATTGAAGTCAGGACTCGAGCTGCAATACAGATTATTAAAAGCCTAGAAAAGAAATTAATTTACTTTTATTGCTTTCATAGAAGGAAACAAATGTACTGTTTTCCTAGGTGTTTGTCTCTGGTTCCTGGTTTTGGATAGTTAAAGCAACTGAGGCATAGATGACAGCACTGGACATTGCTGTAAAAGCAGCACATTTTCTCTCTTAGGCACTGGCCTGTACGTGCCTACACGGATTCACCTTCACAGTCTGTTCCCAGCATTTGTAAACATGATCCTCTGAGGCCAGGGAAGTTTTTACACGTACAATGGGAAGAGAGCAAAAAACCAAAAAGACAGCAGTTTGGCAGGATGCCATTTCCCAGTCCTTCCCTTTGAAGTAAGGGGCAATAATTATGACCTTCAAGTGTCAAACAGTATGCAGTTCCAAGCTCTGAAAACACCATTTCTCCTCTCTTTCTGTAAATGTTTCAGTATTTATGGCTCCTATTGCTCTCTACATCATGATGCTGTTTTTTTACCTCTTCTGTTCCTACAGATGTGAAAACAGCAATGCTGTTCGATGATTAGAGAGTTGGGACTCTTGCAAGTCTTTGCATAGCTTTGCCAGTATCTTAAGGAAGGTTCTGCTCTCTTGCTCTGCTTTGATGTGTCCTATATAAACCAACAGCAGCAGTGGTTACAGTGTGGAGGCATTACCTAGGTGTTATGTAGCTTTGAAAAGTTGTGACTGAAAGTATTTTAGGGATAAAAAAACCCAGAGACCTAAAGCTAAAGAACAGCATAATATGAAGACATAGAGAGCACACTTGCTTTACAGTATTTATCATTTCCTCAACTTTTTTTCTGAACAATTTTCTTTATTTAGGGCAGAAATACCAGGGTAGTTTTCCTTTTGACCATTGTAAATAGACATCTTATTTTCCATTCTGTGCAGAAGGCCAGATTTTGAGGCTTTGGAAGTAACTTATCTGTATCATTTCATATATGTTCATCTTCACAAAATTGCACCAACTACAGTTGTTTATCACACGTAGCAGTGGAATGGAAATGGGCAGGGTGGTTAAGAGACAGTTTCTTTAGGTTTTGTTTCATGGAGAAGGAAAGTATACTGCCATATCTTTACACACAGTAATAAATGATGAGTTTAAATTGTTACCACTTTCAGCTTTCATGTAAAAAACCTATTTGAATGTGTTCTGGCAGCTAGGATAGATGAAAGGAAGAAGCAGCAAAAGTGTACCAAAGCATTTGTTTGTTTTACAGGGACTTGGGAATTTGGCTATGAATTCTTTTTTCTAACCTATGAAAGTGGAATTTCACTCATAAATTGAGGACAATGGCAAGCAATTGTAAAAGAGAATAAAATTACATCCACTGTGACTTATAAAGATCTCTCCTTGATGGAACATTTTTCATTTTCTGTTTGTTCACCTGTGAGGGGCTCAGAGAAGCAATTTTCCAAGTGCTGTGCAAGAGGTAAAACAGGGCAGGGGTTTGAAGGGGTGCGGGGAACCATCTTGAAAGAAAAATTTGAGATCAACTCTAGTATTTATAGCATTTAATTTAGAATAATATTGTGGAATGGTTAATGGTGATCTTACTGCACTAAATGTGGCCTGTAGTCCCAATCAGGAGCTGCTCCTCTGAAAGATGGTGAAAGATTGAATCAAAGTAATTTAAAGAAGCTAAACCGAAAACCACTTGGCTTATTTACAAAGAGAAGGAGAGAGAACATCCCTCATTAGTGATTAATTGCATATAGGGAAATTTTCATATAGGGAATAATGGCTATCTTCACACTTCCCCAATCCTGTCTTCTCTGGGTCACTTTGTAACTCCAAGATTCCTTTTTTACCTAAGTCCAATGTTTGCACTTTTTAGGACTTTCCATATAATTATGTGGTTGGTTGCAAAAGTCTCAGAAGTACATTTAGGGCCTTGCCTAATAAAATGCAAAATTAAAATATTTAGGACTTCAGTAAAGGTTAAATGAGCCCTACACAAATTGTTATCATGTACTAAAAAGGAGATATTTTAATCTGCAGACTGAGTTCTAATTTTCAGACTGAACATGAGCCAGCAGTGTGCCCAGGTGGCCCAGGTGGCCAATAGCATCCTGGCTTGTATCAGAAACAGCATGGCCAGCAGGTCCAGGGAAGTGATTGTGCCCCTGTACTTGGCACTGGTGAAGCCACATCTCGGATACTTTGTTCAGTTTTGGGCCCCTCACTATAAGAAAGACACTGAGGTTCTGGAGCGTGTCCAGAGAAGGTCAACGACACTGGTACAGGGTCTGGAGCACAAGTCTTACAAGGAGCAGCTGAGGGAACTGGGCTTGTTTGCCTTACAGAAGAGGAGGCTGAGTAGAGCCCTTATCGCTGCCTACAATTACCTGAAAGGAGGTTGTAGAGAAGTGGGTGTTGGTCTCTTCACCCAAGGGACAGGAGATAGGACAAGGGGGGATGGCCTCAAGCTGTGCCAGGGCAGGTTCAGATTAGACATTAAGAAAAAGTTCTTCCCCAAAAGGGTTATTGGGCACTGGAACAGGCTGCCCAGGGAGGGGTTGAGTCACTGACCCTGGGTGTGTTTAAAAGATGAGTAGATGAGGTCCTTAGGGATCTGGTTTAGTAGAGGACAGGTACAGTTAGACTCGATGATCTCAAAAGTCTTTTCCAACCTAATGATTCTGTAATCTGTTGTTACCCCATAAATTAACTGCATTGTATGTGCAGCCCAATTACAGCAACACCTTCCTTTTTTCCTGTTTTTCTATATTCAAACATTAGTGGTCAAATTCTTTCAGAATTGATTTAAAACATACCTTAACCTCTAAAAATTGCCTTTCATACCAAGCAGTGCAGAATGGGTTTCTGTGTTCATGTTTATTTTCTGGCTTTGGATTTTTTTGTTGAGGGGTTTGGGTTTTGGTTTTCTACCTTCAGAACAGCCTTTGATTTTTCTGTAAGTTGTATCTTTGGGGTTTGGGTTTGTTTTGGGATTTTTTTTTTAGAGCAGAGAGGAATGATAAAATTGTTTCTGGGCTGCAAGCTAGAACAAAGAAAGCCTGAGTTACTTCAAGCTGTATTCATCAAAACTCTGTAAAGGGAAGAGTTTTGGGGAAACCAGGATGGGACAATGTGTAGATAACCTTAATGCACGTAGTGCAGCACTAGGCTATTTTTTGGTGCTTTGAGTTCTTGTGGAATGAGATTCAGTATCTTCAGAGTGGTGCTGTAATTATAAAGTCATCTAGCTGTGGCTAGCTTTGGTGTATGTTAGGTATGACACCTGGTATCATACAGACTTTGCTTCTGCCTTTAGCTAAACTTGTAGATGAGTCCTTGATTACTGTTTCCTTTCAACAGTCTGTGTTTGTGTCTCTGCAGCTTAAAGTAGCTATTCAATATTGGCAGGACAAGTTTGATTGGCACTCTTTTAATTGTTTGGGGTTTTTTTAATTTAAATTTATTTAAAATTGAGAAAGGTTAATCCATTAATTATAAATCTTTTGCCTGTAGTTCGTTTTGATGCCATGGTGGCTGTCTACCCATACACTGCACTTTCATTGTCTTTTTAAACATGAATGTATTTTAAGGGG
The DNA here is from genome assembly GCA_013400835.1 of Zapornia atra. NCBI lineage: Eukaryota > Metazoa > Chordata > Aves > Gruiformes > Rallidae > Zapornia > Zapornia atra. The sequence continues at coordinate 81,978 of VZTU01026310.1, forward strand.
CTATAAAGATTTTAATGTCAAACTTTATCGAAACAACTGAGCAAAAACTGTGCCCTTGTAGATAGATGTTAGTTGCCATAACTGATGATATACTTTATAAAGCTTTGTGGAGTTTTGGGGGTTTGTTTGGTAGGGGTGTTAGCCTGTAGCAGAAATCCCTTTTAAAGAATATAAACCCAGTGATTACTTTGAAATTTGTTTTCACTGCTATTTCAAAGCTATTTTTTAAATACTTCTAATCTGGTACTGTTGTCATGGAACTGCAGTAACCCAACAATAACCTTAAGGTTATCTGAATATATCTGATCCTTCAGCATTAGCTGAATCCTTTCCTCCCTTCTTCAAGATAAATAGTCGCCTTTTGTTGAACAGGTCAGGTTCCTCTGCGCTACTGAAAAGCATGTTGGCTTCTGCAGCCTAGTTTAATTGAAATCCTCCCTATGAATAATTTTTTCTTAATTTAATTTTACTATTGCACTGAGAGCAAATTGCCTGTTTATGTGGGAGGGAAAGTGAGCTTTTCCACATCCTCCCTTCTTCATTGCACACAGAAATGAATAGGGACCAGAAGAACTCACAAATCTGCTGTTCTCTTTGAGCATCTGTCTGACATTCTTAGCTGCACACGAATGTAATCTTTCAGTAGTTGGTGTTTTAGTAAACAGTCAATTGGATTTTTTCCTATTCTACCTTTTGGGAAAGATTTAGCTAGCAGGTGCTACCTGTTTTCATGGACAGAATTATTTGTTCCTTGGCAATACTGAGAAACATCTGCCACTAGTGCTTTGGTTAAAAGAACAGCATGCTTAATTCCTGCCTGTGAGCTTACCCCTCTCCTCTGATCTGAATCTGATCCACTTTCTGGGTCTAGGCTGGGGATCTGAAACTGTGAGTTTAGCTGCTGGAAAAGGAATTTAGAAACACTGAGCATCTCTCCTAAGCCTGTGCTTATTTCCATTTTCCAAACTGCCCTCGACTGAACTTGGTTCCCCCCAGGTTGGGGAGCATGCCCACCTCCACACACAGCACCAGTTATCTCTGCAACCGACATAGACAGATCCTTCTTCTGGCTTTTCCAGCCAGTTGCTGTGTACCTGCTGTCCTCCTAGAGTTAGTATTAGCAGAGCAGGAGACCTTTCCAATCAAAGCCTCTTCTACCCTTTTGGTCTGGAAGTTAAGGAGATTTGCAGAAAGAGTCCTTGGCCTGATAGGAGAATCATCTGGCTGGTATCTCTAAAGTTAATCCATCAGTTAAAGTGTGATGGTGGACCCACAGAGACACTTCACTAGTACTAGAGAGATGTAGGGGAGCAAAGTCATTGGTTAACTTGCAGTTTTGTCCACAGATCTCAGCATCTGACTCTTGTGGAGCAGGTATTGCTGGGAATGGCCTTGGCAATGCCAGTCCACCAAGCCAGTTGCTCTAATAGGTGTGTAACACCTGCTTGGTGTAATGTTTGAGCTCTGAGCAGATGGGGGTGTGTATGATTTGGACATGTTCACTTCATAGAGCTCATCCTGTTAATTCAGTTATTTATTATCCTCAGTTCAGATATATGTGTAAGAATCAGTCAGAGATTGACTTCTAACAAAATGCTCAGCTTGGGAACAGCACCCGTTAGGGACGTGTGATGTCTGTTTGTAAACTGTACAAACCAGTGTGCCACACAAGGTCACTATACATGCATAGTTCTTTTGATATACGATATTCTCAAATAATATACAAATTAAGGGGCTATTATTCTTCATCTGCTCCTTTAGAGAAGAGCAAGTCATAACAACTGAGAAGCAAGTGCTTGACTTTTTGCTTCCTAAAACAAAATTGCAGATAAACATCAGAGCAGAGAGAAGTATTTTTTCATGTGACAGTATTAATAGTTCACGACCCATCACAAAGGAAGACAGGGGCTAAATGTTCCCTTCAGCTCCATGTAGGTCATATCATCTCCTGGTCTAAGTTCTGTTTCTCGCTGTAGACAGGAATGCATCTCTACCTATAGACTGAAACCAAAACCTTTGAGGTCACAAACTGTGATAATGGTTTTCATTCCAGTAACTGACCTAAAGATTAAATTAATTCTGTATTTTGTAACTTAGCCTTCAGTACTCTGTGACAGAATGGTCACAAGCGGGGTAACAGAGAGCGCTCACCAACCTGACAACTGACCAGACACTCAGCCCGTATTGGAGCCTTTTAAGGGGGTGCAATGCCATCTGGTGTGGAAACACCCCTTGGCCAGCTCAGCTCACTGAGTTGGCTCCTTGTAGGAATTGACTCTGGCCTGGACAGTATCAGGACAACCTCATAGATGTTTGCCAGAGTACTGGGAAAGTTCTAGGTGCTGCCATTTTTCTGATTATTCTATAACTGATTCCATATAAATGCAACAGATTTTGGATTGACCCCTTGTGTTGCATTCATCGAGTTCATGATATCACATTGTAAGTATTCATTATTCTTACGACATGGAAACAAATTCTACATGGGAAATAATTGCACAGAGCATCCCTTCCGAATTAGAGAAAAGAAAACCAGCTTTCAGGAAAATGCAAGGAATATGAGTGTCTTACAAACTTGATTACTGTTTGTATATTTTAGTTTTTACTTGGAACATAACCTAATGGTATTCATCATTAAATAAAGTGAAGAGAATTGGACCAACTGCTAATGCAAAAGAAGTCAAAAGAGAGAATATTTTCTAAATCTTCCACAAGTCTGTTGGTTTGGGGAGGAAAGGCATAAACAGGAGGGAGAAGAAACAGACAATGTAGGCCTATTTTATATTGTTTAATATAGATTTTTTCTTTTACTTACGTGTTTTTTATGTTATGGAAGCTTTATGCGTGACTTACAGTTTTCCTCTGCCAGAATTACTGCTGAACCGAAGCCTGCTTTGACCATACTAATGACTCTTTATTGAAATAATTCATGTACTGGCAACCAATAACTTAAATATTGCTATTTGGAAATAGTGCTGAACTGATTTGGTCTCTCTGTTATTTCTAACTTAATGGTTCACCCTGTTCTGTTTTCCAGTTGAGCTATCTGCTGCTTAGCAGGAATGTTTTATTTGTGTTAATTTAGAAGCTGTGATGTCCAGTGCCAGCTGTCCCATGCCAGCACAGTGTGTACTGTCCTTTAAGCCAAACAGACAGTGCTTAATGAATAATGAGTTGAACATTGGTATTGTCAAAAATGTTTTCCATTAACGCCTTTGCAGGTAGAGAAGCAGCAGCAAAGGGAAACCCAAGCTCAAGAAAAAAAAAGTGCCATCTTTGGGGTCTTTAAAATCAATAGGAAACAGCTAAACAGGGGAGAAGATACAATTTTTGTGTTGGTAGCTATCCTTGTGCCACCGCATACTTAGTGGGAAGTTTGAGGTGGCTGTTTGTCTAACACGGGGGGGGGCCATAACTACCCCTCCCCTCAGCATTTTCTTTCCATTTCTAACTTCATTGCATTGCTTTTTCGGGGGACTCATGTCGTTTTCTCTTCCACCTTCTCTTCTTTCCATCCCACTGCATGCCTCTTTCCTTGTCTGACCTCAGAGAGGAGGAAGAATATGAAGAGGAGGAAGAAGAACAGCCAGTCACAGAACCCAATACTGAGGATGAGGGGGAGGAAGAGGCCAGTAGGCAGGTCAAAGCCAGGTACCGGGATTCAGCATCATCCCTCCGCCTTTTCTTCAGGCTCTGGCATGAACTCACCACCCCACTGTGCACCAGCATCTGCCTTTTCACTCACATTCATTCCTAGAACCCCTGTTAAAGCCACCCACCCCCCGAGGAAATCTTTTTGCATTTAAAAGCTTTGCTGGTGTGTATGTGTTAATGGAGACGTGTAATTATAGGTCCAATGCACTGAGAACTGTTGTCTGCACACACTGCCTTTGTATGAAATGAGTAACACAGGTCTTAAAAGATTTAGCAGAAAGGATAACTTCTAAGCGTGGCTTAGGTTTATCTTTTTAGCTAAGGCAGTGGTCAAATCTGGCAATGCTTTGCTGAGGATGTTGCTTGGTTCCTTAGGTTCTAATCCCTATTTTCAGGACACAACATAATTAGCAGTACCATGCCTGTAATTTCTATCAATTTTGTTCATGTTTTACTAGGAAAGAACCACTTAGAGGCAAAGCTGATAGATATGTATAATTCTATACATACGTGCCCATCTGTGTGTATGTGAATATAAACAAACCACCTATCAAAACACTGTTCTCATGTAATATTTTCCCCTTTACTTCTGAGGGATATATGAATTTGGCATCTGGCAACTTTATCCTAATAAATTGGAAGAAAGAAAATATGTTCTTTCTTCCAGACAGCCATTTGATTAAGGTTAAATTGCTTGGCTTTGCAACTCAGCAAATGAGATTGGATTTGTTGGGGTTTTTTTAATAAACCACATTCATGCAGACACTCTACAGCACGGAAGGAAGAAATGAAACTGTTTAATGTGCAAATTCCAAAGAAAATACTGTGCTGTTGTTATTAATATCTCCCAGTCTGCAAATCTTGCCAATGGCTGCCTCAAATTTTGAAATTAAGTGATAATTTCCTCAAATCCTATTCTTGCTATTCAAAGCTAAGTCACAAGTTATTCCTAAATTGCATGAATATACTAAAATGCTTTAACCCCCCCCCCCCCAAAACATGAAAACAAGAAAGAGCCATGTAAAGGGCGTGCCATGCTTTTAGGTCACTGGTCTTTTAAAATTATGGTGACTTTGAGAAAGCCAGGTGATACTCCCCTGACTTTTCTAAATGCCTCTTTCACTGTCAGCGTAGCGTAACAAAAGTCACCTGTACCCTGGCTGTCAGGGTGCCTGTCAGGAATGGTAAGACTAGCCTGGCTTCAGTGACCCGATGATCTCTTGAGGTCCCTTCCAACCCCTATGATTCTGTGATTCTACGACTCCGGTCATGCGCAGCAAGGGCAATAGATGAAGGTTGCCAGGATGCCCACTGTGTTTCCATTGTGAGAACGATTGCCTAGTATATACCTGATGATTAACTTCATAATATCCTCACATATATGCCATGTATTATGGTTTTGTTACGTACTCTGCCAAACCCACACTCCTCAGATAAGGGCCGTGCCTTGCATGCCTGGAGGTGGTTTACAGGGGTGGTCTTCAGGAGAATGAAATCAGCCACCTGCTGAGTGATCCAGTCCAAAGCCCGTGCATAGTGTTTATGCTGGAGATACAACTGAAAACATATCTCAGAGTGCAGATCCCATGGCTTTTCACCTGCTTTGCTGCTTCCACCACACACCAACACCTGCCTTCGCTAGAGCAAAGCAGATGTGTTTTCTGTTGCGCATGATGCAACTCTGCAAGTCTCTAACACCAACATGGGATGCTGGCACTCAGAGAAATTAGTGCCTTCATGTCTAGATGAATTATCTGGTAAGGTGTTGCTTCTGAAATTATTCTAAACCTTAATTTTGATGGAACAGTGTTGATTTGGTATTTATTATTTTCATCTTTGGTAGACGAATGTTTAGCTACCAGATCACCAGATATGTGGCCTTCAAGAGGCAGTCATGCAGATTGTATCTTGAAGAATCTATACTCTGTGGACCATGTTATCCAGCGTGTTGAGACTACTTTGTACTGTTCTGACAGTGCTTACACCCTAACTTGAAATGCTTGAAAATGATTCAGGAAACGGTTGTGAAAAATTTCATGAAAATTAATTATGAAGTTTGTGGGTTAAAACCCTTCCTCTCCTTTAAGCTGAGTCACTTCTATTCCTCAGTATTTCCAACCCTAAGAAGAAGATACAAAGATATGAATTCTCTTGCTTTATTTTAAAAGAGGCGATGATTGTCTGATTTGTGAAGTTTTTGTTAGTCTAACTCTCCTTGGCTTTATTATTTTTTCCCTTCAAGTGGTACTATCTATTGATCTCTCATTTCCCCGTTTTCCTCCCCTTCCCTGTTTCATGATGTTTTCCTCCTGCAGTGGGGTCCCAGGTGTCCGAGAGGCTGTGAATGAAAACCTTTCATGGTGCTCTGATTCTTCAGCCATCTCCAGTGCCATTTCTCCAGCAGAGAGGCCCCTCTCCTGCTCTAGAGCAAAGAGCTCTTCTAGCAACTCCTCTTCTGTGCCTGACTCATCTGTCTCTCATCATAATTCTGTCCTTTCATCACCATCTTCACCTGCAACAGCACTGCTAAGTTCTTCCCAAAATTCATCAGCATCCATTACTCCAAAGGCATCTCCAACAGTGGAGAAATTACCTTATGTACCACATACTCCTTTTCACCTCTTCTCGTATGACTTTGAAGAGTCTCCAGCATCTGTGAAAGAAAAGGAAGCAGAGGTGATGAGGGAAAACAGGTAGATTTTATACAGCTGACATTAATTTCTAGCTAAATGAATAACACCTTTTGAGAGTTTTATAGCAGTAATAATGCGCACTCTGTGTTGTATTGTTTCCAGAACATACTGTATTACTTTTAGTCCTGTAAGCCTGTATTTTGATTTGATTGATATTCTCCCCTTGCCTTTGTTGCCTTCATTTCATCTTACTCCTTTTCAAGGTCTATAGTTAATAAGTATCCTGGCCTCCTCTGTATGTCAGATATGTAGATAAATAACCCGTGATTTGGGAGATCACAGAAAGGAGCACCATTTTGCTCTCATTTACACCAATGTAATTTGCAGGCATGATTTCATGAAAATTAATGGAGCTCTTCTGCTATAAAACCATGAGAGATCAGATCAGCACTTGGAATTCAGGGGTGAAGTCCTGGCTTCAAAGACTGAACTGCCAGATCCCGAATTTGCTATTAGATTACAGAGCATATCCCTGCCACATGCAATTTAAACTCATGCTTGTAATAACAGAGGTAGAATAAATGTTTTGAAGAGAATATAGCACTCACAATAGACAGTTTTTTCTCCACATCTGGTCAATTCAGTTGCTCCTCATGCATTTCTCTTAGTTTTTTTCATTTTAATTTTTAATTTCCTCATCCCACCCATTTAAAAACACAAAGAAATTGGTTTGTCTTAGTCTGTTTCAAAGCAAAACAAGTTGTCAATAGGAAACACTAAAAATAATGCTATAAAATGACCTTGAAAAGAAGTTGATGATTTTTAGCTATCTTTTCCCAGCGATCAGTGTTCTGTGAAATAGGTGTTGAAAATGTACACATATATTGTGAGCATATTTATTTCTTCCTTTCTCCAGCAGTCCTTCTGAGTTTCTGCATGTGAACAAATGTTTTGATTCCTTTGATCCTTTTAATTTTCGATCTTTCTCTTCTAATAGGTGGCTGTTTTTTGTTGCTTTTTCATTTCTCTGAAAAACCTATAAATTCAGTTAGCTGTTGACAAGGCTCTTAGTTCACATGTCCTTCCTTGCATCTTGCATCTGGAAGACTGGGAATCCTCTAAGTTTACATTTTTCCTACATAGATGCCGTTTTCCCTACGTGTCTCGCACTCATGTATTTCTCTCTCCTTACTGCTGCTGTTAAACTTTTTAGAGAGTAGATTTGTAGGGTAGAAGGAATCTCCTGTTCCTTCAACATTTAGTATTTCTGCAGTGACTTTTTTTCCCCCCTCAGACCATCCCTGTACTTCTAGCTGCCATGGAGGATCAAGGCTGTGGTGCGTGGAAGAATTGTGCTGGGTTTATTCAGAGATAGAGGGCAAAACTTGCATGATTTGGGCAGTAAGGTGTTCATAAAATAGGTAAATGTCTGGGGTTTCTTCAGAGCAAAGGCTTCTGGGACAAGGCTGTTGCCTTTGCCCTGGTATATGGGACAAGAAGGGAAAATGGAAGAAATAGCCACTACCAGAGGAAGGTTAGAAAGATAAACATTGAATACAGGATAGAGTTTTACCCTGATATGCAAGTTTTGCCTTGCTACTCTTCCAGCATCTCTGTCTCCCTCTAGGTTTGTTTTACAGGGATGCTCTGTCCAGACCAGTCTCTGAATTGGATTCTGTTCATACTTTTAGGTCTGAGTCCATAGAAGGTGTGTTCTCTTCATTTCAATGAGAGTTATTTTTGAACTAATTGAAATTTCTTGGTCTGTAAAAGGACACTGCACTGTGTTAGCTTTTTCGTGGGGCAGAGGAGAAGGAAAGCAAATGTAATGGTTGATACGAAGGTCTCCTTTCAGTTTATTAAAATGGAAATGGAGGTTTCAGGTAGTGTCAGGAACATACTGAATGAGCTCTGAGTTGTTCTCAGGAGAACAGAGTCTCCTGTTCTCAGTGCGGGCACGGGCAGAGCATTTTCTGAGCTGAGCCTGCCAGAGAGAAGACCCATGCCAGGTCTGTGCTGGGAAGCCCCATGCTGCCCAGCTGCACAGCCCACCACTGGGCCACTGTCTCCAGTTTATAGTCACTTTTCTTGTAGGGCAGGAATGCCAGGAAGGCAGTTATTCCTCCTTCTACAAAATTTCTTTTGCAGCTCAGAAATGTGCACGTTAGCATTTTTCCCCCACAATTATTCCCCTGTTCCTGGGCAGTCAGCATGATGTCTCAGATATAGATGGGGGGGTAGCATTTTGTACAACATAAATCTGGAACTGTTGCCAAAGGGGATATGTTCTCTAATGCATGATCCCTTCCATTATAAAAACCCCTAACTGAAATCTATTCTGATTTTAACGTGGGCATTGGCAGGCAGCAACTCTGTTGTACCCTCAGGAATGAAGCTTGAAACTTTGAATGAAATTGCTCATGGCTAGATGAGTTTGCTAAATGGAGCTGAATGAAACCGACTGGCCTTTTCAAATAAAATTGCTGAGTGAAATGATTGAGTGCTGATGTGCATGGGAGGAGAAGCAGCAGAGAAAAGATATGGTGAAGGAGGGTGCATCTTACAGTATGAATTGTAACAAGGAAGGTGATACTGCCTTTTTCCTGAATGGAATTGTGTTATTTGGATGAGTTGGACTTGCAGAGTACCTCATACATAGAGCATCATATGCTTTTCCCGTTGGAAAATGGTATCATCTGTGAGCAGAAAGGTTAACATTTTTCCAAATAGGGAATCTTTCCTTGACATGCTGTTTAAGTACGATGGTAAAAAGGCACAGTGAAGAAACACAACTGCCTTCTCTGTTCAGTACAGGAACCAAGGTAAAACCACTGATAGGAGGGACTCTGGGGAGAAGCCTGTTCAGGAGTCCTGGAAACAATTTCTCTTTGATCAGCACATTGAAGTCAAGAAGGATTTTGGTTTTTTTAATGGAGGGAATAGCTGGTAGAAATTCCTAAATCCATGCTCGTAGAGACCTGTCTTTTTAACCACGGTGATGATTTTTTTACAGGCATTGTAAGAAATGGCACATAAGCTATGGCTTATGTTGGGGGAAGGGAAAGAAAATACTGCCTGCTTTAATTGAAAACAATGTGGATGATCTCAATTGCTAAATCAAATCAAGGGATGTCCGTGTTCAGATCATGTCTTGGAAATGCTTCTGTTTTCCTTAATTTCACTTGATACAGCTACTGCTCACATGGACTGATTCGGAACTTTTTGGGGAGCTGATACCCAATCATTAGAAACAGCTAATAAATTTGAGTAACTGAGTGGTAGTTTAAGTATTCCTGCTCTGAGTTGTCGCTTGGGAGGACCAGTCTAATCTGTTATTTTCCATACCAATAGCTCACTATTTGAATCAAGTTTATGGCTATGACATGGTTGATATTAAAATGATAGGTAGTGTATCTTGAAGCTGTGATGAGAGCAGTATTTTCAGAAGATGGATGTTTGAGAAGTATCAGGGTATGGGATCAGCACTACCCCTTAAGAGGATTTACTGTTACATGCCTGCTTGCTGACGGATTCTTTCTGTCTCTCCCTTTCTCCTACTTTCCTTCCCATTGCTTCAGATACAACAGCTACGGCAGCAGCTCTTACTCTTCTCCACGACCTTACGCTGGTGTGAGTGCCCCTACAACACCCACAACTCGTTATGGGACAACTCTCTCACCACCTCAAGAGACCAAATCTGACAGGTTTGTAAATAAATCGGTGTTTTCACAACAGTTCCTTTATAGAGAGGACAAAGAAGATAAGTGTAAGCTGTTCTGAATGGGTACTGGAAATATTTTCTAGCCAAATCTTTTTTGATGTTGGAAACTTAATGTCCAAAAATTTAGATGTGTTCATTTCCCACTCGTTCTCAAGCCTTTCTCTGACTTGATGTTAAAGGCTGGATGTGTTTCCATCCTACCACAGCTTCCATTTAAATGGATAAAACAGAGTTACCTCAAACATATGCTGTTCTAAGTATCAAAAGGTGAATTAAAGCACATTTTATTTCTTTCCATATTTTAAAATAAATTCAGACATCTTTTTTCACTTCTGTCATCTTAAATCAGCTGTAAAATTTTGGAAAAGTGATTAGCTCAGAATTTCTTAGGTCAGGATTTTGTCTTTCTTTGAAAATACATGCTACACCTTATTGTGTTTTATCAGTAAGAAATACGTTTTCTTGCTGTAGGTAAAGCAAACTCATACTAACCAACCAGTTATCAGATCACTTAAAAATATTCAAAAATCCACACCAAAAATAAAAATATTAATCTTAATAAAAAACAACCCAGCAACAAAAAAAAAAACCCAGCAGTATTTTGAACGTTCAAAATACTCTTTTGAATTATGTAAAGAATTAGGGGAAGAAAAAAGTTAGAAAAATGTTACAGATACATGAAAAATTCTTCTGGGCGAGAGATTTGGACCATCAGAAATTAACTGTTACAACTGTATATAAATGACAGCTTGATGCTGAGTTTATGGAAGAAACGTAGATTTTTTTTATTAATTTAATGAAATTATTTCATATAATAATTTAATTAAATAGTTTCCAATTCTTGGAAGTTGATAGGCTTTGGATTGTTTGTTGCTCGATTGGCCTCTAATTCTTCAGATTTCCATCTCCCACCCTTTTGTTTGAACTGAGGGCTTTTTCAGAATCCTTTGTCTATATTCCAATTAATTTTTAGTAATGATTGTTTTTAACATTTCTTTATGTGTATAGAAATTCACGTATATATGTTTGTGTGTGTATGTATATGTGTTTGAACCTACCCAGTGCTTCATATCCTTTCCAGTCTACTACTCAGAATGGTTCAAGTTAGGTTCTTCTAGCATGCATGTCTTTCTAGCCATGAGGTATTGATTTAATCCTTTTTTTCCAGTGAGTAATTGCATTAAGTTTATCTTTAGAGAAAGGCATTGTTTTTCATCCGCTCATCTTCCTCCGAGTAACTTGCCTGGATATGTCTTTCCTGATCTGAATTAAATCATTGCCAAGTGAAACCATAATAAAACAAATCTTAACCGGCATTTTACCCCCTTTCACCTCAGAAAAACAGATGCAAGATAAGCAAGAATTAAAGGTATCCCGCTGCTTTTGAAGTTTTAGATTCCTGCTGGTTGCTACTGCAGCAAAGAAACCCCAAAGTGGTCGAACGCGGAGATGGCTAAACAGATAGTTGGGCCTGTCCTGCGAGAGGTTGATGGCGCTGGCCCGGCTCCAGTAGAGGAAGCGAGCTTTCATTGCAGCATGCGCATAAGTGCGTTGCTGGTTTGGAGCCAAAATGCCTTGGTCCCACAGGATGAAGCTGTAAAATTCGCAGATTCATGGAGAGTCAGGCCAGAGGGGAGCTCTGTAATCATCTGTCGTGACCTGTAATGGGTCTCACAGAAGCTTAAACGAAAGCCCCGTGTACCTTCACGTGTTTTCGAGCGGCAGCGCATGACTTCTCCTGGAAAACGTTCCGGTATTTATCATCACCGCTAGGAAAATATTTCATTTTTGGAGGCTGGTTTGTCTAGCAGCACCTTCCTGCCATTATACCTCCTTCTGCTTTTCTCTGTGAAACTGGGAAGTGCTCAGCCTTCCACTCTCGGATCTCTCTCCTGTGTTTTAAGGGTCTGAACACAGTGCTTCAAGTCGCAGCTCCGTCTTTCCTTCAGGTCCCATTTACCACTTTCCAACTCACATGATAGAAATCTCTCTCCTCCTGTTTATCCGTACAGCCTGCTATTCAGTAGCTGTACTCAGCTACTGCATTCTTTTATTTGAGGGATATTACAGCTTGATGCCTTTTATATATTAGTGTCTGAGAAGTGTGAAAATTGTGCATGTGTCACAGCTGCATGTTGCCTGCAAAATCGATGCAGCTACTTCTTGAAAGATAATTAAATTTACAGGTTCAGATGCCATTTTGCATCAGGTCTTGTTGGTTTTGAGTGTGCTGCCATGGCAGATGTACAGTTCAGCAGGCTGTAATGGCGTGACTGCTTTGAAGAAGGACAGTAGCCTTCTTTCATTTCATTGTCCTGAATGAAAGACATGAGTTGCAGAAACGCCCACGCAGAGATCAATGGATAGAAATTTGCTCACTGGAGAGTAGTCTCCGTCGTGCCTGATGCAACGTTCGGGGCTAATTATTAAGTGGGAAAGTATTATGGTATTTTTCACCATCTTCTAGCAATGGTGTTTACCTTAGGTAATGTAAATGTTATTTCCTACCTCCTGATGGTAAAAATTTACATGGATTCAAACACACAAAAAAGTTAAAAGAAGGGGGTAGAGAGGAAGACACTTGATAAGAAGCAGATGCATATCTGTGGTTAGCTCCAAGGTGAGTTTTCTGCTTTCAGCTTATGATTACAGCTATCCAAGGCCTCCACAGAAAGATCACTGTCTTTTATCATGCAGGGAAGAGCTTCAGATGCAGTTCCTGGTACTGTTTATCTGACCTTCGAGAATGAGGAGGAAGGAAGAAGCAGCATTTAGAGCAGTGCCCAGCAAAATGATTCGTGCTCCATTCAGTTACCCTGGCAGGCCTTTCAAACCCTTGGCTGCATTTTACTTCTCTAAACAAGAGCTACAACTTAGGTGGAAAGAAGCGGTGTGGTTGACATTTTGACATTCATAGTTTTAAAACCCTCTTTGGCTAAGATCAGTGGGGAATCCAAGAGAGCGGTATAATTCAGTGCAAGGGTAACTAGATTTTGTTCTTTGAAATCCACATAATGTATATATTTCTGACTGTACAGCAGAAGAAAAGGCTTACTTGACTGTTTCTTGGTTTCTAAATTCAGCTGCAGCCTTTTGCCAACTTCTTGCAATACTGTTGCTGTCTCTCATTTCTCTGGGTCCCCTGTGGAGAGCCATGTTTCTGAAGTGCATATTGCAGCCATGGGAATCCTGCTGAAGGAGGGCAAATTGAAGGGCACTTTCTGTTCAGCCCTTCATTGGAAGAGGAGAAAGGGTACATTGGCTCTCTCATATCTCTCTGCTTGTGAAAGTTGCTTCTAACGCATAAGAAGTATAACCCAGTCCTCCTGTTTTCAGCTGCCAAAGACTGCTTTACTCCATAAATATACTGCTCCCACTCTTCATGACTTAAATCAGTAATTAACTTCCCAAAAGGAAAAAAATAAAATCATCAATCTCAATTTCTCCACCTCATAAATTCTTGTAACAAAGGGGATAAGCAAGACATGGCTGGAGCACACCGGAGAGAAAGACATTTTTCTGTACCTCCAAGGGGCCACCTTATCTGAGGGAAGAAGATGTAAGACACTTCTATATTTCCATGCCTTATGCTCACACCTAAGATATTTCTGTTTGGCCAAAGACTGACTTCTCAGACTATCAATCTAAGATGGTCACTCATTGGAAGCTGCAGCCTGGAATCTGTGCAAAAGCTTGCAAAGCTTCTCACCCCATTGTAGTGTGGTTTTGGAGGAGAAATGTATGAGTTGATGATGATGACCATAGTTAGAGGAGACCCTACAGGAGTCTAACTTTAAAGGAAAGAGCTCCTGCATTCAGCACCAGGTTTAGTTCATTCTGTTGCCAGAAAAATATCCTGCTGGTGTGTTTGCCAAGATAGATTTCTTCTGATGCATTTGCCAGGAGATGGTTCCTACTGGGCTTGATAGTTGAACAGTAGCACAGTTAGTCTAGCTCAAAAACCTGCCTTCTCAGAGCACTGTGTATGGAGGGAGCTAGAGTACATGGTCCCCATTCTCTTGCTTCTATATGTCAAATCAAATGCCAGAAAGCTTAGCTCACAAACCTCTACTTCTGGATCCTCTTGGCCAGTCATTGTGAACATAGTCTGCACCTCTGCCTGGTCCCTCTGAAGTTCTTCCAAATCTCCAGGCTTGGTAAGGGCCTGCAGTGGTGTGTGCAAATTATTTCTGTTTGTTGCACTCTCCAACTTTTCCAGACCATTAGAAAACAGACTTAAGGAAGATGAACTGTGTTTCACATGCCTTAATCTGTTTCCCATCTTACTTGCTTTATGACCTCCAGCAATACATTACATTGGCTTCCCATGATGCAAGGCCTTGAATGTTCTTATACAGCTTTTAGAGGAAATGTACCTTCAGGCATTTATTTCTACAGCAGGTGCTGGGGTTAATGGGGTTAGCATGGCTAGATGATAGGTATATTTTTTTCTCCACTGATTTTAAAGACTCTAAACACCATACCTGTAGGGCAGATTTGAAATGCAGCAGAAGTTTGCAAATACGCTTGAGTTTTACTCCCTCTCCAGATCTTCTTCTTCTCCAGAGAAGAAATAAATGATCTTCTGGCAATCTGGTGTACTGTTTTCAAATTTGTATCTCTTAAAACCAAAAAACTGCTTGAGAACGCTAAACAGTCCTTCAGTTAGACTTTCTGCTAAAATTAAAGGTCCCTGTAATTGACACCACCAGGGAGGTGCAGCTGGAAGAAGTTTCTTGACCATTTCTCTTTTTTTTTTTTTTTAAATTAACCATCTATCACTAATCTGCACTCCAGAGTTACCTTATTCCATCCGTTAAGGTCTAAGGAAAAAGGAGAAGCCTTTGAAACAAAACCCACTAAAAAGCCTACAAAGCGGCTGCTGTCCCAAGAATGGCTCCTCTTTCCTTGGCTTTCCTACTCTTTCTGCTTCTACCATCCTCAGTGTCTCTTAATATGTACTTGTGGGCCCTCAGACCAGAGACCGTGGCTATTTTTTCTTGTGGTAAATGCCAGGCACATCTTTCACTCTGAATAACAGAATGAAGAGGGGATAGCTTGGTAGTTGATAATAGCGGCCCAGGGCAAAAGCCTCAACTTAATGGCTGAGATTTTCAGAGGAAAAGTGACCTTAGGAAATTACTTGATGATTTACAATTTGGGAATCAGTGGTGGCTTACGCTGGCTTAGCCTCTTGTCCAACTACTGTGTAAGCAGTATTCTTGATTGCAGCTTTGTAGGCTTCATCGTAGGTCATACATGTGTGTAACCAGAATGAGGGAGCCGGGTTACGGTTTCAGGCTGCAACGCATTGCTGGCTGAGCAGGCAGAGCGAGTGCAGGGCCCCAGTCACCCTCAGGTACCCACAGTGCCAATTAAATGTCTAACATTAATCAGTTCTTGGTCATTCTCAAGTTTCTTTCTCAAAGGAAGCATTAGTCAGTAGTTTTATCTCTCAGCTTGGTGTTTATTTTTGAGGGAAGTTTTGTAAAGATACCTCAAGTAGTGTTTAGTCTGTTTGCAAAATCTTATATCAACATGCTTTTGAATTTGCCGTGTCATGTAGGGAGACATAACACACAGAGAGTTTCTTTAACTGTGAAAAGCAATATGGCTTTTGGCAGCTCTGCCTCTTCTTTTGTCTCTTTATAAGCTGGAAAGCAGGTTTATTTTGTTAAAGCCAGGAGACATTTAGAGTTACTTAAGGCCTGAGTAGGAGCTGCCGACTGTGGTTCCTTCTCTGTAAGCATTCCCATGACTGCTAGAACAGGAGCGCTTTGGAAAAATGGGTAATTAGTGCTTCCTTATTAAGGTTATTAATGATTCTGACCCTTGTTATATTAAAGAAAATCCTGAATATTAACCTTATGACCAAAAGGGATTTCCTCTCATAAGTCATCTGTTAATTTTTTTAAGCTCCTAAGAATACACACTTGTAGTTTTCATTTTTGCTGTAGATATCCATTTCCATTCAGAGAATTTTTTAAATTCAACTAGCAAGGAAATCGCAACCACAAATGAAGTGTATTTCAGAGTTAACATGAAGGAAGAACTTTTGAAGTTAATAATTGCAGTTTTTCTGTAACAATGTGGCTTAGAGAAAGACAGGAATACTTTCTTCAATTTTCAACATGATAAGAGCGATTCAGGTCACATTTTCTCATTCACAATATATATTCTGTGATAGAGTACTGTCAGAAAACTGCGAGTACTTGCAAAAAAGTGTGAGATCTTTTGTGTCTCCCTGAGCCTGTGTTACTAATTCACTCCTGTGTTAACTGCTGTAGGTCAGGTTAAATGAATTTTGGAAGAGTTTTGGCATTTAATCAATGGTTTGGCTTTGTATCCTCTGCCCTGTGTATATTTTTGTTGTCATCTTTTTCCTTCCCGCCTCACCCACCCACCCCACCCCTTTCCTTGCTCTTTCCTATCTTTTACCAGCAAGAGAAGTAACTAATGACCTTTGTGTCCCCAGGTCCTGATGTTGTGGTATGGAGCTATATTCACAAATCCCCAGATTTAGACATATCCTTGCTGAGTGTTTTCTTTCTGGAATGAGAGTGCAATAACATAACTTGTTTAGCTTTTCCTGCTTTTAACAGCAGGCAGAAGAAAGCTTTTCTTAATATTTTTATATTAACAATCCATTCTTAATAGGCTTGGGTTCTCTGCAAGACTAAAAATAGTAGTCAGAGTAAGCATCCTTCTGGATTGTATTTGTAGAATTGAACAAATGGTTGATATTACCAGTTGGTAACATGTGACACCAACATTAAAACGCTGGCATGTATTAGCTGTAACCCCACTTTGTGAGTAATCACTCTATTATGCTTTCATGGAGTATTCACATACTCTTTTCTGTTAAAAACTCTTACCACCTTTGAGTCAATGCCAGAATTATTTTTTTTTCTAGTGTTTCCCTTGCTCACCCCTTTTTACAGTGCAGCCTATGGCAGTGAGAATTAAGTATTCCCGAGGCCTGAAGGTACTATCAGCATTTAAACAGCATCAAAGCACCAAAATTACCTGAAGGCTCAGCCCAAGCTGGTTTGGCCAATCCTGCTGCCATTTGCAATTCAAGTATGAGTTCAGTGGAAGGGAACATTTCTTTTAAACCCTATTGCCAGGGGGATATAGAGACAAAAAAGCAGGCTTTACAGGCAAATGAAACACAGACAAATCCCTTTGCAGATTGTTTAGAGTATTTGAGTAATACCTCTTACCATTTGCCTTTTCTTCTGACTTTTGTTCGGGTTTGTATGCCCTGGAAGTAACACCTGTTTCCTCCAGGAAACAGTTTATGCCTGTGTAGAAAGTTAAGGATAGAGTTTGTCTGCTCATCCACAGTTGCAGCTCACATTAGAAAGAGGATCAATGCACCCAAATTCCAACTCAGTTATAGTGTTTGATAGCAACAGCAAAGCTGTGAGTCTGTGGGGTTTCGTAGTGCAGGTGATCTCAGCACTTGGTGTCAGGTATGGTCTTCACAGAGGGAAGATGTTTCCAATCCAGTGAACTGGGTGGAGCAGGACCTAACCGCTCAGCGAGCACTAACTCAGTGGTATCCGTGCTGTAGGTTGCCTGTTGCTTTCTAAATCTGACTGAAAACCCAAAAGTTGACTACTTGCTTTTTGAAGAAGTCAGTGCCACACAAGGAGTTCCCATGTTTAATTATAACCTGTTTCAACAGAACCTCCTCACAGCCTGGACTGATAGCTTTGACCGTTTCATGTAGTAAACTGCTCTATGCAGTATGGCAGTCCAGAATTGCCAATGTTTGGGATAAGTGAATTGACTTGGGTACGTACTATGCTGTAGCTTGTAACTCAGCTGAAGTACAGACCTGTAAAATGGGCCTTGGAAATGCCAAGTTTGGGCTAGTTATTATTGATTTTGTTGGTTTCTAAGAGGTGGCAAACTAATATGGCCCATGGATGTTTAGCAGTTTCCGATGTGTTAGCTTTTTTCCTGACTATGTGGCTGTTGATCTTCTATTTGATTGTGAAGCTGCTGTTCATACACCTGCAGATTTTACCCAAGTGAGCAATGCTAACCAAACTATGCAAGATCAAACTTCCAGACGGGGTGTTTTGGCAAGCAGAGACATTTTACTACCAGGGTCAGGTTAGAATGCAGTCTGCAGGACTAAGCTGCACATGTCCATGCAATTATCCTGTAATCCCTTGGATAAGGATTTGTATTTACTGTGGAACCCCAAAGAGCTTAGTCAGAACTGTAGGTTTCCAACCTGTTAGATGCTGTGCAGACCTACAATCACTCTTTTGGTCTCTCAGCATCACCCCATCCTTCCCCTTAACTTTCCTTCAGGTTTCATTAAGTCAGAACTTATTATGACTCCCAATGGAGTTTGTGGACTTCAGGGCAGCTGGATGGGATGGGACGGGTTGGGACAGATGGGATGGGATGAGATAGGAAGGTACATGCATAGAACAGATATAAGCACCGACTTGATAGGGACCCTCTTTGTGCCATCTCTTCCAGTTTATTTCCAGGTGTCCTCATGTAGAGGCACCGTCCAGTATTCCCCTTCCGAGAACAATGATATATCCAACCTTATTGCCATGTTTTTTTATTCTACCACAGGGAGGGAGCTCTAGCATTTATATCTTAGTACAGTGGTGCTACTGTTTCTGCTGAGAGCTTTCTCTTGCAATATGTAATAAAAGGTCAAAGCTTAAATAAATTTAAAATATGTTCAAGGGAAAATTCACCACACGTACTTGACTGTCAGAGTTTGAGGAATTTTTTTTCCCTTTTCCTTAGTGCTGAGGCATATTAGAGATTTTTATGGTTTTGAGCATGATCCAGCATTGATACTGTAGCTCTGGAGGAGCGCCAGCAGGGAGGCTTACAGAATATCAAGTTTTATACCATCTTATGTAATGTTTATGCGGGTGGGATATGACATATTGAAATTCAATTTATTGAAATTATTGAAATTATGTTCATACTGCCCTGCTGCCAGTGGGGCTGAAATAGCTATGTTTTGTGCCGTTCCTGCTCGCACAGACATAGATACTCAGGGAAGATAGGTTTGCATTTGTGTTTTTTGTCTTCTCCTTCACTTATTTTCACTGGTGAACTGGTGCCATGACACTAAATACCTACATTGTGCAGCAGTAGGCATGTAAATAAAGAAGGAAAAGGGTCTGAGTGAGTTCTTAAAAATAATGGAAATTTATTCACGTTGGCTTTGCTGGTTTAGGAAGCTTCCTTTAGGCAGGGTTCAGTTTCTTTTCAGAAAAGGCCATATCTGTTTCGTTCATTGTAAAACTCATGTTCCAACAATGAACAGAAACCATGCTACATGTTATGTCTTTTTGATTTTATCAGTCTTAATTCGATCAGTGTGGGTATGTTTACATCTGCATAAGGCTACCCCGTACAATACAGATTTTTTCATAAGAGACAGAAAGAAAGACATGTTTACACTGAGGTCAGCCTGTTGCCATGTGAAAGGTTGGTGGGACCAATACCACCATTTGAGGAGAAAGATGTGCAAGAGGAACCACTCTCCTAGCCAGAGCAGTACTTGCACTGGAAATAGAAAGAGATCTGTGTCAAGACCAAACTATAAGGGTATATAGATGTAGCTTTTTTAAGTGGGTTTGCTATTTGAAGCTATTTAATTTCAAAGGATAAACAATTTAGATGTATTTGAGAATTCTTTTCTTTAGAGGCTGACATATCTGATGAAAAAGATCCACTTTTCCGCCTGGGCATTTACCATCTTGTCTCATGCATCTTAACAGCCTCCTCAACAGCAGCTACAAGTTGTATGTAAATGTATGTGAAATGATGTATGCTGCATGTGATGGCATTCAGCCTCCTTCATGATAGTACCCTAGAGCGCAGCATCCGGTCATAGTTTTATGGTCAGATGACTGCAGAGAAAGTCCCCTTTCAGACTAATTCTTGCTTAGCCACAAAACGGGTGGTAGTAAACTGTTCCTTTTGTTTATTGTGGGCAGGACAAGAACAAATGGGTCTAAATGGAAGGAAAAAAAGAAAAAAAAATAGGCTAGAGAGCAGAGAAGCCGTTTTCGTTGGCAGATGTAGTTAAGCATTGAAATAGATGGATGTGCTATGTTCATCATTAAGGATTTTTAAGGCAGGCCGGACAAACAATCTCCAAGAATGGGTTGAGAATCCTAAATCCTACCCCGAGCAAGGAGACAAAAATGGGTTATCTGTTCTCCTTCAGTCCCATTTCCTCTGATTTTTTATTAGCAATTTTGATGCCACTTAATGATTATGATAATTAGCTGTGCTGTCCCTGGGTGTTTTATTGATATGTCCCCATAAGTGATTCAGAGTTTGCAGTACATGCAGCAAGGTAATTATAACAGAATTTGTTAATGTATAAAGGAAAAATATGCCCCTACTTAAAGCATTCAAATTCTGAAGGGCAGTTCTTACATCTTCTTTTACTTTTGTTTTAATGTGTACAGAGTACTCAGGTGTTTGTGACATCTGTGATGTCAGTTTTTAACATCATTGCATAACATCTTTGGAAAATGCTTTTTTTTTTTCTTTAAAATTTAAAAAAATCCATTACAGGATTCAGCTTTTCAGTTAACAGGATTATACAGTAAAAAAAAAAAAAAACCACCCAAAAACCAATATTGCAGTTAAACTAGAAGAATTCTCACACATACTTCATTTGTGCTTCAGAAATTTCACAGTTTAAGAAGCCTACCTCACTTGTCACAATATCTAAGATCAACTTAGCAAGAAGATACTTGCCAGTGCTTTGAATCATCCCTTCTTAAATATTGCCATGTCATTCTGTTGCTTGGGATTATGTTACTCGCTGAATGTTTGCTACTCATTTTTTGCCAGTATAATCAATAAAAGTGACACTGAGAAATCTGATCTTCCTTCTCTGCAGGCCAGCTTTGGGTGGTCTCCTTACATCATCTTTTCGGCAGCACCAGGAGTCCTTGGCAGCAGAAAGAGAGAGACGACGTCAGGAGAGAGAGGAAAGATTACAAAGGATAGAACGTGAAGAAAGAAACAAATTCAAGTAGGAGCCAAATTTGCTCTCAGTCTGTTGCTTTAATGTGTGATGGGTCTGTAAATCATTGAGACATGCAATTGCAGAGTAATTGAATTGATGTGAATAGTTTGTGTGTCTCTTTAGACACCTTCCTTGATCTAAGTATTTTGAGAACTGATCTATTAAACACATCATGATGAGTTTTGACATGTAATAAGCCAGCAATTTTTTAAAAGACAGCTATGTGTTTGCTAATTATACTGACTGGGTATCTGCAGAAGCCAGATTTTATTAGCTAATATACTCCTCCTCAAAGTATCATCTCAGTAAGACAAAGGTTTTGAAGATGAAACAGTGGGAGGGAAGGGTATCAAGAAGGGAGGAAGGGACAGCACTGAAACATCTTTTTGCTTTTATGTTCTCCAAAGCAAACGTGTTTTAAGGTCTTGAGATGTATTTAGTGTTTTTAAACTACAATTTTTCCTGCTTTTCTGAACATGTGTCTCATCCTCCCGGAAACAGCAACTGACAGAAAATAATTATCACAATTATTGGTCAGACAGTGGCCAGACAAAGTCCCCAGCTGAATGTAGGACTCTCCGTTTTCACATCTGAGACCATGCAGTGTGTTGCGGGGTCCCGGGGTGTGCTGGCTGAGAATAGTAAAGAGGCAAGTCCTCTCCCCCTGTCCAATCTATGCCTGTAAATGCGAGCACAGGCATTAGCAAAGACTGCTGTAGGCTTAGGATAGGTAAGGTGCTTTACCTGAAGTGCTTTGCCTTCTGTCTGAAGTGTGTACTCTCAGAAACCAACTCATTTCCCCGTAAACAGCCGTGAAAAGTAAACGTATTTTTAGTAATTAAAAGGCATAATATAGTAATCTAAAGAATGGTAGGATAGATGTTTTGTAGCCTTAGAGTTGGTATTTATGGAAAAGATGTTTATTAGTATGCAGGATTTTTTTCACTGTAATAATCCCTTCAGTAAGTCTGTGTCATAGTGAATTTGGAAAGAGGAGCAACTTTGGTTGGTTGAAGGAGATACACTTCTGGCTCCAGAAGATAGCTAGTTTAGAAGAAAATGAGAGGCAGAGGGAAGGTGGAAGAGCACCATAATAGGATCTTTGCCAGCCAAAATCTGCCCATGTTCTCCTGAAACAGAAACAATCAGGTCTCAGTCTTGAAGCCTCTTCAAAAACCCTCCCTCTAAGTGGTATCATCAGGCTGCAGCAGGCTGCCATGGACAGCCAACATGATCTTTCAGAAAGGAAACTCCCAGACCAAAAAAGCCACCAGGACATTTGGCAGCTTGACCTGTTTGAATAACAGATCTGCACATTTCACTAGAGGTTGGCTACAGTAATTGTTGTGTCATTAAAAGAGCTTCCTTAAAGTTAGAAAAACAATTTCTTTTTTTTTCTTAAATGTACATCTTCATCCCATTACTCCAGAGTCTGAAACTGGTTAACTAAACTTCATGATTGTGTTGCATTTTTAAGACAACGATTTTTCAATGCCCAATGTTTTAATAATCTAAATTTGAGCTCCCTGGTCACCCAGAAGGTATAACTTGTGTTTAAGAAGAGGGTCGCCAAAGTCACCAAACTTTGCAGACAGACAGCATCCCACAGTTGATTAACCAGTGTGTCAGGAGGAGGACAAAGCCACAGCAAACAGTGCTGGACAGTTTTGTAAGAGTTCTTGGGATTATGTTATCATATCATCAGTCTGGCTAGAAACCCAGTCTCTGAAGACCTATTTTTGATTAAAAATAACACTTGCAATTCACAGCTTTAAACTCGTGAGCAGTACTGGATTTACTATCATGACTCATTTGTTATCTCATTCTTTCCAGTTCTGCCTTGAGAATATTGCACTAGGTTCTGGCACCATTATTGACAAATTGAGGATAATTTAAAGGAGACCATCACTGGTTGTGAAAGAGCTTATTTTTTTTTAAGGGGAAATTTTAAAAAGCTTCATAAGCTATTGCTAGCAGAAGGAATGCTTTACATAATAAATATTTTTCTCAGTAGAAGTACTATTGTTCCTATTGCATATGTAGAACAAGATGTCCTAAAATACAAGGGTTATTTTTCAGCTGTAGGGAAAGGTTAAAGTTGTCAGTGGGAAAAGAGTAATTTTAAAATTTGCCTGCTGAAAAATAACTGAATTTCATCTTTTTTCCCTTGCAGCTATTCCCATAGCTATTGTCATTCCAAAGTATATTCTGAAAATAGGATGAAAGGATAACCAGCTCAGGGATTCATAGGATGTGGGGATAGCCTGAAACAGTAATATGTGTTCCATGTTACTGGACTTTTGAAGAGCTCTTTGGTAGCAGATGTTTGATAGCTGATCTGGTGACAAAATATATATAGAAAAAAAGTGGTTTTATTCATAAATGGAGTAGTTCTGAAAATCTTTACGGTACTCACAGGTTACACTGTAGAAGAATTTAAGAGATAAAGTAAAAGTCTCATCAATTTTGTCCAGCTTACTCAACCAAATATTGAAAATACCTTCATGTGATATTGAAACAGGCTGGATTTTCACTGGGTTCTGCTATGCTCCTGGTTAAATTTGCGTCCACGTTTGTGGATGTGACAGGCCTGCCCAAAATCACAGTGCCCAGGAGTCCAGCAAAGCTATCTTGTCAAAATCTAAACATATGAGTTACTTGAAGAGCTGGGGGAGGGACAGCTGAAATAGAGGGAGGTTTGTATCCAAAACTCAGGGTGAAAAATGAAAATGTGAAAGGTTGCTACCTGTCTCATGATCCTGCACAGACCTTGTAAGAAGGAAGCATTGTCCTTCTCAGTAGCTGTCACTCTGCTGTCCTGTTTCCAACCATGGCAAATGAAAGACCCTGAGGAAAGGTATATTACAAAGAGGGGCAGTACAGTATGCTCCCTGCTTTGGACTCGCCTGCCAGGTCCTGCAGCCACCCTCTCAGGGCATTCCAGCTGGAGCGTATGAGGAAGGGTGTAATAGCCACTCGTGTGCTCGCTCCTTACGGATGAGTCTGGTTCATGGTGTCTAATTTCAGGTACCGGGTTTCAAAATGTCCTTCAAGTGTTTAACTTTTTTGGGAGAAGGAGGGTTGTAATTTCTTGTAATGACCTTGCAAACTATGTATTTGGTGTACACGTCCATGTGGTACGTGCATGGGTAAGTGTACACACATACTTGTCAGCCTTTTTTACAAAATCAAATAGTTTTTGTTGACAACAGCCTTCATTGTCTCTGATCACCTTGTTTGTATCGCTCTTGTTTTCTCCTACTGTACTTCTGTTACCTTTATTCTTCTGGTTTCCCCTACAAATTACTGCAATTCTCTTTTTAGCCGTGATTATTTAGACAAAAGAGAAGAATTAAGACAAGCAAGAGAAGAGAGGTTTGTATATAATGCATCCATCCTTCCCTTTGGTTGTTTGCACTTCCTATATTCTGTATTTACATTTTTAACTCTGCATGCACAGAACACTTTAATTCTGAAAGGCTTCTATAAGAAAGTGGTTGTTTCGTTCAAGAGGAGAATGAAGTCCAGCTGTAAGCAGAGCAATAAATGAAAAGCAGCGGGACTGGAATGCATAAGAATGATTGATGATCTATCTTTTATCTATTTGTGTGGGAAACAAGCTTACTCCATTTGCCTCAGAAATTTGCCCAAATTTAGTATAGTTACAAATTGAATAAGCCTGTCTTTCTCACCCAGTGGGTCCCAAGCTTTCTGGAGGGTCAGAAAAGGCAACTGAGGATAAAGGAAATCGGGGTCACAGGCATTGCAAAACTCCAGTCACAGGCTGATGGAAATGATTCTGACCCACTCCCCACGTATTTTTATCTTTCAGGGCCAAGTTTTCTTTGCTGATCTCTCTAAACATCAGCAAGTAAATGACAAAGCTTAGCAGTGTTTATCATTGCAGCATTGTTTTAGTTTTATTTAAATAGCATATTTAAAAGGGCTGAGGTTTTGATGTTGGTTTTTTTTTCTTTTTCATTTTTTTAAATTCAATTAAGGAGTTTAGAAAACCTGGACTGGGAGCTGTGTGCTTATGAAAGCACATTTTTCAAGGAATACTTGACTAAAGACCTTTGCCTTTCAGTAGCTTCATCTTTACCTCCACTAGTAATTACACCCTGGAGAGAGCTCTTGTTTTTACCTGGAAAGTGTGCATGTTACTGCACAAATAGTAGATGAAATATCATCCAGATTGCTTCAGTTCTGCTTTTATGGTCCTCCAGAGGTTAGTCTTGGGAGATACTTTTGGATTGTCAAGAACTGGAATTGCATTATCAAAGTATGAGAGCAGCCATCTCAGGAATCATTGTGTTGCTGTGTTTTGGTTTGGGATGAGTTTTTTTTGATTTGTGCATTGATTTCTTTCTTTTCCCCACAAAATCCTTATACAGGAGGGAGTTCATTTCTGCAAGCTGAACTCTGATCTATTGTTCCTGAAGTAGCTAATATTAGAAAATTATTTTGACATCTCCAAGAGTAAGAAAAGGTGGATAGGCTTTCCCTTGTCCTTCCAGCCAAAGCAATTACAAATAGTTTAAAGTATTTTCTGAAATGCAACGTGCAGGAGCACATAGGCATCGTACATTGATCTCAGCTGAGTAAAACCTTTTACAGCAAGCATGCTCGTCAGCAAGACTTGAAACAAATTAGATGCCGGGTCTCTGGCACTTTGAAGTTGTAAGGGAATATGCCAAGTAAACTGGAGTATTTTTGGGGAAGTGTTCACCAGCAGGGCATCACTGCTGTGCAACCTGAGACAATTTCACTGGTCATTAGGAACGTGTGTTTATCCTCAGGGCTCTTTTGAACTGAAATGTTAAAGCTAATCAGTTCTTCCTCATAAAGAGGAAAGATACATGTTTGCTTTGACAGCACATAAATATTGGAGAAAACTTGGGCAAGTGAAGTCTTGCTCCTCCAGGAGCCCATTCCATTTACCTTCTGGGAGGTTTTTTTTGTCTTTTTACCAAACACCTTTGCACAAATGAAGTTTCATTTTGCAAAGGAAATTGCATCTTGACACGTTTAAAGAGAATGCATGCACTGTAAGAAAATGCTGCCACCAAGGTGCTAAAATCCTAGCTAAAACATGGACGCTGCCTCCTTTTCAAGTGTGGAAAAGTAGAAGGAGATGATACTGAGCACATAGGAAAGGATCTGTTACAAGCACTGCTTCTGTACACTGTCATATCACCCTAGAGCTCCAGACTACAGGCACCCACTTTTCCAGTGGCTCTGTGGTGGTCTTGCAGGAGAAAGCTTCCTGCACTTCCTGCAATTTCAAAGGGTCTGAGCATAACTCCGCACCATTCATTTCACGTGTTCTTGCTGCTCGATGATTTAAGGCCTATTTTTGTTGCTTTTACTTTGCTTGGTTGGGTATATGCCAGTGGTAGTTTAAAAATAGCCCAGCAATGGTGAGCTCCCAGGCGCTCTTTAGTGTGATTTACAGTTCAGATGCTTTCCAACCTGTGACTTTGTTGGTACATAAACATTTTTAAGTCACCGTCAGGAATTGCTCAGAGACCTAGAGATGTCAGAACGTTATTTTCATCTGCTTGAAGATGGTAAGTGGAATATCATGTTCATGAGGTATACCAAGCAGAATGCCCACAGATTTTTGGATCTTTGTCTATAGAGTCGGCATAGGTTTCTTGATGCCTGCAGGTTTCTGTGGAATATAGCAATATATATGGAGGGAATGTGTCAGTCCTGTAGAGGAGGAGCTAATTACAGCAGGGAGACAATAGCTTATCCTTTCAACTTCAGATTTTGGACTTCATGAGACCTTACATATTTGATGCTGCCATTCATTCATTGTTAAGGCATTGGGCTGAAACAAAAAATACCCAAAATATAGGTTGCCTATCAAGTGTGAAGTGTTAATAACTGTTTCTAGAATAATTTTTATTTCTCACTTAAATTGCCACATCTG
The DNA here is from genome assembly GCA_013400835.1 of Zapornia atra. Classification (NCBI taxonomy): domain Eukaryota; kingdom Metazoa; phylum Chordata; class Aves; order Gruiformes; family Rallidae; genus Zapornia; species Zapornia atra. The sequence continues at coordinate 108,965 of VZTU01026310.1, forward strand.
TTTATTAGCTTACCCATTTAATAATTAGTTACGCTGATGTAGTGCTATGAGTGTTGTTCTGGTTACCTTTTTTCTTTCAGTGTAGCAAACGTACTTTGAGAAGGCACATCTTGATCATAGTCTTCTGCTTTGCTGGTTGGCTGCGCAGCCCACAGCTACAGAAGCTAAAATGTTAAAGCAGCTGAATAAAAGCTGAGGACAATAAAACATTGCAGTTCCCTGCCCCCCCCCCCCCCCCCCCTTATAGAAGGATCCATCCAGATCTTTGTGTTGGCAAACTGCAAAACCCTCCTCGGCGGCAGCCAGCTGGGCTGTACCTGCCTGAGCTAAGTCTTCCATTTGAATGGCTCTTTATGAGGCTGAAGCCCCATCTGGTCTAGTCGCAAGGAGCCGGAAGGCGCAATATGTAAGTGACCAACATGAAGAGAAAGGCTGGCTTCCTGAACTGCAGCTAAACATTATGCTAATGCCAGTGAAAGGCTTTCTCCTCTATTGAAAAGGCAAAAATCATTCCCGAGAATTGGCTTCATGTTAGAACTGTAAACAGTTCCTATTTTATAACCATACAAGTATGTGGCTTGTTATATTTTCATCCAGAGACTGTAGGGGTTCCTTCTCTTGCAGAATTTGTTCAAAGCCTGTGCATACCTCTGGAGGAATAAGATAAAATGAGTTTTTTCTTCATTATTGCTGTTTGCAATAAAGCATATTGCCTCTGAAAACACAAGGGCTGCTCTTCAAAGACACGTTGCTGTGCTCTATATGGATGTTTGCAAATGTGCATGCATGTGTGGCTACCAGCTGTCGTAAGCATGTTTGTTACCACATATGGCTGACTTCTTTACCCTGTCTGCTTTTAACCCACCCTCGTACACCAGTTCAGGCTGTCAGTGAGGCAGGAGGGGGGAGGAGAGGTGTTCCCAGTTACGAAGTGTTTACAGCAGTGGGTTGTAGGAGGATGACCACAGTGTTTCAGGGACATAAGCGATAGTCTTGATTAACCTGTTTAACAGTTCACTTGTGGGTAAGACAAACAGTTTAAAGCCCAATCCAGCTGTATTCATGAATTTATTCCTTAGCAAATAATGGTGGATAAAATTAGCAGACATCTGGAAGAGGCACAGATTTCAAAGTTATTTTGGTCGAAATGTATAAAGCACACTATGAAGAATATGATTGGTAGCTGGTCTTAATAAACAGTTAGTGAGTTCTGCCTGCCTAAAATGCAAAACAGATGTATCTTTGTTCTTTTAAAGTGACTTTGATGAATAAACTACATGTGACGTCAGGTCCAAGCTATTGGATGTCTGAGTCCGGCACAGAAATTTTTTAGAATAAAAAAAAAAAGAAAACTTTCCATTGTAGACTCTGGAGAGAACAAAGTGAATTCCAGTGCATTGCGCTCAGAGCAAATAGAAGCAGGTTCAGAGACTTTAGATAGTCAATCCAAGCATTTATTGTTGATATTATTTTCAGGGAGACCTGGTTTTGTCTGCTGCACTGAACCCCTTTCCTCTCCTTGCAGCAAGTCTCAGACATTGGCTATTTGCTTCAGTATTAAGGGGCTCTGGCTTTGGAGGTGTTCTTTTCTTTTTCCTTTTTTCTTTTTTTTTTTTTTTTTTTCCTCCCATTTTATTTTTGGGTGAGGGAGGGCTGGGAGGAGGAGGAGGAGAAGGAGGTGAAGGAGGAGGGTGAAAAGGAGGGCAGACAAATGCTTCCAAAAGGAGAGAGACTATGCAGACACAATACTGTATCTAAGGACTCTTCAACTCTGCTGCTTTTTGCTTTTGTTTTGTCATGAGCCATTTAACATTTTTCAGGGCAATAGTCTTTGCTTTAGCGTGTGTTTTTTGGCAGATTGACCAGGCAGGCAGTTTAGCGCCATACCCCTTGTGTCAGGAAGTCAGCTCATTCTCTGCAGGTGTTTCATCCATAAACAAGCATCAGCCACAGACTTCTTTTTCTTTACGGAAACCCTCTGGAATTTAACTTTCAGATACAAATACTTGGAGAGGTTGGCAGCGGAGGAGTATGAGAAGGAGCTGAAGAGTCGGAGCGTAAGCCGGGGCAGAAGTGAGCTGTCCTTGAACCTGAGATCTCCTTCAGCCCCATCCTCACCTATACCCAAGTGCGTCAGCCCAGCATCCACAGAGTCCCAGGAAGAGCTGAAGACCCCTTCCACTCCCTGTGGGACGCCTCAGCCCTCAGAAGGTAAGTGAAAAGGAGGGCAGGGGAATGAGTGGTGGTTTTATCACTTTTTCTCTCGGGCTAGCAGTGATTTTTGATGCATGAGTGCAAGAATATATTCTCCGAGGTGCCAAACTAAAGGGTCTTATTATATTGTTTCATGCTGCTTCTTTCTTTTCTTTTCTTTTTTTTTTTTTGCATGCATCTGGATGTCTTCTAATCTCTTCAAGCAAAGAATACACTGCTAATCGTTGCTATGATTTATGTTATCGTTGTCTGTTGCTATTAGAGTGGAATAATTGGAAAATACAGCATACAGAGGGTCTTAATTTTAGCATCATGTTACTTGTATATTAGAAGTTGCTGAATACTAAACCAACAATATTCCTGCCAACGGATTTTGCTTATGTGGATTCTCTGAAAGAAATGCAACAGATGAATGCCAAGATTATAATAACCTTCCAGCAGAGCACAGGCTGAATGGGACAAACAGAAAAAGTCTTGAATTGAAGGCAGGGAGGGAATGTTGGTTATTTTTAACACCAGCAAAAACTCTTAAATCTGTAGCACCAGTAGTAAAGGACTTAAAAGAGACCACAGACAATTAGCAAAAGGGAAAGTATAATTAGTGTTTGCACGCTTGGTTTGCTGTCATATAATTTATCGGTGTACAGAGCAATATTTTTTGTGTGTGCACGTCATTCTGCCACTTGCATCATGTACCCCTCCTTCCGTCCTCAAAAAAACACCCACCCTACAGACTTGTACTTACACCATATGATGCTGCATTAACATTGGGAGCTAGGATGCATGTTGAGGGTGAATTATCGCCATCATTCATTTTTATTTTATTTGATTTCCTGCTATGTGCTGTTGGTGATTAATGCATTTGTAACTTGCACTGCTTGGTTTTATTGAGTGTTATGGCTGGTAGCATGCTATAAAGCAAGGCAGTTTAAGAAAAAAGTTACAAATACTAAATGTTGCGTATGTTTATCCTCACCGTACTAAGTAGGTGAAGTTTATTTAATTTAGGTTTATATATTTTCCCAATTATATTCCCAGTTTTCTTGTCTGGCACCTTAAAAGTCTCAGTGGAATCATTTGAACTTAAAAACCATGGATCTTTTCCTGTAACACTGATATTCAGAAACATCCAGATCCCCATTATTTTTGAGTGCAATATTGCTTTTAGAGCAAATAAGCTGGATTTTTCCACCATTAGGATTTCAGAGTTGGGTAGAGAGCAAGTATCTCTTTTATGATGATTATTTTAACATATTTCTCCTGGAAGCATTCCAAAAAAAATGCGGCATGAAATGGAGCAGCACAATCCATTTGGGGAATACATTTAGAGCAGGTGTACAGGGCAACTTCAGGCAGCCAGAATATGGCAAAGCTATCAACACGTGGGTAGGCAGGACATCTCTACTAAAACTCCTGGCAATATCAATAGGCATCAGAGGACAGCACCTGGAAGCCTGGCAAATGGACTGCAAGGAGTGAACATATGGATGGAGCAGGGTAAGCCTCCAGCCAAGGGCAGCTGCAGGCAGATGGCCAGGACAGCACCAGAACAGGGGCCTGGAGTCTACGTACGCTACTGGGAGCTGTGCATGAGGAAGGACAGCTGTTTCAGGCCTAGTAAAAGCATTGGAAAGGTCATATGTAGTAATGAGCATGTGGGCAAGGCAGGCTGTCTCCTCTGGAGATGGCCAGGTTGTTGGATATCAGCCAGCAGCTGGCAGGCATATTTATAGGTTTTGTGGCATGGCTGCTAGACTATTATCTGAGTTCCTTATGCTCCATAATGAATTAAAATCTCAAAGTTTACTGTCCTTAGGAAATGTTACAAAACCTGCTAGATAGCCAGAGAAACTGAGGCATTAACTTGCTTAAACCAGTTGTAGGAAAGCTGAAACAGAACCCAGATTACTTGCAGCCCAAGCAGTTGCTTTCAACTTGGGGATCACTCTCTTCCCAAGCAAGGATAAAATTGCAGAAGGAAAATGCTTCCTCAGTTCTGTGCATAGGATCCTCCAAAGACTCTGCAAGAAAAGTGTTAATGGACACGTCATATTCCTCTGCAAAATTCAGGACCTAAAGTCAAACACCAACTCTGGTCCTTTACTAGCAAAACAAGAAGTTATTTTTATTTTATGTCATTTGTGCTGAAGTGTCCTTTCACCAAGCAGTATCTCCTGGGCTTAAGAAAGAAATGGATTTTGTCTGTGGAGCTTTGGGCCACACCGTGAAATGCCTCAGTATCTTTATCCAATATAAAAATCTGGACTTACTGAGCTGAAGTGTTTTCTCATATAAGACAGTAAGTTCCACTAAAGTAATCAAGTCTTGTAAGACTTACTCTTGTAAAACGTGGGATATGGCATTCAGAGGAAATGAAGGCAGGCCCATAATCACAAAATAGAACTTAATTTTTTTTTCAGAGCAGCTACTTCCTCTTTTATAATTTCATTGGAGAATGTTTTATGAAGCACACATGTGCAGTAAAGGAGAGCAACAACAACCAAGGCACCTCTGAAGTCAGTCCACAAAAGAATTGTAGACAAACCTTTCTCAGAGAGGAGCAGTTTTTCAGCACTTAAGGAAGTAAGCAGGCCAACTCAAGTGCTCATTGTGGACAGGAGGAAAGCTCTGAACATATTAGCTGAGCAAGGTTCAAATACTTCCTAAAGCATGGCTGGTGAAAGCATCACCAGGGCTACAAAGATGATTAAGAATTGGAGCATCTCCCATATGAGGAAAGGCTGAGTGAGCTGGGACTGTTCAGCCTAGAGAAAAGAAGACTGAGAGGGGATCTGATTAAGGTTTATAAATATCTGAAGTGTGGGACACAGGGGGAATTGGCCAGCCTCTTTTCAGTGGTCTGTGGGGACAGGACTAGGGGCAATGGCTGCAAGTTGGAGCACAGGAAGTTCTGCACCAACATGCGGAAGAACTTTTTCACAGTGAGGGTGACAGAGCCCTGGCACAGGCTGCCCAGGAGGGTGGTGGAGTCTCCTTCTCTGGAGATATTCAAGACCCATCTGGACGCCTATCTATGTAATATGAGCTAGGGAGCTGCTTTGGCAGGGGGGTTGGACCCGATGATCTCTGGGAGGTCCCTTCCAACCCCTACGATTCTGTGAATTCTGTAAATCTCAGTAAATGGAGGCACATCAGAGCACAAGGGCACAGTGAGTCCAATGCAGCACCAATTGTAGAGCCAAAGGAACCTTCGTACAGAAAGTAAGAGAGGGAACTGGGGTAAGGGACAAAGAAAGATCATTCCTAACACGAATGAACAGCAAGATCCCTGCTGGTGGTCACTCTGTGCAGCTTTTACCATCGCAAGGAATGGCAAGGAAAGGTTGAGGTGGGGTAGAGAGAGTTCCTCCCGTGCTGGTGGAACTGAAGAGGGATAACAACCAAGACTTTTAAGAGATGTCCAAACAATTGAACCAAGAGGGCTTGGGTAGGTAAAGCTGTCTCGATTTACTGTGTGCATCCTCAAGAGACCTACTGTACGTATCTCCCAGCTCCAAATAGAAAGCAGAGAAAATAGATGAAGGTGCAGTTGCCCAATCTGTTACCTTGGCAGGGAATAAGATGTGGGCCTGGAGGGATGTTTGTTCTTTCTGAGGGCTTATGGGAGTAGGGGTTGGGGTCTTGTCAGCAGGTACTAAGGATAGGACATCTTGTGTCTGCCTCAGGGTTTGGTTTTAGTTGAGTATCAAAATAAAAGTTGTTTTCCTCCTTGTCCCTGTTCAGCATTACAAGTTCATAGCTGTGTTGTTGAGAAAGGAGCACCTGGCTGTCCTCTCTAACCTCTCACGCAAAAGATGGGTATTGCCAACATCTGATCAGATCATAGCGGATCAGGTTGCTATAGGGCTTTATGTGGCCAAGTCTTGAAAGCGTCAGAAAATGCAGATTACACCATCTCTCAGAACAAAATCTTTACACTTTCATTAAGGGACCCTGCTACTGTCTCTTTTAGTCATGAGGTTACACAGCTTCTTTGGGAGATTTCATTCTTCCAAGTCTTCACATCTTTTTCCAACAATGAATTTTTAGAAAGTTCTGGCAGAAAAAGAAGTGGGCATATGACTCAAAAATTAGTCCTTAAAACCATATTAAGTTTTCCTCCTCCTGATTAATGCAATTGCAAGTAAAACTTCTGGTCATTTAAAGACCATATCTCCCTCATTTCTTTTAATGGGGTCTGGAGGGGGGGGGGGGTGGGGTGGTGGTAGTAGCAGGGTGGCGGGAGGGGAAGCTAAACCTTGAGAGAAGTTTGAAAAATAGCATATGCAAGTGAAAAGAGATTACCTCTACTACTGAATCTGGAAATCCCAATTTAGCTTTTAAGAACTGTAAATGTGTAAGAATTGGGTCTTTAAAAAAAAAAATTGCTTATCATTGTATCACATTTCTTAATACCTCAGGAGTGCCCTCTTTGCTGTTGATGCTTTTTGATAACGGCCGTGCTTGCTTCCCTGAGTCTCCGCGCTCTCCACCAGGAGAAGTATGAAGACTGGGACCAGAGCCTGGTCCGTTATTTAACTCGGTTGCCACCTGCAAGGTTGCCATTTAGAGTAGTGCTAGAGTGGTATGAAGTCTGATCTGGTAGATACAGGACAGAAAGTGCCAGCTTATCTTAAACAGGCCACCACCAAGCAGACACTGAGAATCCTATTTTTTAACTGCTTTAGAAGTTCTCACCAGTATCAGCCCAATGGATTACATGACGGATACAAATCCACTTTGCTGACTTTGTTCTCCATCTGGTGCTTGCTGACAGATTTGATTTTTTAACACCTTTTTAAGGGAAGTGCTACTGGACATAGGTCACTATTCATAAGTTATTTGGGTTCCTGTGGATTGATATCATCCCTAAAGAGAGAGAGACTGTCAGAATGAGTGTCAGCATATCCTTGTTTAGTTCTACACAGGCTTAAGTTTTGATACTCCTTAAACTCAAAAAGCAGCCTGTATCAGTATATTTGTCTTTACTCTTTGTTATATATCAGATTCTGCTACGATAGTGCACCTTTCTGGTATGTATGGAATATTTCTTGTACGGAATCTCCCCTGGCGTTATCCTATTGAATCTTCATCTTCCTGATGACAAAGGTGCCATAAAACATGAAACTTTTTTTTTTGTCAGCTTTCTCTGCCCTCGTGAGGCCCCATCTGGAGTCCTGTCTCCAGATCTGGGGCCCCCAATACAAGAAAGATGTGGAACTGTTGGAGAGGGTTCAGAGGAGGGCCACGAGGATGATTAGAGGGCTGGAGCACCTGCCCTACAAAGAGAGGCTGAGGGAGCTGGGCTTGTTCAGCCTGGAGAAGAGAAGGCTGCAGGGTGACCTCATTGCAGCCTTCCAGTACCTGAAGGGAGCTTATAAGCAGGAGGGGATTAAACTTTTTAAAAGGGCAGATATTGGTAGGACAAGGGGGAATGGATTAAAGCTAAAGGAAGGAAGGTTTAGATTAGATATTAGGGGGAAGTTTTTACAGCAAGAGTGGTGAGGTGCTGGAACAGGCTGCCCAGAGAAGTAGTGGATGCCCTGTCCCTGGAAGTGTTCAAGGCCAGGTTGGATGGGGCCCTGGGCAACTTTGTGTAGATCCAGGTCTGGAGGGTGGTGGCCCTGCCCGTGGCAGGGAGGTTGGAACTCTATGATCCTTGGGGTCCCTTCCAACCCAGACTATTCTATGATTCTATGATTCTTTCTCTTCTTCACCTGACTTGACCTTTTTGGTTATTGCATGACAGCTTTTGTTTTAGAGAGAAACATGTAAAATTTATACTGAGCTTTGATTAATTGATGACATTTGTATATATGGACCATTGCATCATGGCAAGCTCAGAGTCTTCCATTCTACAGTACCATGTTAGTTCCAGGAACTCCTGCAGGATTCCTGAGCTTGGATCTCAGTTACATTCAAATCTTGGCTTGACTTTAAAATGCTCTACATGCTGACAGCTGTGGTCAGAAACACACCACTCTGATGCAGTGTCTTCCAACTTCTTGCCAGCTCTCTATAATTTGGATTCTTTCATAAGCAGGATCTGGGGTGCAGTCATAGGTAAGGTATATTTGGAGAGAGAAGGCCACAACAGTCCCCAGCAGCGCTACAGGCTGAGGGAAGAGTGGCTGGAGAGCTGCCTAGCAGAGAGGAACCTGGGGGTGTTTAATGGTACCCACCTGAACATGAGCCAGCAGTGTGCCTAGGTGGCTAAGAAGGCCAATGGCATCCTGGCTTGTATCAGGAACAGTGTGACCAGCAGGCCCTGGGAGGTGACTTTACCCCTGTAGCACTGGTGAAGCCACACATTGAATCTGATGCAGTTTTGGGTGCTGCAGTATAGGAAGGACATTGAGATGCTGGAGAGGGTGCAGAGAAGGGCAAAGAGGCTGATTAGGGGTCTAGAGGACAGGTCTGAGGGACCTGGGGCTGTTCAGCCTGGAGAAGAGGAGGCTGAGGGGATAGGTTATCACTCTCTACAGCTGAATGTTGTTGTGAGGCAGGTGTTGGCCTCTTTTCCCTAATAACTAGTGACAGGACAAGAGGGAATAGGGGAGATTCAGATTGAATATTAGGAAAAACTTCTTCACTGCAAGAGTGGTGAAGTGTTGGAGCAGGCTGCCCAGGGAGCTGGTGGAATCACTGTCCCTGGAGCTGTTCAAAAGACAGGTAGATGTGGCACTTCAGATGGTTTAGAGGTTACGGTGGTATAGGGCTGACAGTTGGACACCATGATCTTGAAGGTCATTTCTAACCACGATGATTCTATGATTCTATGTGCAGAGCCGCTCACCTATCTAATGTTAGACTTTTAGATGCGATCTGTATAGAAGAGGGGGAAAGGTCAGCTTCTAATTGGGAGTGTTTTAAAAGATAGGGGTTTGAATAATGTGTTATGTGTACATTTATTTTATATAAATGTATTAAATATAGCTGTCTGGTTATTTTACTAACTATGCATATAAAAACAATTGTGAAAAGTGTAAAAGCTTAGGTCAAATGGAATTGGTGGCAAAAAAAATGCATTTTTCTGTGCTTAAATTATATGAAACTAAGTAGAATAGTGTGACACTGAAGAGGCATTACTGATAACTAGTTTAAAAATATATGTGTTGTTTTAAAAGTATGCACAGGCATTGTTAGAAAACATTTTTCGTTGTGTAGGTGTCTCAGAGAATAGGAATGGCACGCAACATGAAACAGCCCTACGAAGACATTGTGACCTTCATTATTGTGGTTTATAGCTTCTCAGATTAAATCTATTTACCTGCTCCTAAAGGACCAAAATGTTTGGATTGCATTCCAGAGCAATACTTATTTTCCCTCAAAGATTCATGTAGTTCTTGAAGAAAGTGTCATTGTATATCATGTGAGCCAAAGACCATGGAAAATCCAGAAGGCTCTTATGCAATATTTTCGTGAAAAGTAGTTAACAGCAGGTAAAAACAAGTGTGATTTGGTCACTGTAGTTCAGCAACCCAACACAAGAACTAGTAGAGAGGGAACCTGGGGAGTATGCAGAGCTAACATGCATGTCCCTTTTCATCACTCTCGCATGGCCATTTCAGTTTTCTGAAAGTTGTGAGCTGCTTGGTGTGAATATGTGTGGATGCTCTTTGATTGCTACAGGCAGAGAATATTTGCATGCAAAAATCTGCTGGTTTAGCTGAAACACATCAACGTGAGTGAATGGCTTTCCCTGTCAGTGCTAAAGCCGGGAAGAAGAACCCGAGTGTGCTACGAACCGTGTTCGCTGTGTGCCAGACGATAAAAAAGCAGCTCATGGGATGCCATATGCCAACCAGTTGGAAACTACATTTGTGCCATATGCCAGGCAGTTGGAAACTTTGTTCAGTTTTGATGTGGCTATTCTGAAGTAAATGTGCATGAAAAAGCATATGTTTTTTGTCAGCCAAATGTGTGACAGTGCCATTTCCAGACTGTGCCATTCAACTGTGTTAATAAAACTAATATTTGTATTTTTTTGTTGAAGTGTTCCTCATCCGCTGAGAAAAGAATTCTTCCAGAACCCAAAGAATATTCCACCAAAAGCCACAATCTCCCTCCTTTTTGTTTTTTTTTTTTTAAGATCTCTTCCTTCCTGGCTCTGTCTAGGCACTGAGTTGTCAATGTCATACTCAGGTGGGATGCTCATTTTCTGCTGGTTCACTCAAATCCAACGCTCCAGCTGTGGAAGTATGTATAAAAACAGTGGGCTGGCTCCAGACAGCAAACAGAAGGGGTTTGCCAGGCCACTTTCAAGTGCAATGCTGTTGTCGCACAACATTCATCAGTCTGTTGCTCCTAACGTTCAGCATGCCCTGGACTTGCTTTTTATTTTCTTTCCATAAGGCACTTGTACAACTTTCACGTCGCTCTCGTTTAGAGGGGTGAGCCTGAGACAACTCCGTTGTTAAGTGAATCTCTTTCTCCCATTGTTCTCTCCACCAGTGAGTGCCAGTGAACCCGAACCAGAGACAGAGACAGAACCAGAACCAGAGCAGGAGGCTGAGGCCGAGCAGGGAACGGAAACACCCAAGGAAATAGAGGCTACAGAGGTGGGACCAGAGAGTGAGGTGGAGCAAGGACCAGAGAGAGAGCCAGAAGAAAGTGCAATACTCAGTGAAAAAGAGAGGCAGAATGAGGAAGTGAATGAAAAAGACAACTGCTCTGCATCCAGCATATCCTCAGCAAGCAGCACTTTAGAGAGGGAAGAGAGAGAGGACAAGTTAACCAGTGACAATGAAACTGGTAAAGTGAAGCTTTTTCAATAATGAAGGGTTTCTGGTGGAAAAAAAAATGTTAAATTAGCAGCTCTGGTGTTGCATTAATTAGCTAATAAACCCTTTGCACCTAAGACCTTCTTCACCATGGCTAAGTCTGGTCCACTCTCTGCTTAGAAATCCACAGACTTTGATGGGGTTTCTGTGTTTGAGGGACAGCAAGGCCTTGATGAAATGAGGTTTCCTTTGATTTGAGACCATTTTCTTCCCCTAAAATTAATATATTAACTATTGAATCACTGTGTTGCAACAACTTGCATCTCTAGTTCACAGAGAACTTATTTGGGTTTTCTACACATAAAGCAATAAGACAAGGGACCGTGCTGACATGATTTGTCATGAGGTTCCAGATACCGTTTCTCATTGTTCTAGCGGAAGAGAAAGTGCAGTGTGGGCTGGGATGTTTGGTGCTTCCCTCCAGTTCTCCTGTCTTGGTTAGGTTTCAGAAAGCAGAGGGAGATGCATAGTTGATGCTGAGGTTAGGTCTGTGCTATGGCCATCTTTTTAGCCGGTGTGGAGGAGGCACGTGGAATGGACCTTGTCTGGAAAAGACCAGTTCTGTAGTTACCAGTTGCTCTATTCAGACGTGCCACCAGGCACCTGTAAAGGTCCGGCCTGAAAAACACCTTAAGAAACAGTTTTCTGCCCGGAGAGAGAAGGACAACTAGAGCTTGTCAGGCAGCCCAGTCAAGTGGGAACAGAAATTTTGACCTTTGTTGATAATTTACTCCTTTCCCCTTTTTATAGGGAGGTAAAGGAATATCATGTAATTAGGGCATTTGGTTCCCAAGTTTTCTTAGGGCTGAACAGTGGAGTGCATTGTCCTTTTTTTAAACTCTCAGTAAGAAAACAAGAATTGTTTCAAAGTGTGAAGTAGTCTTGCTGTTTCCTGATAACTCTGAATCACAGGGATTACCTCATAGAGATAAACTGTCAGATTGTACTGTTCATGTTTAAACTCTATCATTTTTTTCTTTTTTATTTTTTCTGGGAAGCAGTAAGTTAAATTTGTTCTAAATTTAAGAGCTATTTTCTTTTCAACCAGCACAGAGTTTGAGTTATTAGTATGCTATTGTACTCTTAAAGACTGTAGCTGGATAAAAATGTAGGAAAGAGAGGGGAGGTATGACAGATGAAGGATGTCCTTACACTGTGACATAGTCCAAGTGCCAGTGAGGGTTCTTTTCCTCTCATCTGTTACTGATATGTAGCAGACACTAATTAAGTGTGTATGTACTTTTTGTTAAAGCTAAGAAATGTACCCCAGTATCAAAAACTTGTAACCTTAAAATTGAGCTACATTACCCATAGACCAAAGATTCATTAGGTTATGCTGTGTAGGAGGTGTTGTGTAGTGAGTTGTTTGCTCTCTAGTCGGTGAGGAGATTTGGAAAGCAAAAACAAGCACTTTCTCCAGCAGTTCTCACATTCCCAACAAGCACTTTGCCATTTATGAGATTCTGCCCAGATGCAATAAGGACAGAGGAATAAAGTCTTTGGTCCCAGCTCCTCCTTCGTTAGCCATCCGGCTGAATTTGGCTTCCAGCAAATCTTGTTTCACCAGTGATGTTTCAAGGCTTTACCTGTGGAGAGGAGGGCAGAAAAAGACATCAAAGCCTCAGCAGTTTTTGCAGCAATAATCTTTGATCAGCTATGGTAGATGGAGAGCCATAGGGAGCCTTGGGGAGCCCAAATTAGGGATCGTGTCTGGCAGAAATTTGATGAGCAGTTTTGCTAAGGCATTAAATCCTGGAAGATCCCCACTGGTGAAACAGAGAGGATAGTTCATGTGGGATTTGCAGGAAGGACCCTGGGAGCAATCTTTTAAAGTCTCAAATCTCTGTGACGAAGCAATCCCATAGGTAAAGTCTGAGAAAAAATAGACATGTAATAAAAGCTGTCAAGCCTCCAGTAGGAAAGTAGAAGGAAACAGTTTTAGAGGTTGTATCAGTTGCTGAAAAACAGACTCTTGGCGTTAAACTGCTGGGCTCATTTTAAAATGTGGTTTAGAGATTGATCCAAATAGAGGTGAGAGTCACTGCTGTCCATATGCTTTGTGCTGTGAGACCCATCCTACGTTTTAATGTGGTGTTATTCTAAAGGGACGGGGGTAGTTGTGGGGCCCTGCATGTGGATCTCACCAAGTGGACACCACCTGAGACCACAGGGCTAGATGTCACTGTAAGAAAGCAACTCCGTTAATGACAGAGGCCATAAAAGATGTTTAAAACTCTAAAGTATTGAAAAAGTGGGAGTATAAAGAGAGAAACAAAGATAAAATGGAAGTTTGGGAGAAAGGGCAACTGACAGGTATGAAAGAAAATCTTGAACCACAAGGGGCCAAAAAGAAGACAGGCTAGCGATCAAAATAAGATGTGTTTAAGAAATAGAGTTTATTAAAATATATTAAAGTGTGTAAAGACTGTGGGGGACAGAAGGAATCCCCTATGGGAAATACAGTAAGTGTGAAGAGTTATCTTGGACCAAGTTTAATCACTTCATCAGATGCTCACTGGAAAAAGCAGCACCATAATTTTTGGACACGTTATCCACATTGGTTAACAGTATTATATTCAGGGAAATGTATTGGAAGAGGTGCTTACATCATTTGTTTTTACAGTTTGAGTGCTATGGTTTGTTATTTATGGTGCTGTCTCAAACGTGGTATTTTGCAGATTACTGGGGAGAAAAGCAGTAGTTGGAAAGATGAAGCTTCATTACAGTGACGTGTTAAATGATTATGATGTGGGAAGAGGGCCATTAGGCTTTCAATTCCATCATACATTGCAGGGAGAGTAGCAGTGGCTGATAAACAGCATTTTCAAAAATCTTTTATAAAGGGGCTCGTATTCCTAGAAATAGCTTCAAAAATCTTGGTTATGCTTATGCTCACTGAGTTGTCCTGGGTCCTGTAACCTGGGGTATTGTGCAGCCTGCTCTGGGATTCACATAGTCCGTGTTATGAAGATGGGAGGTCTGAGGAACAGCCAGATCTGAAAGCTGTCCTCCCCTAGCCAGCAGGGAGGGAGGAGGAGTGGGCAGTTCCATGTTGACCTTGACGTCAGGCAGGGATGATCTCTTTTATAAGAAAGTGGGGTGGTTCCAGTTAACGACCAGGTGAAAAGTATGACGATGACCTGTTTTGTGCTATTGCCATGATATTTAAGCCCCACTCCGCGGGCTAAAACCAGACGAAAGGTTCTGAGCATTCATGCACTGTGTAAAATGAGCTGGGGTAGTGAGTACAAAGTGAAATCGGAATTCTGGAGAAATCTGAACCTTAAAACCCTGACGGTTCTATAGTCCCTCCCCAGCTACACTGATAAATTTCTGCTCCCATTCCTTTTTTTGAGAATTACTCCCAGCCCATCAAGATGGGGCCCTATGTCAGTACTGTCAGTTACTGCACAATTTTCAAAGCTACTCCTTGCCCAATTTCAGGCTAGTTGTGCATGTGCCCCCCAAATTATTTTCTGAAATATATTTATTCAAGGGTGTTACTGGTGCTCTGGCTTCCTCCCCTTGACTCTTCCCATCTGTGTGTGTGTGATTGCAGGTCCATGGTCGCAGACCATTCAGGATGCTGGTGTGAATGAGCAGTGCAGCAACATCCTCAACAACAAGCGGTTTATGCTGGACATGTTGTATGCGCATAACAAAAAGCCCAAGGATGAAGAGGAGAAGGAGCTGGAGGCGAAGGAGGAAAAGAAGGAGACGGAGGAAAGCGAGGACTCACTCACTAGCCTAGCCAGTAGGATCTCTATCCTTCAGGCCACAAAGCAGGCCAAAGATGAAAGTGTCAAAAAGATGGAGATTGGAAATCTGGACAACCAAGGCAGCGTGAAAGCCTTTGCGGAAAAATTCAACAGTGGTGAGCTGGCCAAGGGGACAGCCATGGCTGAAGATGAAATCAGTGAACAGGTCCCTGAGAAAACACCAGCACAGCCAAAGAAGGAATCTGACTACATCTGGGATCAGCTCATGGCTAATCCTAGAGAACTTAAAATCAAAGACATGGATTTTACAGACTTGGGGGAGGAGGATGATGTAGATGTGTTGGACATGGATATGGGTCCTGGGGACTCCCTTGTTCCCCCTCCTCCACCTCCACCTTCTTTTCTGGGTTTGCCTCCTCCACCACCTCCCCCGCTGTTTGGATGTCCGCCTCCACCTCCACCCTCTGCTAATTTATTGGCTCCTCCTCCGCTGTTCAGCACTCCTCAGGGTTTAGGGTCACCCCAGGTTTCTAGGGGTCAGCCAGCATTTATAAAGAAGAAGAAAACCATCCGTCTGTTTTGGAACGAGGTACGGCCATTTGAGTGGCAGTGTAAAAACAACAAACGCTGCAGAGAATTCCTGTGGTCGAAACTGGAACCCATTAAGGTGGACACTTCCAAACTGGAGCATCTCTTTGAGTCTAAATCCAAGGAACTGCCTGTCACAAAGGTACAGCTCATATTCAGCTTGCTATTATTTTGCTATTGTATTGGTATTTAATCTGAATTAGACCTACGTGATTTATGTTGTTTATATGAAAACAGTGGAAATCACTGGATGTGTTGCCTATGACGGAAGATATTCCATGGCCTGAAACTAGGAGATGAGACTAGGGTGGTGTGCGTGCCAAGTTGCCCTCTTATGTCAGGTCTGCTGGCTTTGGAATATCATTTCAGGTGGGGAATACCAACAAGTTGCGCATTAGGCACAGTTCACAGCTGTGCGCCAAACTCACTATTGAAACCTGAAGTATTTTCTGTTACATTCATCTAAAGGTCACGGGCGGTGTGATGATTCATTTCTCTGTATTTGACAGGGCCTCACTCAGTAATATTTTCCTAATGGTTATGTGGAAGGGTTGGGAGATCAGGCTGAATCTGCTGCAAAGAGCCTACACGTGTGCTTAGTTCGGAAGGCTTGATTTATCGGCTGGACCAAGCTTACCGCTAAACTCTGCGGGCGTGTTGGGTTTTTGTTTTGTACTGGTGACCAGGCCTATTTTAAGCCCTTAATTTGTGCAGCGCCGCTGGCCAACTTTAAGGATAGAGGCTGGCACAGGAACTACGTCTGCAGCTAGAATTCCCTCTTCCTTAGGAGCATTGTTATAAACTTGCAAAGGCCGGTGGCGGGGCTGTTTAGCATTAGACTCAACAGCAGAAGGAAGTCTTTTAGAGTTACATTTAGTAGGAATTTGAAGTAGCATTAAAAAAGTTATTAGCTTGAACATTTGCTTTTCATGGCTATTTAAACTCTTTCTCTTCTAAGCGGAATAATCGGCATCAGAGAAACAATGGAGTTTTTCCAGTTAAAATGCCAGTAAAAGACGTCCATCTCACTTAAATAATCACTTGTATGTTTTCTGTGTTTTCCTGTATGTTTTATAGTGACATAAAACCCAGTCAGTACCTTGAATGTTTTACTTCTCTTTGGCTGGGAAAAAGTTGTTGTATGGGTGATGTATCATATATCTTATTGTTTGCTCTTAATCTGAGGAGACTGGATGTCTTATGGCAAAAGTTCATTGTGTCACTTGCTTGGGTTATTAACTCAGAACTGTCTAATAGTCATTCTTGGTGATGGCCAAGTGGAACCATTGCAACTGGAACAATCCAGCCCCTCACTAAGTATCTAGGAAACAACAGGTACATAAATACATGGCTTGTGGAGATCCTGCCATCGCTGTACTTAGCTGAATTTTTTTGTGACACAGATACATGTAGATCTGAAAAGTATGGTGTAGCAGCTCTAAAAACACATTCAGCTGATCTGTCGTTCATTTGGCCGACGCTGAGACTAATTTCTCACTCTAATTCCTTTTCTACTGAGGAAGGAATGCTGGTGATGTCGTGGCGTGTTACTCCTCATCTCTCTCCCTGTAAATACAAATCTGCCACAGCTGGTTCATAGATGGAAGGAATGAGAGCGTTTTCTTAGATCCATAAAACATTTAATTCCTTGAATTGAATGTGGAATGATGACATATTTGCCATTTCCAAACTTTAGCTTTGTGTTAAATGCCAGCATTGTAATAGATCAGTCTGGCCGATTCTTAATCTTTTAATCTCACCCAGAAATACTGATAAAAATGTTAAAATGCTGGAATTTTGACCTGTTCACTTTTCCATTCATCCACTGTGCACGTTCTCAAACCACCTTTGGCCATCTCCCCCACCAGCACACTCGCTGCCCAAACCTGCCTGATGCTTTGGCACAGCTTTTGGCTTCTGGCTGGAGGATGAGTGAGCAGGTTTCTTTGAAATTAGTGTAAGTCTGAGGAATGATTTAGGTGACTGCTTTCCTCTTGGAGACTAATAACTGCTCTCTGCATGAGACATTATACTTTTGGCTCTCTTTCTGCCCTGTCCTGTAACACAGACATAGAAGTCTCATTGTCTCTGTAGAGAAGACAGTGGTGACCAAGGAATACCATAGTGGAGGTCTACTCAGACTTCTGAGACTCCTGTGTGGTTTTGGTGAATACCGGCAAATCTTCCAGGGTAGGAGATGGTCCTTAGATCGAGTGAGAGTGGGAATAATTAAGCAGTCCACTGAATCTGTAAAAGACTTGAGGTTTGGTATGAAGATTGCACTCAAATTAGGATAGCTCTCGCTTTTTCCAGACTTCTTGGTTTATTTCCAGGGAGTACATTCCCCGTTGTGTCTAGTTTCTCCTGTCCAATGGCTGCAGTCCAAAACAGGTTTATTCTATAATATTGTAAAGTCTGACTCACAGCTCAGTTGGTTCAGCTGAAAAAGAAAAGAAAAAGAGCGCACAGCAACAAATCAAAAGTCAGATCTCCAGATTCCATAGCAATAGATGGAAGCAGGTGCATGGAAAAGGAACAGTCCAGAAAGATGAGAGGAAAAGCGAAATCAGGGTGTGTAGGGGGGGCTTGGCTCAATCTTGTTCAAATGCTCTTTCATACAGCTGTAACCAATTTTACTCCAGTTTCTAATCTTTCACTGTGATTTCCACAACACACCGCTATAAACAGCTACTTCCTGGCTCATGAGAAGTTTTTCATTAAACACAATAGACTGCAATAAAATAAAGTGGATTTTAAATTGTAGGATATAATATGGGAGTTGGAGGGGAGGGGGGAAGGGAGCTCTGGAAGGGGAGATACTTGATGTTAGGGAAACTTATGCCACACTGGACAACTCACATATTGATTATAGTTAGTGGAACACCTTTAGTTGCAGAATATTTATTTTCTGGACTAGAAGACCACGGCACTCTGCTTGTGAATAGAGAGCGATCAGGTATCCCCTCCAAGCCAGTCAAGAGTTTCTTTCCTTCTCACTCTGCCAAACAAAGCAGGTATTTTGGCAAAGTACTTCAAAGTGTTTATTTTCCTGTGTAGAGAAATGAAAACTTGCAGACAATACTGAATCAAGCGGTGTTATTTGCCCCTTCTGCCATTCCCTTGGTTCTACATGTCATTTGGAAGTATTATTTTGCTGATTCATCTATACCCTGTGGGACACAGTGATCCATCATATGCCTAAGGACATAAAAACTAGGAGTGAAAAATTAAGGAACGTGTTTTCATGTACACGTGTAATACATGTCTAGACACATACCCCTTTTAAAAACGATGGTTGCAATTTGAACAAATGCCAAGGCAAGTCATAAATGTGGACCAGAATTTCTGAGAAAGATGATATATGATGTATCCTGGACAAAGCCAGTGGCAGCTGAGTGATTCCATTTTAAGTTCTCAGTGCTAAATCCTTGCTAATTGAGAGAGAAATTTTAAAAAAAAGCCAGCTTGCTATTAAAAGTTTGCTCATTTTTTTCTGTACTGCTCATGCAGTTTAAACGCAGGAGATGTTTCTAACATGATGCTCATATAAAATTAGTTCTTTATGTGACCAACTGGAAAAGTGTTACAAATTTTTCTGCTTCCCATCTTAATTAAAGCAAAGAGACATGTTTTAGTCTGTGCTCATCAGAGTGCAGGTCACCTTCTGTGGGCCGACACCAGTTTTTGCATAACCTATCTTGACTGTCTGGCCTTCAATAGAGGCAACAGACTCTGGCCAATTAGGTCTTGTAAACATCCAAACTCACTGCAATTGTTAATAACTTGCAGGAAGGTTTGTTTCCCACAAATTATACCACCTTATACATTTGTATTTTATAATTAATTTTGTGTTTACATTTAATAACCTTATTTTCAGCGGTCCAGGACGTTACATACTGACACATTAAAACGTAAAATCAAGTGCATTAGTACACTGTTCCCTCAAGCATTTGGTCATTCTCTGTTAACGAACTTATAAAACACAGTCTGAAGTCACCTAATATTTTAATAGAAATTAATGGCTGTAGCTTATTTTAACAGTCAGACACTTACACATGTGCAGTTTCATTGCAGACAAAAAGGAGTTCTTTTCCTAGCGGTAGGGTAATAAAGTTCGTAGCAGTAAAACCTCTCTCTTTTCTTCATCCTTTCCTTTATTTGGAAAGGATTTTTTTGTAACTCAGCTGTTGTCCCCACAATTGATTTTAAATCTCTTCTGCCCCTGTTTTTGAAAAAATTACCCAAATTTTTATACCCCACGTGCAGTTATAGCTCTGAAAAATACCTACGTGTTTACCTCCTCTATGCAGCTCATATGTCTTTCGTAGCTCACTGCTAAGGCAAGAGTGCTCTGTTCAAGTCACATTCATCCCAGCAGTTGGCATCCCATGTCCCTCAAATGAATATGTCTCTCTTGTCAAACTTAGGAGCCTAAAAGCAGAGCTGCAGATCTGAGGCCTACTTACCGCATGTGGGAAGCCTAGATTTAACTCCTTTTCCCCCAGCCTTTCCCCTTCTGTATAAATTCTTTGGAGCCATGTAATTCTGTGCTGCAAAGGACAAGGTTAAAAAGGGAGGGTTTAAAAAAGGCTTCGTGCAGAACAGATTCAAGAGGAAGCAGTCTCTGGTGGACCTTGCTTGTTTTAATGTGGTCTTGGCCACTAACTGTGGTCCTGAAAATGGGATTAATGGCTCTGGAAGTTAAAATAACTGCTTTATAGGGGAAGCTGCATCTCTGATCCTTCAGGTAGCTCCCCAAGAAAAAGAAAACTTTCTTACTTAAAGGAGGAAAAGTTCTAGAAGGCTTCAGGGATTCTTTTAAGGTGGTAAGAAGAGAGCAGATCTGATAGAACATCTAAAAATTGAAAACAAATGTTATCTTTGCTCTCCTAAAATTTATCCTGTTTGCTGCAAAAGTCATTCCTGTTACGGGCTGACCCACAGCCAGAGGTATTTTGGTAACACCATACTTACTAATTTAGAATCAGTGTGTAGACCTGGCTGTAGGGCATTTTTTGACTTGGTGATGGCTGTGGTACAGACCCGAAGGATGTGAAGAACAAAGCTTCATGGTCTAAAAAGCAATCCTGAGCACAGATTGAGACTGTGGCAGTAAGGATCCACTCCTGGGCTTCCTCCAAATCCACAAGAGATACAAGAGTTGGGAAAGCTCCAAGATCATCTAGTCCAACCATCTCCCTACCACATTTATAACTCACTAAACCACATCCCTAAGTACCTCACCCAACCTTTCCTTAACACCCCAAGGGAGAATGACTCCACCACCTCCCTGGGCAACCCATTCCAATGCCTGACCACTCTTTCTGAGAAGAAATCTCTCCTAATTTCTAACCTGAACCTCCCCTGGCCCAACTTGCGGCCATTCCCTCTTGTCCTATCGCTAGTTGTCTGAGAGAAGAGGCTGACCCCCAGCTCACCACAACCTTCTTTCAGGTAGCTGTAGAGAGAAATAAGGAGTCCCCTGAGCCTCCTCCAGGCCAAACAGTTCCAGTTCCCTCAGCCGCTCCTCCACTTGTGTTCCAGACCCTTCACCAGCCTGGTTGCCCTTCTCTGGACACGCTCCAGGGCCTTGATGTCTTTCTTGTGGTGAGGGACCTAAAATTGAACACAGTATTCAAGGTGTGGCCTTACCAGAGCTGAGCACAGGCGTAAGATCACCTCCCTGGTCCTGCTGGCTATGCTATTCCTGACACAAGCCAGGATGCCACTGGCCATTTTGGCCACCTGGGCACACTGCTGGCTCATGTTCAGGCGAGTGTCAACCAACACTCCCAGATCCTTTTCCTCTTTGCAGCTTTCCAGCCACCCTGCCCCAAGCCTGTAGCATTGCCTGGGGTTGTTATGAGCAAAGTGCAGGAGAGGAGTTTATGAGGAGCATCCTCTTCTCCTCTTGCAGCTGTCTGTTATACGATTTATAGTTGCCAAAGAGGCACCTTCTAACATGGGACGGTGAGAGAATAAGATGTGCTGAGGTGTAAAAGTAAAGACTATGTTAAACACTGCATTATGCCATATAAATGGTTTATAAGTCACATTTTGCCCCTAAGAGCATGGGAAGAGAGAGGAAGGAATTTCCTGGGTCTTCTCTAGAATGGAACACTTAGTTCTTTGTTCTTTCATTATTATTTATACTATGGTTTATGCTGGAGGTAGGATCCAAAGTTTATGTCTAATCCCAAAAAAACCTCTCAAGAAAGGGTTGAAGTTGTTCTGCGCCTATATAGGGCTTGACCATCTTATCACAAGCAGCAAGGTAGAATACCCTTGCTCTGGCAGCCAGAGAACTGTGAGAGAACCATGACAGTGTCTCCAGAAAGGCCTCTACAGCTCCTTTGCCAGTGCCTGAGGTGGATTTATGACACAGGAGAGTGCTGGCGGGCAGGTGGGAACCACCCTGTCTCTTTCCCAGCTAGCCACGCGGGCAGGAGAGGGTTGGTGGCTGCTCTGGGTCAACACATCCAAGGGGTAAATTGAGCCTCAGAGCCCATGGACAGCCGAGCTGCTGCCCTACTGGCCCTGTGCTGGCCAGTCCTTTCGCATGGCAAAGCTCTTGCCCAGCTAGGACAGCTTGAGACTGTTTTCAGACCATCTCTTGCCCAAAGCGACAGCATTCCCAGCCCTCACAGGGACTCCTACATTTCAGGCTAGCTGTGCTTTGCATGGCATCTGAGACTGCCTTCAGCTCTCGAGTTGAAATCCTGGCATCTTGCGCTGATACCAGCAAGGATGTGGTAGAAGAATTTTGGATGACTATAAATGCATTATAGTTGCATTCTGTGGCAGCACCCTTGAGTAGGGGAAGTCGTTAGTGAAAGGAGTGACTTTTTCTTTATAAAACAGGCTGGAGGAATAATATTCTTGTTCTCTTCTTTACCAAGAAAACTGCTGCAGATGGGAAGCGACAGGAGATCATCGTATTGGACTCGAAACGAAGCAACGCAATTAATATTGGCTTGACTGTGTTACCCCCTCCCCGGACTATCAAGACTGCTATTCTGAACTTTGACGAATATGCCTTAAACAAGGAAGGAATAGAGGTAAGAAAGAGAAGCTGATGTCTGAAAATCTGCATCTTCAATTTTGGGTTTTGTTGTGTTTTTTTTTTCAATATTGCACTTTGGTGTGGGTTAAACTTTTTCATAGAAGAGTGAAAAAGGGATGCGTTATATCATGCCTGAGTGTTGTCATTTCATCAAAGCGATGCAGCCTGCTCAAGAAGCATGTGGTATCCCCCTGATACTGAGCATCCTCAGGAAGCATGAATGTCTCTGGTTAGTTTCGGTTCAAGTTTGAGTAACAATGGTGTCGATTCCTGCAAAGGTTTTCAGAGTGTTATCTGTTCTTCTGAAGTTTGACTGAAATGCTGTCAATAGCAAGAACAGGCAGTGAGTTTACTAGGGCAGATGCAACTGATACAGGGTTTAATAACGTTCATGCCCAGCTAGCGGTTGGAGTCATTCTAGATTGTATAACTAATGGAAAACAAATACTAGTTCTGCTCAAAATAGCATTTCTGTGTTACTGTCATTTGAAGAAAAGCAGTTGGTATAAATATTACAGATGATGTCATTTTTACCATTACATATTTGACTTTGCAGATATTCTTACTGAGATCCAAGATGAGCTATGTTTATTATTTTTTATCAAAAGATTTTTCTTCTATGAAGCATAAAAGAAGCCTGCTGTTTCCCTATTTTTTTTCATTGTGGTTGTATTAATTTCAAATCTTATATATATAGATAGATAGATTTAATTAGTTTATATAATCTAGTAAAAGTAATCTGCAGAACTACAAATCTCAACCAGTGCCTGAGCTGCAGGGGGCATGTATGGATTCACAGTCACCTTTCAGTGGTTTGGCCCTTTGTTTCATGATTTCCCCCTTTCCACCTTCACTGTGCTGACTACAGAAGAGGAGGAGAAAAGCTGGCTGGAATGGAAATGCAGTTCCCAGCAGTTACATGCAAAAGAAATACTTAAGTCAAAAGATTGTTCTAGCTAGAAGGCAAGGTCTGATTATTCCTACCAGAATATACTTTCTTCCCAAAGCAATGCTACTTATTTGCTATATAAATATCTTACTCATATTATGAAGGGGACAAATCAGGCAAAAAAAGTAATTTTTCATGACCCAGCCCATGTACCCACCACTGCAGCTTGCAGCACTAAGCTTTAAGGTATTGGAGAAAGTACCCCTTCAACCAAGCTCAACTCACAGACTGCTGCTTAGCTCTCTGTGCTGTAGGCAGTTTCCACACGAAGTCCCACATAAGATGCTGATAAAGAAGGACACTTCTTTGTTATCTTCAGATGTATCATCTCCTTTGCATTCTATCCTTTGCTGACACACTTAACAGAAGCTCAGCTGCGCTGCACAGCTCACCCTTCTCAGTGCCAGCATTTGTAGCTGTGCTGTTTGTCCTCTCCCAACCACCTCTGGTGTCCATAGTTGTGAGTGCCTTGTGTCACCACACCCTCCTTTGGGTTGCCTTTCCATTAGTTGCCAGAAACCTATAATTTCATTTAAAATGTATATGCAGGTAGCTTTCCAATGCAAGAATTTGGAAACCAGGAAAAGATACACTGGTGATATACTTGCCCAGTGCTGAAGAAAGTGGGATTTCTGAGTTCTGTGTCCATAGTTTGAAGACAGGGATGTGAGTAATCGTGATGTGATCATTCAGATAATATCAAGAGAAAAGGAGTAAGCTGAACATGAGCTGGCGGTGTGCCTAGGTGGCCACAGCAGCTGAATAACATCCTGGCTTGTGTCAGGAGTCATGGGGCCAGCAGCAGTAGGGAAGTGATCATGCGTCTGTCCTCAGCTCTGGTGAGGTCACACCTCAAATACTGTGTTCAGTTTTGGGCCCCTCAGTACAAGAAGGACATTGCGATGCTGGAGAGTGTCCAGAGAAGGGCAACGACGCTGGTACAGGGTCTGGAGCACAAGTCTTACAAGGAGCAGCTGAGGGAACTGGGCTTCCTTGCAGAAGAGGAAGCTGAGGGGAGACCTTATTGCTCACTACAACTGCCTCAAAGCAGCTTGTAGCAATGTGGATGCTGGTCTCTTTTCACAAATAACAAGCGATAAGACAAGAGGAAATGTCATCAAGTTGCACCAGGGGAGGTTTAGATTGGATATTAGGAAAAATTTCTTTACCAAAAGGGGTGTCAATCATTGAAAGAGGCTTCCCAGGGAAGTGGAAGAGTCACCATCCTTGAGGGTCTTTAAAAGACATGTAGATGTGGTCCTCAGGGACATAGTTTAGTGCTATATTTGGCAATAATAGGTTAGCAGTTGGGTTCGGTGATCTTAAAGACCTTTTCCAACCTAAATGATTCTGTGATTCTATGGAGCAGAGCCCACGTACTTTGCACCTTGATGGATGAAGCCTTTATTGGTTGGGAAAGAGCTTTTTTTTTCTCCCTCTGTGTTCCATATTTGTTTAGTTCTTATCAGTTAAAACCCTGCACTGAATTCAGATTCCCTTCCCCAGGCCCCAATATATAGATTCTTGCAGCAAGCTGTTACAGAGTCAGACCAATGTTCATAGCAAAATAGAGGGCTGGATTAAGCTATGAAGGATTAGCCAAGAGGTGTAATGAGAAATACAGAAATGCATCATTGTGAGCCTTGTTGGTTTCAGCAGAGCCCTGCTTCAGGTTTTCCATACTGCCCCTTTGATCTCCAGTGTAGACAAGCTTTGGTTCCTGTTTCTCTTCTTCTCTGTGTCCATCTATGCATTTGCTTTAGCATTAGTTTAGAGGAAACAGAGGTTGTCTTTTCAGGAAATAATTGGTAGCAGTTATGATTTCTGCACAAAAATGCGGACAACAAAGCAAATCATTTTCTATATAATATATTTTATAGCTAAATTATGGGTTGAATGAGGCAGGACTGGTATGGAAAAAATTATACAGTTGGTCTAATTAAAAAACTTCATCACAGTGGGTACTCAAGCCTTTATGCATAGCTAATTGTCTAGAGAAGATGTCGTGGCTAGTAAGCAGAAGAGAGGCATAAGGAGAACAGGAGAAGAAATGTGTGTTGTGAGGACATAATATTCACTGATAAAATTTCAGAGAAGCTGTAATTTAGGGTCATCTTCAGCTTTTAGGGGATCCAGCACAGAGCAGGTGACCAAGTTATAAAATTATCTGAGCTATCTTTTTTCTTGGCTGTGAGCTCTGTGCTATGTCCCTCACTAAGGAGCATCATTCCTTGTCATTTTTGTGTGTGTATGTGTGGCTTCAGTCTGCAACTTGGTGGATAAGTTCAGATTAAATTATATAACTGATCCTAAATGATATAACTGCAATTCCTTTAAGGACAGTCAACTGAAGTAGTGTTGACAGTAGCGCTAGCAACAAGGCAGTGATGCAGTGGGATGCAGGCTACAAGTTTGTGATAGACCAACTCATCGTCAACTCCTTAGTGACCAGATAAATCCTCTGCTACTGTCCTACATTGTGCTGAATTCTGCTTATACCATTTAACTCTTGTTAGTAAACCTTGCTTCGCTTTGTAACATCAAATATGTAAGCAGTATATGAGAAATAATTCCCTGGGTATTACAAAGCCCTCTATACTAAGTATGTTGCATATTTTAGGCCATGTGTTTGAAGCGGTTAGGTACCCCTGAGCTGTGAGAAAGGGTAGAAAATGGGGCATGATGCTAGAGAGAGAGATGCAGTCTGTTTAACATGCAGATCAGGCACTGTTAGGACTGTGTTTTCAAAGGAAGGCACAATGTGTGTCTGCAAGCATGGTCAACCTAACTAAAAAAAAATAAATTCGCCACCTCAAGTTTGCCAAAGTGGTTGTGTTTCCCTTTCTTTGAAAGCTTGGCATTCATTGTGCTCAAACAACTTGGAGCCTGCTGCAGGACAAAGAACTGCCTGCTTAGCATGGATGAGAGCCCTCTGTGAGCTCAGCAAAAGAGGTGAGCTTAAACTCCCGGCGCCTAATTTTAATGAAGTGTATCACAGGCAACTGTGAGAATAGTCCATCAAAGCAATCCTTGGTGCTTGTGTTTAGTAAAGAAAATGAGTGAGTCCTTCTATAAAGTGCTGCTCAGTAAGGGAACAGGGATCAAAATAAAATTGTATCAAAGAGTATCATTAATTTTGCAGATTAAAATTGGAGTAATGCTGTGAGGAAATGAAGGTGGGTTGCTTTGTGCAAGATAGCTTTGTGATGCTACGCAGTATTGCCTTGCATTGGTAGGTACAGCTTTTAGTAAAACTAAATCTCCAGGTATGCTCAGCCCTCCATACCCACATCTGTCAGGTGCTTTGAAGACCCTGTGTCTGGAATGGCTAGGTAGCTCAGATGTGTAAAAAGAGATAAGAGATCAGAGCCCGGTGTTAAGAAGGCAAATAGTGACACATATAAACAAAAAACAAGATTAGATTTTCAGAAACAGTCAGGGTATTTTTGGTCTGATAGTTGCCACAGTACATCAGCATTTGCAGTTTCTGATTTGTTCAGCTATTGCATCATAAAAGTGTGATGGGAAGTGTCAAATGATGCTAGCTTGTGTGACCTGAAAGAGCACCTCCTTTCACAAGTCTGGGCAGAAGAGAAAATGTGCTCAACAGTACACCCACTGTCAGCGTAATGCTGCCCTGACGAACTTCAAACTTTATTTAAAGAAAAAAAAAGTTACAGTTTCACTCCTTGCAGCAAACTAAAACATCTCTTGTGGTTTCCATGACCTGCCATGGTCCATTCATGTATTTCAGTGGAGACCTGAGGAGTTGGAGCTGTCTGACCAAGGCAGCCGCTGTCAGTTCCTGATTTTCAGGGATGGCTATCCGGCACTGTAGGGGTAGTTCCTTCTTAGAATTGCATAATTTTTTGGAAGAATTCGTATGCTTCGTATTTTGTTAGAGTTTCTGCAGGTAATGCAAACCACTGGGGTGTCTTGTTAATATCTGCCTGGAAAGTGGGAGCTGAATTGTCTGCTGCGGCCTGTCAGATATCCGATGAAATACCCACTAATGTGTATTTGGTTATGCAGCCTATGAACTCATGGGCTTGGAGCCACAGAAAGCTTTGGACCCAAAAACAACTAGATATTTGGTTTGCTAATTTTTTTTCAGGCTCCTGTTTGCCTGGTAAAAATCAGCTGAAAGCTGAGGCACCCCTGCAAACCTCATGATCACTGAGAAGCCCCGTTATCTCTTGAAAGAGAGAACTTCAGCACCTGATTTCCACAGAAGCTCCAGGCCATTTGCAGTCTCTGGTTTAGGTGCTTACTTGCATCCCACAATGAGACCCATAACCACAGGCAAATGGGGGTTATATATTTTGCCCTGTGAGCCTTCTATGACTTCTTTCATATAAATATTTGATATCATATGTCAGAATGCCTGAGTCCAGGTAATAAGTTTAATCCCTTCACTGAACGTTCAAGCGAGTGGCTGGATCCAACAGTCTGGAAGCAGAACAATTAGGACCGATTATCTCATGCGAACAGGATCTCCAAAAGTTACTTCTTTCTCTCTATGAAAAGATTTATGTGCTGATTTTCCTCAGAATGCTACTCTTTGGCCCAAACTGTTGTGTGAGAATGCATGGGGGTGAAATATGTGTATCACACATATTACTTATTAAAGGATATGAGCATAGGGCTTGTTGATAACCAGTTCTTCCTGAATCTACCTAAAGAGTGCTCTACACAAAGAGCATCATGAACAAATGATTGGGTTCAGTGGTATTTGTGATTTAATCACAAGTACCACTTACAAAGTGCCAGTAACCTTTTGCCCTGCTGTGTTTTAATGCTACTTTTATTGCCAGTGAAGTTTAAAAATAACAACAACAACAATAATAATAATTAAAAAATTAAAATAATAACAAGTTGGCAGATGGTGAACTCATCAATTTCCAACACTGAACAAATGGCTCAAATTAGTCATAGAATCAAAATCAAGAATAGGAGCATGTTACCGCTTGCTCAGGAGCACACCGAGGATGATTACCAGAAGGGTGAGATTTATTTGCCCAAGCAAATTAGAAGTGCCTGTGAGTAAGTCATCCCTATGGGGCAGTTGCACGCTGGATGGTGTGAGCCCTTCTAGAAGCTTTGGTCCCATCGAGGCAGGGCTTTCAGCAGCAGGGATGATCCTCATCATCTGGCACAAGTACAGGCTCTGTCACTTGGCGTTCTCTGTTTCACATAGTATGGCACACAGCACAGCAGTTTTGCAGTACTTGGACTCAAATGCTTTTTGTCAGCTCCATCTGACTTGTGATGTTTACATAAAACTCAAGGAGGAGGAGAGTCCCTTTGGAAATAGAACTTACTGTTTCATTGCTCTCTTTAAAATGCCCGAAAGCAGAGCAGAATCTCTGGAGTGAAGGCCCTGCATCACCACAAAATACTTGTGGGATTCCTGGGTAGATGCCAAAAGTCCTAGTTATTTGCAGGAGGCAATTGAGAATACTGCTGAAGTGTTAGGCTTCAAAAATGCACCAGAAGCATTTTTACATCCATCACATGGCTACTGCTAAACTCTCCATGTATGGATGTTCATATGATCCTATTTGCAAGCTGCCCTGGCTCAGCCAAGTGGGTGTTGGCTTCTTGTTGTTGAAGAGAGGGGTAGGCACTAGGAAGTCTTCAAAGGATTAGATGAGTATTGATTAAACACTGAGAAATGCCCTGATGCAGCTACATTCAAATCTAGATTCATGTTAGGTATGACCTTAGTTACGGATTCCAGCATGGGTGGATGGATGGACAGACAGTACATCTCAAAATGAATACACAAATACTAATCAATCAGAAGAGATGTACATCAGAAATTTTACAAACAGGGGAAGGAAAATCACCAGTGTGCATTGTGGGATTTTCCTCCTTTTCTTTTTTTCCTTGGGATATTAATTTATTAAGGTAGAAGGTTGCAGTGTCCAAGCAAGGAGGCTTTTTTCTTGTTTTTTTTTTTTTTTAACTGAAAGACATTAACAGAAAGAAATGCTTCTTTATTTCTGTTTATGGAATTGAGCGTAAGAAGATGGACAGCAAAACAAATGTTGTGGCTGAAATTAAGTAAATCCCAGTTCAACAATTTGAACACTGTTTGCTTGCTTAACTCTTGTACTTCTGGCCTGAGAGACCAGAAAAAGTCCCTTGCTCTCCACACTCAGCAACAGCACCATACAAGGAGCCAGATGTATTATTGGTACTGGAAGGGGGCAGTTGTGCTACTTTGACAAATTGGCTACGTCCCACGTTGGAACAAGGCTGTAGATTGGATTGGCAGTTCTGATAGCTCTTTGGCTGCATTTTTTATTATTTGCTTGTCCCCTCCAAAACAGCCTCTGTCATTATAGAATGATAAATAAATGCCTTTATGTTGTTTTGTTTTGTTTTAAAATGCATTTATTGTATAAAAAACTGTTAAGAGGTAATACCTTAAAGAGCAATACTTTGAGAAGGAAAGCTGAAAATACAGAGAACCTTTTTCATTAATACTTTAGACTTTAAAGATCAAAATAGGAAAAGGCTATATGGTATGCAACGCACAATGCAATTTCACATTCAATGCATGTTCCTTGGGAAGTTGTCCTCAGTTTGGGAAGTTGTCCTCAGTTTGGGTGAAATTTTGGGGAATGACATAATCTGCAGTAGTTATATTTTCATTTTAAAAAAAAACCAAAACAGACTGAACAAAACCCAGTAAGTTATGAGAACAGCCAGGGACAGAAGTCCTAAAGTTATTTCTGTATACCTACAAGCATGCTTGGATATTCATA
Organism: Zapornia atra; assembly: GCA_013400835.1. NCBI lineage: Eukaryota > Metazoa > Chordata > Aves > Gruiformes > Rallidae > Zapornia > Zapornia atra. The sequence goes on from VZTU01026310.1 coordinate 139,054, forward strand.
AATATTGAGGCTAAAAGGGACCTTCATATCTAGTCAGACTTACTGTAAATCACAGGCCACAAAATTGCACTCCTACCCTCACTTCTGTGTGTAATTTACAGAAAGGTGTCCAGTTTTGACTTAAACATATGAAAGCTAAGAGGACCAGTCCTAATCAGACTCCCCGTGTCTCCTCAAGGTTCATCCCTTGATTAACCATATCAACTAAGTACAAATTTAAAAAAATAAAATTAAAAAGGGGCATTTTAATGCAGACATGTTTTCCAACGAACTGCAGAGGTTTGAGATCTCAGACCTTGTTTTGCGTTCTTGTGCAGTGGGTTAGTTCTTGTTTACTATGCTGCTGTCCTAATTTACCAGCCAGTGACTCAAGGACTTGTAGCGTTGCCGCTGTGAAGTCACCCAGCGTCCAGCCTTTGCACCCCTCTCTGCCCTGTGCTGATGCCTGCCTTTTTTCTCCCTTTACAGAAAATCCTGACCATGATCCCGAGTGAGGAGGAGAAGCAAAAGATCCAGGAGGCACAGCTGGCGAACCCCGATGTCCCCCTGGGCAGCGCTGAGCAGTTCCTCCTCACCCTCTCCTCCATCAGCGAACTCTCCGCCAGGCTCCAGCTCTGGGCTTTCAAGATGGACTACGAGATAGTGGAAAAGGTGAGAGGAAAATGGGGGGGGGCAGCAGTGGAGACTCTTCCCAGGCTTTACCTAAGCTTTCCCTGACCTTATTATTATATGAACATGTATTTCGAAAAAAAAATATTCAGTAAATGGGTGACTTTTGTTTGGGTGGCTAACCAGGAAACAGCTAAAATGATCCTGCAGAACTAATTCCTTCTATAAAAGAAAATAAGAGACTATGTCTTCCATCCTTTAACTAGCCAGTAATGATAATGAAGGAAAGAGGGCTGAATCCTTACTGTGTCTCCAGATGTTGTTATTCAGGAAATTCTTACTTCAGAGCAGTAAGATTTTTTTCTTTGGATAAAGATTGAATGAGGAATACAGTGTTGAGCTTTACATCATAAAGGAGAGTATTGATCTTGCATCCATCCATTTGAAGTAAGGAAAGCACCATCTTTTTTCTTTCTGTTTATAACTCTGTGTCTCAAAGTTCTAAACAAAACATTAGACATCCTTTAGGGTTTTTCAGTTTAGTCAGACAGTTGCCACCTCCTTGGATGGCTTTATTCAGAGAACACTGGAAGGTTGTCTGTCATGAATGATGAATCACAGGCAAAAATTTCAAAATGACACAGTGTCATTTTGGTGTGTTGGTGAAACAGAAAAAGTGTGTAGGCATTTTTAGCCACTTGCTGACCTTCTCAAGCTCTTTCAGTAATCTCAGAGCAGGAACCTTCATCAGGCTGCGCTTCTGGTGTAGATCCCATGCATTGCTCTTCAAGTAGCTCTCTCCTGTATATATTCATTTTGCTTGTGTATCTGTCTCCCTATGTGTATATTAAAAATCAGTATAACTTTATGTGATACAGATTCTGATAAGTGGGACATGCTTCTGAAACTTAGGTGCCAAATCACCTACCTCCATAGTTTTGTCTTTNCATGGCTTGATTTTTTTAAAATCTATTTTGAAATCTATTTTAAAATTAGGAACAGCTCAGAATGCACTCATATTATTTATCGAGTCATACATATATTTTATCTAAGAAATTAATGAACCTGACTATTATTTCCACGAGGCTGTAAGTTTTAGATGGTCCGTGATATCCACAACATGAGATACCCATGCTGTTGATGTAAGGTTGGAGTTTTCCTTCGTGAAGCTTCTCTGCTAATCAGGTGAGAGCAGACTTTTGCCTAAGTAGGTCTTGGCTCCACCTCTGATGGCCTGAAGGAAAGACATCATGAAATTGCTGAAGAAAAAAGTTGAGAGAGGTATTGTAGAAGACTTTGCAGACGTAATGACAGAAGTCATCTTTCTTGTATTGAATTTAATTAATTAAAGAAAGTCAGGGTACATTGGTAGGGAGCAGCGTCAGACTGTGAGAGGCAGAACCAGTTGAAGGGATACTCATTCTTTGCTCTGTAGAGAAAATGTAAAGAGAAAAGGCTTTCCAAATCATCCATTTGATAATGTTCTGAAATGTTAACATGTCTCTAAGGCAACTATGCCTAATCAAGGTCAACAGCAGAGCAACAATTTTCCTCACCTTTCCTTTGGTATCATATTTTAAAGGTACAAACAAAAGAGGTAGAGTTTCAACTTTAAATCTCCATTTTCAGACTTCTGATTGCTCTGAAAAGTTACACTGTGTTACCGCTAGTTCTTTGTACTGAACTATTTATGATGCAGATGCTATTAAACTTCATTATCTCAAAGGGAGTTTAAAGCCTAAGGAAGAGGAATAGAATCTTTTGTATTCCTAGATCAGATAATTTTTTTCGTAAGATCACTGTGGGAAAATATTCCATGTTGCTGACAACATCAATGGATCAGAAATTAATATAAGCAAGCATGTGTAGAAATGGAAAAGCAGAACTGGTAAAGTCTGTGGATTACTTAGCACCTCTCCTCTGATATAAATTATTTTGTTCGGTATGCCATCTCTTAATTTGCCTTGAATTTGCCATATTTTTTCTTTTCAAGATACTGATTGTTCTGTAGTGACTAGAAAGGCATGTTTCCTTCATCTTTGTGCTTGTATTTATGATAAAATATCACTAGAATTGTTGAATGACCCATTGTCTTTCTCCAAGAAAGCCAAGTTCTCAGCTAGTTTGCCTCTTAGTCTAAAATAACAGCGTAATTTTGGCTTCTTGGCTCGTAAAGACTGTAATAATTTGGGAAAAGAATGCAGCTCACAGATGCTTAGAATGACATGTAGAGATAGAAGCAACATGAACAATTACTGTGTATACAAAATAAATAACCCTGGGCCTCACACAAGGACAGAAATAAGCTCTGTCAACTCAATTGCCCTCGCTCTCTTCCTCTGAACTCTCTAGTGTGGTTCACTTCCCAAGGTAATGGAACAGAATTTATGTTTCCAAGCCTTACACATTTATATACCTATGCTCAGATAACATGTGTGGATGGAAGGTACATTAAGTTAAAAGATTAAAACAAGAATGCTTGTAAAGCTTGATGCTTGCAGTGGGGTTTTTGTCAGGTTTAAAGCCACACAATCACAAAATGGTATCTAAAACTCAGAGGTGGCCATCATTTGAAAGAAGTCTTTAGGGTCAGGCTACAGAGGACAAGTCAGCCAGGGTTCTAGCTTTCATTTGTTTGTTTTTTAAAGATTAGAAAGAATAGTTCCAAGAAGCATATTTATCAGTTGGGGAGGGGAAAGTTTGTACATCTCAATCAAATGCAGCAGCCCCTTCTCTGATTCTCTCTCTCCTGTTTGGAATCACAGAAATTCCCCAGGACAAGTAAGGCAATTGCATGCATAAAGAAGCAACATTAGGAAAGTATTTTATGTATTTTCTTGGTGTCTTTGTATGTGATTTATTAGCTGGAACATGGAAGAAAGCCAGCACACATGGCCAGTATGCACTCTGCAAGACTCCAGTTCAGGAACTTTTGCAGTAATTAATCTAAACCATAGAATTAAAAACTTAAAGCAGCCTTCACTTTTGTGTTTCTGTTCTCATGACAGGAAGTTGCAGAACCGCTTCTAGACCTGAAGGAAGGAATGGACCAGCTGGAGCACAATAAAACTTTGGGATTTATCCTTTCTACTCTACTAGCCATTGGGAACTTTCTGAACGGAACCAACGTAAGCCTGATGTCCCAGCATTTCCCCTGCAGTTTTTTCCTTCAAAAACAAAAGTCAAAACCATTATGTCAGTTGCAACCCAATGTTTATTTTGTACCAGAAAAATAATTTAGGAAACAGAACCTACTTTTTCTTCTTATTGTGTGTCAGGGTGCTCTTTCCTCTTGCAGCAAAACCTGAAGGAAATGTGGAGCTAGGCTCCCTTCCAATGTCACTCCCTTGAGTTTCGTGTTGATGCTCCCCATTCAAATTGTGAGAACTGTGTCATGAGGCATTTCACCGCAGATGGGGTGATTTGAGGCCTACTCTTCAGCAAGTTAAAATTAAATACAAGCAATAAGTTTCTTCTCTTTTAGGATTCTTCTTCTTCTTTACCCTCTACCCTTCCTTGGTAATGATTTTGGTCTACTAATCTGCATGGGAAGGAATAAGCAATTTTATTTTAAACTTCTTTCCC
>VZTU01026310.1:143271-157600 GCA_013400835.1 Zapornia atra
GCCAAAGCTTTTGAGTTGAGCTACCTCGAGAAGGTTCCAGAAGTCAAGGACACAGTGCACAAGCAGTCCCTCCTGCACCACGTCTGCACTATGGTGGTAGAAAAGTTCCCAGACAGCACTGATCTTTATTCAGAGATCGGGGCCATCACTAGGTCAGCCAAGGTATGTCTAGTGGGTAAATATATATGTGTTTTTAAAAAACTCTCTTTAAAATGACATAGGTATGATTTTATTTTATTCTTCACTTTTATTCTTCCCTGGACATAGTGCTCTTTATGAATGTGAATTCTTTCTGTCATTCCCACCGAGTTTCAAAGATGCCAGTAAACTAACAACCATTTTAATGTTATATACATTATTAATTTACATCCCTCTTAGGAACTATTTTCAGGTTAAAACTTCATTTGACCAGCAAATTCAAATATATTTGTTCTGTGATTTGGGGAAATCTCATTTTTAAGGCAGATGCCTGAATGTATTTTAAGGACAATCAAAGGAATGAACTGTTTTGGTAATAAAATTGTTTCCAGAGTGAAAGTGTCTTTGAAATATTTTGCTTACCTCCTTTTCTATCCTCTTCCTGATAAGAATTTTGATGACTAGGAGTTAGGGAAGTTACATAGAAATAAAAAACCACTTTTTAAACAGTGGTAATCCCTTAGTTAATGCATGGGTTTGATCAACAACTGAATTTGATATGCGGATTATTTATTACTGCTGCTAGCATGCATGATAGAAACCCTGCAGCCTCCCTCTTGGAGCTCTCAGAATGTGAGATTTTATGGATGATCCCTAAAAATAGTATGTTACTTAAATTAATGGAGTAAACATGGCAGAATATCATCATGAAAATTCTGTTTTAGAGTCCTGCCTTGTGCGAAAATTGAAATAATTACAGCAGATAATACTAGTATCCATCTAGTCCAGAGTCTAGATCCAGATAGTGGACAATAACAGCTGCCTGAGATGAGAGCACAAGATGCTTTGAAGAAGGAGGAAGATGCCACCTAGAAAAATGTTACTTTGTGAGCCATAATACTCGTGATATGCATCAAATGGAGGAATGTGATCTTTTCCAAAAGACACCTTGTTTGGATATTGTGAGGTGAGGTGGGGTGCAGAGGAAACATAGCTGGACCCTGTATCATACAGTTTTTAAAAACTGCAAAAATGAAATCTTATTTTGCCTCATAGTGCAATTCTTTTGACAATGAATTTACAATCTAATGTTGTCTGCTGTTGAATTGGCCAGTTGCAGGCCATTTTACTGTCTGGATATATCAAGCAGTTGATACTCTTTTTATCTCTCTATTTCTGAGCATAACTTAGGTAGGGAGGACCTCTGAAGGTCATCTGGCGCATCACCCTTGTCAGTGCAAGATCATATTAAACCAGGCTGCTCAGTTCCTTGTCTAAGTCACAAATAAACCCTCTAAATCTTTTTTTCTTTTGAGACCATTTCCACACTTCTTCTCTGACTTACCTCTTAGAATGGGTTAAACAATAGCAAACAGAATTCCAGTCTCTCCTTATAACTCTTATATACCTACTATGTTTGTCTGTTCTGCTCGTGCTCTCTTTTGTTAGATGTCCTAGGGTTTCCTTTGTGGTTTTTGACTGCTGCTGTCCTTTTGACACCAGTTGTCTTTAGCAGGTCACAAGGACATCCAGGCAAGCTCCTGAGCTGATTGGGCAATTCAGAACTTGGCCCCATGCACAGAGGGGTCCGATATTGCCTCAGTGTGCACTGCACTGCGATCTACAGTAATGACCATGATCTGCTGGAAGCAGATTTACTGCTTATCTCTTAAATCTCTAATAATCTTAAATCAGGACTCATCTGAATGATTTCGGCCATCTGTAGATTTTACCCTCTTGATATGCTTCCTTGTTTCCAGATATTTTGAAATACAAAGTACAAACCATGACACACCTGCTGAATCACTGTATCCCTTCTTTCCTTTTGCCCTCTTAACCTCACACTTTGTAGGTGACCTCCCATGAGGCTATTGTGAAGAATTTGAAGTCTAATTTTCCTTACTTGCTCCTATCTGTTTACTATTTTGTAAACATATTCAGAATCTAGTGTTTATTTTGATGCATTTAATTTCCTGTTACTCATCCTTTCAGCCAGGTGACCAGATATAGTTACAAAGTTTGGAGTTCTACAGTCTCCTGAATTAAACTTCCTTCTTTTGCAGACAGGTGATGCTTTTGCAGATTCTTTAAGTTACTAAGTGCAGTGAAAGCATGCTTGCTTTAGCCACTGGCTCTATTTCTTTTAATTGCTGTCAGAATTCTTGTCTTCTAATTGTTTGCTGCTTTGTCAGCTCTCATCATCCTTGCTAATATGCAAACCTTGCTGTTAGGTCACGTTTATGAAAAAATATGGAAAAATAAAAGCAGGTCTCAGAATAGGTTTCTTCCCAGCATACTCTGTGGTGAAGCTGGATGAAAAGAATTTCTGTCTTCCTCATCTTTTTTCATCCCCAGTCCTCCTCTGTTTTGCGTTTTTGGGTTTGGTGGGGTTTTTTTGGTACCATAAAGGAATTTGTGGGTTTTGTTTTATATCCTTAGATATTTGCTCTTTGGATTCCATCTCTGTTCTCCTAATTCAGCTTATGTGTAGGCTCTGTTTTATTGCCTTCACTAAGGCTGGTTTCTCATGTTTGGAAGGTTTTAATATTTTTTTATATATATGTTTTTTTCTTTGAGTCATTCTTCATCTCATAACATTTAGGTATATTGGTTTTTCATTTCCCACTTCTCTTTGTTAGGAAGCTATTTCTCCTCTCTTTAGATTGGGACCAAGTTTATTTCTAAAATGAAAATGAACATCAAAGAGAAGAGCCCATGTTTTCCACACAGCCATGTTAACAGTTTACTCTCAGATGAATCTTCTATTTTTTGCTTTTAGAAAGTGGAAGATAGCTTAACCCAGTGCTGTTACTTGTTCTGGGTTTCAGAGCGTATAAAATTGAGCACAGCCTGTGGTTTGCTGATCTAGTTGCCTTGCCCAAAGTGGACAGAATTCTGAAAATGCCAGACAAAAATCACATTAAGAGAAATTATAGTCTTAACCTTCCCTGTGACGCCCAAGGTCCCCCTCCTTGGGATGTTGCTCTGTGTGTTATACCACTGATGGATTATTTTAACAAGCTCTATTCCCACTTGATCTTAGCTGCCACAAATCAGAGAGTTAGGACATGGAAGCCATCCAAGCTGCCCTCTTCAAGGGAGTGTTCACAGACAAGGCAAAATCTTGGTTTAGGAAAGCTGACAGAAAAGGAGAACTAATATTTCACTGTGGATTAGGCTGTATTTTGAGCTCCGTTTTGTCTACAAACATCTTTCAGAAGCCACAAAGGCTAAACAGTTTCCATCCTGTAGACAAACAGAGATGCCCCTTCCCCTGAGATGAACATCATAGGAGAATTTCCTGAGCCTTAGTTCATGAAAACAACAAACAAATAAAAGAAACATAAAGAAAACAGGCTGGCTTACCAGAAAGACCAGGAAAAAAATGGTATAGTTATTGCAAAAATTGTGGCTTTTTATTGAAGGACTAAAATGGAAAAAAAAAACCCAAAACCCACCAAGACAGGTACAATTAAAAAATTATCAAAAGATAGAATTCTAGATAAATAAAAACATTTATAGGTGTATAATAATATAAAAGATCATGGAGGCCCATTGATTGTTTTGTATCCCATGATTAAAAGCATTTGGGTTTTTTTGCCATTTTAAAAAACTTTTTTTAACATATTTTAAGTTGCTTTTTCACTGGAGTTGTACCTGAACAGATATACCTAACAGTGAAGAAGCCACTCATATTTTTGCCATTAAACTCAGTATTGTTGCCTTACCAGTACAGCAAGGATGGGTTGCATCAGCACTAGTATCTTCTCTATTAGTGAATAAAAAAAAAACCCTATTCTTATTAAAAATGTTCATCTTCTCTTTCATCCTCATAAATATTTTTCCTCATGCATCTGAGAGCTGGCCAGCTCCATAGAGTAAACTAAGAATTATCCTTTTCTCCTGCGAATTTGAATTTTTTAAAAAATGCCGAACTTGTGGCTGGTTTTTAACCCCTGCAGCAAGACACTTGGAGTAGATGTGGAGATCAGGCACTGGAGAAGCAGGCAATAGGAAATGTTAACAGTGCAGGGGAGGGAGAAAGGATTGATGGTAGGAAAGAACTTAGGACAAGACTAAGAGGTATGCAGGGCAGAAGGAAGCTTGCCCTCCAAGATACTTGGCAGGGATGTGCAGGGACAAAAGAGGTGACTGAAAGAGAAGTGTTGTTCTGGCATGCTGTAGCTTCTGCTTGATATTCTGAAAAGCAGAGAAAGGAGGAAAGAAAAAAAAAAGTGAGGAAGATCATGCTGCCTCCTGCACTGCTTCAGTGGGGGTTCTCTTGTCTTGCTTGACAGGAAGTATTTGTGTGCAATTGTTGTTCAAGTATGCTACGCTATTTCAAACAGAAATAAATGCCAAAAGTCAAGTTGTTTTCCATGGAAAAAAATGGTTAGGGGATGCAAGGTTTCTTACAGTCGTATCATGGTCCGTGGTGTGCTGCAGCTGCCCCAGTTCCTGGCACAGCCTAGTGGGAGCCAAGGTGAAGACAGAGCAGGATAAGGCAGTGACTGCTGGTTACAGGGCAGGCTGGAGCAAGGGGAAGGAGCCTCAGTGGCAGATGAGACTTCAAGGTTTTGTCTGAAGGAAAGAAAAAGAAGTTTAGCACATGTGCCTGACAGCGTTGAGATGTTTCAATAATTTCAAGTGAAATGACTGCAAGTAGTGTCAGGGGTGCTGTAACATCAGATGAAGTCACCTACATGACCACCTTCTGGTCTTGCTGCTCTTCAGCCCATACTGAGGGAACTTAGATACAGCATCTGCAAACACATCCACTGTCAGAAATAAATTGGGGAAAAAATAATGTAAAAGAGTATACAATTGGATAGATTAATTTGGTCATACCTCAGTAAGCACCCCTGTCTGTTAACTTTTAATTAGTGGATTGATCCAGGTGTTTTCATTTTCAGAATCATTTTGGCAGGATACCACCTCTTACCATAGAATTAGACATGTCTGGGCAGAACCTCCTTTATATTTTGCTTGCTTATGAGAGCTGGCACCTCCCTCGCTTAAAACGTGTGACCAGTAGGTGTGCAGGTTGGACTAGCATTTGTCTTGTGACACTGGATGAAGCAAGCCAGTGTGGAAACACTGGGGGAGGCAGAGTCTTGAACGCACGCCACGGAAGGTCGCTGCGCTCAGATGACAGTGTGTTTGCAAGGAGCAATTCTCAGAATTTCCTTTGGCGCTCAACCAGCTCAGGAAAAGAGGAAGATTTCGTGTTCCCTGCCAGAACGCATCCCTGTAATAATGTGAGAATGAACAGTCTGACCCTAAATCATAAACAGAGAGGGCTAGGCTGGGGACTGCTGCAAAAACAGAATGCTGAAGGGAGAAAGATTTTGCCTGTGATTACCTATATCTTTCTGTGACATGAGATAACATAGTTGTTTTATTGTGAATTTAAGGCAGTGTTTGTCATTGTGAAAGCATCGGTCTTCTGTCTCATGCATCTAGTGGGTAGGAAGAACTGTAGAGATCCAGGTCTTGGAACTTAACTGAATTTGGTATGTTCACCACTAAAAGAAACAAGCTGTAGCAATAAACAATATCTATAGTATCAAACAATAGGAAACCTATACAGAGATACTGAGGCTACATACAAGTTATTCCCTGGCCTTCAGAACAAAGCTGTGGATAATTTACAGTGGTCTTGAAGTGCTTTTAAAGCAGAAACCTCATCCTCACCAGTTTCCCTTCATTTATTAGTTTGGGGGGTTGCTTTTTTTTACTTTAATCCAGTTGTGACATTTTTGACCCTGTTCAAGGGCCGAATGTAAATACAGGAGGCAGGAAACATGAGTGTAATCAGGTGCAGCATCTCTGATCTTAGGGCAGTTCTGTACTATCAGTAGTGGTGGAGCTTAGCCCGAAAGCTAGAGGAGATTTAGCTTGAAGAGGAAACGTGTGTGCAAAGCGCATTGCAGCTGAGGGAATGCTGAAAAGAAATGACCTGTTATCTCATGGCAACTACAGTTCTTTCCTGTGCATGGCAATGCGTATCTGGAGTTGTATATGCTGCCCTAAGGAATATATAGCAGAAGATACTTCAGGTTTTAGCCATTGCATTTAATTCCCAGTGTCTCCTCAAAGCACCTCTTCCTCTTCCTCTTTCTCCTAACAAATAACGAGTCCAATCCCTGTGTTGCCATGAAATATTTGTGGGCAAACAGTGAAATAACATCCCAACCCAAAGACCAGAAAGGCTCCACCATATGTGTCCTGCCTGAATGAATGGGGCATGATCTAGTATTTCATGAATTAGAAGGAGATACATCGGTTGTATTGGATGGAGTTGAACTTGAAAAAAATAGTCCTTTCAAAGGACCAACATTCATGGAACCTGAATGGGCAGGGAAGTAAATGCTGAGCCACTGGATGGTGGTAGTGTTTTTTCAGTCAGGTGAAAACCAACGAGAACAGAAGTCATTTGGGCAGTAGGTGCATCATGCAATATTAAATCCTCAGCCCAACGAAGTGAGACACCTGATAGAATTCTTTTTTTGGTGTTATTTATGGCAGAGTCATCTGTTACTACAGTAGCAAGCAACAAGTCACGATCGAAAGGGATTAAAATGAGCGCTGGCATTGCCAGCATATGGTTGGAAGGTTTTATTCTTGGTCTGAGTGTCATTTGTGTAAAATATGGTGGTGCATTAAGTCGAGAAATAGATACTATTTTATTTTTAAGTTGTCTGCTATGAGCATGAATGAGGCTGACGCTGCAGGGCTTGCGTCATGTAAACTGGTCTTTAAATCCTATTTGGGTAGACTGTCTCCAGCTACTTCACTCTGATGCAACGGTGTTTACAAAGCTACTTCTCAGAAGACTGAACAGTGGGCCTAGCAAGGGATTTCATGGATAAATAACGATTAATTCTGACTATTTTTAAGCAAGTGTGGTTGTGAATGGAGAGGACCCTGGCAGGAGAAAGGAGGAACATATTGAATCTATCCAAGGAGCATTTAGAAAGTTGTTATTTTCTAAACTGATTTACAAATGCAAATAAACTTTACACAGTGCCTGAAAGAAAAGTAATTTTGATTTTGCATAACAGCACTAAGACTGGTCATTCTTTTGCCCGAGGGAAAAATAAAGGTTTATTTTTAAAATTGTAGCAGAAGGTAACATTAGCAAACAAGTTGCATGTCTTTTGCTCGTAGGTGTACTGAGTTGAGGTGGAAGAAGAATATGTTTCTACCTTCCTCCACAACCTGGGGCTAGGCACACCAGCTGTCCAGGGAGAAAGCCGTAGTGACCTTTTCAGATTACACCTTTGTTTTATTCAGTGAAGTGTAGTTATAAAATAGCACTACAGTGGTTCTTGTCTGAGCATCTCCTATGCTGAGGTCTCCTGGTGCCGCAATGTGATGCAAAACCCACCAGAATTCATCCTCAGACCCAGCATGGCTTTCCACCTGCAGGCAAGAATTGGTGCATCTTTCCTTTCAAGGAAGAAAGAATGAAAAAAAGAAAGTAACCAGGTCTTTCTGCCATTTTGCAGCATTCATTCTTTTAGTAAAGTATTGCAAATAAAGACAGAAATGAAAAGGTGCAATCTTTCTTCCCTTGGGAATGCTGTGTGGACTAGCAGGGATGCGGTATTTTATTTTTATCATGTTTCCTTTATGCATGTTAGATTGAGTAATATCTCTAGCTGGAGGCCTGCATCCAGTGGAGTCCCTCAGGGATTGGTACTGGGACCTGTACTAATCAATATATTCATTGATGACCTGGATGAAGGGATAGAGTGCACAGTCAGCAAGCTTGCTGACCACACAAAGCTGGGTGGGGTGGCTGACACACCAGAGGGCTGTGCTGCCATTCAGCAGGACTTAGACAGGCTGGAGAGTTGGGCAGGGAGAAGTTTAATGAGATTTAACAAGGGCAAGTGTAGGGTCCTGCACCTGGGGAAGACCAACCCCAGGTACCAGTATAGGCTGGGGACTGGCCTGTTGGAGAGCAGCATAGGTGAGAGGGACCTGGGGGTCCTGGTGGACAGCAGGATGACCATGNAAGGGAGTGGAACACCTTCCTTATGAGGAGAGGCTGAGGGAACTGGGCCTATTTAGCTTAGAGGAGACTGAGGGGTGACCTTGTTAATGTTTATAAATATGTAAAGGATGAGAGTCAGGAGGATGGAGCCAGGCTCTTCTCAGTGATGGCCAGCGATAGGACAAGGGGCAACGGGTGCAAGCTGCAGCACAGGAAGTTCCATGTGAATATAAGGAGAAACTTTTTCACTGTGAGGGTTACAGAGCACTGGCACGGGCTGCCCAGAGAGGCTGTGGAGTCTCCTTCTCTGGAGAGATTCAAAACCCACCTGGATGCTGTTCTGTGTGATTGAGTCTAGGTGATCCTGCTCTGGCAGGGGGGTTGGACTAGATGATCTTTCGAGGTCCCTTCCAACCTTCTAACATTCTGTAATTCTGTGATTCTGTAATTGCCATTATTACTGCACACAAGTTCTTGTTCTCCTCATCCCCCAACAACATGACCCTGTGATCGTTTATCAGCATTGTTACTGTTGTAACACTTTCAGTGTTAAAAGACGTCTTAAATAGAACAAGAGCAAAAAATGACCCAAAAGAGGAACTTGCAAGGATATTGCTGAACATGGTGACTGCCTTTAAACATTAGTGCACGCATAACGATCAAGGTTTGGACCACTGTGCTCATCTTTCAAGGCCAGTTACCTCTGTTAAAGTGAGGTTAAATTGTTGATTTTCAGAATGACTGGTATTTTACTTACTTTTTCCACTGATGCAAGTTCCTGCTGTTTTATGATACAAATGTGCATAAAATATAGAGGCTTGTTGGCCACATAGTCATTGGACTGCTGCTGATTAAAATACTATAAAATGTTCTTCATGTTCATGATTCATTTGGCTTCACAGTGAAGAGACAAGAGGATCCAAGGATGTAAAATTCCACAGGATCCTGCTTTTCAGTGGAATCTGGTGCTCAGAATTAAGGGACATAGTAGCTGTCTGTCTTGGTTAATATTCTAACACATTACAAGGTTTAGAAAATGTAAGAGTTTACATATTACTTCAACAAGATTTGTGTGTATTTTATCAGTTAATCATGGATACTGCTATTTCAGATAAAGATATTTCAGATACACTTAAGATACAGTAATTGCTGTCATGGAACCTGGATATTATTCCCTAGCCTAGAAAAAAAACATCACCTGGATCCTGTGTGCAAGTTTCTGCAACTGCAGGAGAGTCCAGTTTGAAGATCAGTGTCTTTGGCTTTACCATGCTACAAGGTTTATGGCTAACTTCTTACCTGAAATAAAAAAGGATATGGCAGAGAAACCAAGAGGGCAGGATATCTAGATGAAGGAAAGAGGAGATACAGTGAGGGTGACTGTGCTTGTCACATTACACTGTTTCCCATTGGAGAACATCACATTAGTGTGATTGCTTTTGGGGAGAAAAAGAGGTAGAGGGGGATAGGGGGGTGGGGAACTTGTTTTCTCTGGTGTGAAATGCCATGTGGGTAGTACTGTAACGCCACAAGCTATCACATGTTTTGATACACTCAGTAGAAGACTCCAAATATTTTTAACTTCAGAATTTTCACTTTGAGCTGATCCAGCCTGAACATTTAAATGTCTCTTCTGAAAGATCTAGTAGGGAAAAAACTTGTCATGAGGCTGCTTCGTTCCATGTGAAACAAAGATTTATCTTTGCTACCTGGTGCTCTGTTTGGGAGGCAGTTTCTACGCCTTGAATAGAGGAAGGGGATATTGTATGGTATATCAGGTATGAAGAAAGCTTCACTTAACTCTTCACAGGTAATACCTAGAACATACTGAACTGCAATGGATTCTGTGCCCACCTGCAAAATTTGCACTGGTGAAATAGCACTTCATGAAATATCAGATGGGGTACAGGGTTGTATCTGAAAATTGTTGACTTATATTATTTGCTGTGTGGATGTCTTTCTGTAATTGTATTCTTTTCTGTCCACAACCACGTGAACAAACCCAAGAGCTGGCAGCCGGAAGAGGTTTTGATTTCATGAAGGTTTGTCACATTCTTGCAGGCACAGGACTGTTTGCATGTGGGGGACTTGCAGGCACATTATCCTATATTGGATTTCTTCCTTTACTCCTTCCAGGAGTTTAAAACTTTGGCTCAAGCAGAGGCAACTGCTCTCCATGGAGGTTTACTTCAAGGGAGCTCAGGTGGCATTCTCCTTTCTGTGCTCTCCTTAGGATTTCCCCAGAGGTATAGATTTTTGTCTGTGCACAAAAAATTCCTACTGCATCCCTTAGCCAGACCTGTCATCCCAGTCCCCACTGAAACTTGTGAACTCACTGCCTGTCAGCAGATCTTTGGGGGCAAGGAATTAGTCGTAGCTTTTCCCCGCAGATACGCTGCTCTTCAGAGATGTCTCCTGAACCACCACAGGCTTGAACCTGAGAGCTTTCTCGTAGATTAAAATTCATTGTGTTTTCAGTGAGAGCTGTCATAAAATGTCATTAAATGAAATTTCTCCACTACAGGGGCTGAGAGGCTTCCCTGACCAGGTTGGGTGATTCTTACTAATAAGACCTAGAAATACCTCCTCTTGGCTTTTCTTTCTTCATAGGAATGCTAGTATTTTTCTCCCTGTGTGTTTGAGATATACCATCTATGGATAACAGCAATGTGTTTATGATCAACAGTGAAAATAATGACCTGGACAGGACAAGGACTTTTTTTTTTTTTTTAAAACATATGCATTGATACAGATATAAGGAAAACAAAACCCTCACAGCTGCTCCGCCTGCAGGGCTTTTCTGAGTAGCAGAACGGATCAAAGGATGTTTTTATTTCCTTGTGAAGAGGAAAAATTCATCACTTTATAAATCACAGCAAAAACAAATCAAATCAATGCCAGGAGCTTTCTAATAATAATGTATTTCTCATGGCTGTCCACAGTGTAGGTCTCAGCAGTGGGTGCTGCACAGCTAAGGGGAATGGACTCAAACCTGTCTCTGACACTGGTTTTCATTTAGCATTAAGGAATTCACTAGAGCACCAGACTGTAACATCCCAAACACTGACACGTTTAGAACCTGAGAGCTGAGTCTGTGTTGTGTAGCTTGAGCTCAGCTGAACTGTGAAGTGGCATTACAAAATATTTTCTTCCTTTTGTCAGAATTGAAGAACACGTTCAGTAGCTTTACTTCTTTCATCTGTTGTGTGCTGTGGCTGGGTCGTTCAAGCGCTTGTCCAGTTGTTAGCAAGGCATCCTGAATGTCTCCTGTAGAACTCTGGGATTTGAACACCTTTTTTGGTCGATGAGTAAAGGAGAAGCTCTCTCACCTTCTGTGGAATGCGTTGGCTTCTGTCCCGATGAATGTTACTGTAGGACGCAGTCATTTATTTTAACTGTGCTGAGAGACTTTCCAAGCCATTATATGATCTTCTTACAAGCCAGAGAATTTGTATTGTGCATCAAGGGTGAAAGCTAGTGCTAAATAATACTAAATAACTAATAGTGGTTTAAAAAATTCTGGCCCCTGAACTTTGTGATTAGAAGTATATTGTCTTATTAACAAGTCAGTGCCTGGCTAGGAAATATATCCAAGTGTTTCCTAAATTGGGGAAGTGTTGGCTGGGTACAACAGTCAGCCGTAAGCAAGATATAAAAAGCTATGAGTAGTAGAGAAAAGGATTAAGAGAAAGAAAAAGTTTTGTATTACTTCAGAAATAACCGAGTCACACAGTTGCTTGGAGCAGCCATGAAGTTATTAGCAAGGGAAAAAACACATCACAATCTTTTATTGTCCCTTCTTTAGGTATTAGGCCTCCAAGAGTAAAACCAGGTACAGATCTGTATGGGTATATTTCTTTGTTTTCAGTTTTCCTTCTTTACATTGCTAGGAAAAGTACAACAGAAAGCTATTTCTCAATTGCTAAGTAGTAAAAAGCTATTTCTCAGTTACTGAGTAGTAATTAATAACGTGAGTGCATGTGCTACCACCACAATGACCCTTTCTTCCACATAAATGGCGTTTTTCAGATATCCAAGGGTAGTACTGCACTGTTTTCATTTGAAGTGTTACATTTTATTTTCTTCTTTTTTTTCAGGTTGACTTTGAACAACTCCAGGAAAACTTGTGTCAGATGGAAAGACGGTGTAAAGCATCATGGGATCACCTTAAGGCTATAGCAAAGCATGAAATGAAGCCAACTTTAAAGCAAAAAATGTCCGAGTTCCTCAAAGACTGTGCAGAAAGAATCATAATTCTGAAGATTGTTCATAGAAGAATAATTAACAGGTACAGAATTAGAATGGTGACAAAAATATCTGGATGATAAATGACTTGCTAAAATTATAAATTATGACATCATAAATATGTTTTTATAAGCGTTTAATCCACATTCCATCAAGTAATGTTACTAGGATGTATGTGGTGCATACTTTGTTATAGACACCATTTTAAAACAATCCCCACTCCAGAAAGTTTCTATATTTTTGATTAAAAGAAGCAATGGTCCAGGCAGTCATTTATTCCCAAGGAGCAACAACTGAGTCTTTTAACTCCTGGTCAGCAAAAGCTAGCAGTTTATGGTCAAAATCAGGATCTGAATCCCAATTCTCCCAAATTTCTGGATGTACACTCAAGAAGTTGCTTCATCTCTTATTTTGTTTCTATAATGACTTCTTTTCATACAGTAAGTAAGCAGAAATCCCAACTGCAGTGGAAGGGAAGGGAATTCACCAGCTTACACATTGTACAGATAAGAAAAAGTTAGCTTTTCCTATTATGTGCTGCAGCTACTACTGTAAGCTTCTCCAAAACTGTGTCCATGTAATTGCATCTTTCTAGGACTGGGAAGGCTTTATTGTCAGGGATATGGATGCAGTTAAAAGGGATTCACATACATTTTTAAACACTCAGTGTGCTATTGTAAATCATGCAGTGCAGAAGCACTAATAAAAGTTGCAAACAGTGCGAAAGTTCTGAATGCCCCAGAAGCAGTAAAACTGTGAATTGAGAGTATCCCAAACTAAAGCACTTGGTAGATAATATAATTTTATGGTCAGTTTTGTGAACTAGAAATTCTTTTCTTCTCGTGTTTGCTAGCTAGTAAATCTGCATTCTTCTTGTCTAGACTTTCCCCAATATCCGAACAGCCTCTTTGAAGTTGCTTAACACAAATAAATTGAATTGAAGCTTAATAAATATTTTTTTTCTATAAATGAAATTAAATTGGTCATTTACATGCCAAATTAGTCATATAAAGTAGATGGAGTTCCGTAAACATCTTATCTCCTTCATCAGCCTGGGAAAGTGGACTGGGACGAAGTGATCATAGACAAGGCTTTCATGGTTTTAATTATAAAACGTACCAATGTTATGCAAAGCATCCATGAAAATTCTGTAGCACAAAAGAAATTATGGGAGATAATGAAGTAATAAATGGATTCACTGAAATGTGGGAGTTTTCCCCCTAGAAACCATCACCCAAAAAATTGAAAAATTGTCCCCTTTGTTTTTTCTGAACTGATTGTTTTTCAGGTTTCACTCATTTTTATTATTTATGGGACATCCTCCCTATGCAATCCGTGAAGTCAACATCAATAAGTTCTGCAAAACTATCAGCGAATTTGCTTTGGAATACCGCACCACCAGGGAGCGAGTTCTGCAGCAGAAACAGAAACGAGCTAACCACAGGGAAAGAAACAAGACCAGAGGGAAAATGATAACAGATGTAAGTGTCAAACTGTATCTCCCACAGCATGGGTTTTAAAAACTTTCTTTCACTGAGTGCTGTGTATGAAGTGTTGTTACTCTCTATTTCTACTGCTGAGAGGTTCTTCTGCTGTAGGTAATGAGCTCTGTTCTCTTAGAAAACAAAATTTGATTGTGTATGGTTTTTTGCTTCGTATCAGTTTATAGAATGAGAACAAACTGAGATTAAGGATCCAAAAGGAGCTTCTCTTTGTGTCACACAGACAGTGCCTCCTGGCACCAGGAGCTTTGTGTACCTGATAGCTAAGAATATGAAAAAGGAAAAAAGCCCTATAAATTAGGCTTCTAACTGAGGATGTGATTTAAATGATGAACCACTGTAGCCATTTAAGTAGTTAGAACTGAATTTAAAAGGATTTTTCCTCTACCTTTCAATACTCTAATATGGTCTTTAATCTACTTTATTTTATTTTTATATATAT
>VZTU01026312.1:15108-25233 GCA_013400835.1 Zapornia atra
TATAAGCTCCCTTCAGGGACTGGCAGGCTGCAATGAGGTCCCCCCACAGCCTTCTCTTCTCCAGGCTGACCCAGCCCAGCTCCCTCAGCCTCTCTCCATAGGGCAGCTGCTCCAGCCCTCTGAGCATCCCCGGGGCTCCTCTGACCCCTCTCCAACAGCCCCACATCTCTCTTGTATTGGGGGCCCCAGCTCTGGACACAGGACTCCAGCTGGGGCCTCACAGGACAGAGCAGAGAGGGACAATCCCCTCCCTGTCCCTGCTGCCACCCCTCTGCTGATGGAGCCCAGGATCCCATTGGCCTTGCCAGCTGCCAGAGCCACTGCTGGCTCATGTTCAGTCTCTCCCCCACCACAATCCCCAAGTCCTTCTCACAGGGCTGCTCCCCAGGAGCTCTTCTCCCAGTCTGTATCTCTGTCTGGGATTCTTCCAGCCCCAGTGCCACCCCTGACCCTTGGCAGTGTTGAACCTCCTTAGGTTCCCCCGGGCCCATCTTTCCAGCCTGTCAGGATCCCTCTGGATGGCTCCTTCCCTTCTAGGGTGTCCACCACACCCCTCAGCTGGGTGTCGTCCACAAACTTGCTGAGGGTGCACTCAATCCCACCATGGATGTCCAAGTGGGCACTGTGCCATCAGGAAGCTCCCAGAGCTGGGAAGTAGCTCACCATCCAGCACCCAATACTATATGGAAACTATTTCAAGCTGTGAACTCCAGAGGGAGTTGACAACCTCTATCAAAACAACTCCAACATTCCAGAGAAGAACTCCTTCAACCCACAGCAGTGAGCACAGAGTAAGAGCTGCTGAATAACCTCAGCACTGATTTGCTGGCTTTGAAATACAGAGAAGACAGTGGCACCAACCCTCCACCACACACGTTCAGCTTTGGATCTCTGGGTCTTGAACATGCTTCAGGGATGGAACAGAATGGCACAACCACAGAATGGGTTGGGTTGGGAGGGATCTTCAAGTTCCTTCTTGACCAGACTTCATTTCTCTCTTGCAAGACTCTGAACTATCCATGGCAGCACAAATTTGTTCCTTCTCCAATCATGTTTTGAGGAGAACTTTAACTGATAAAGCCCAACCTGAGCACTGTAAGGGTCAGCTGTTCTACATGGGCTACCAGAGCAATGATCTTAGAACACCATGTTCCATCAACACCCCAACTTTGAAGTCTCCCAAGTTAGAATCATGGAATAGAATCACAGAGTGGGTTGGGTTGGGAGGGACCTGCAGAGCCCACCCAGTCCCTCCCTGCAGTGAGCAGGGACACCTTCACTAGAGCAGGTGGCTCAGAGCCCCATCCACCCTGACCTTGAATGTCTCCAGGGATGGGGCCTCCCCCACCTCTCTGGGCACCCTGGGCCAGGGTCTCACCACCCTCAGAGGGAAGAACTTCTTTCTAATACCCAACCTAAATCTCCCCTCTTCCAGTTTAACCCATCACCCCTCATCCCATCACTCCATGCCCTCAGGAACAGTTCTTCCCAGCTTCCTACAGGACTGGAGGCCAGAAAGGCTCCACCTCCCCAAGAAGATGGTATCAGTCTGACATCTGAAATCAGTTTTCCAGGCAAAGGTTCATCAGTGAACATCAATTTTAATTGAACTGAACTGAGTGCTTTGAGAACACTTACATGACTGATTAATCAAACTCCTACTGCCTGTAGCAGCAGGGGGGTGGTGACTTCCCTCTGATTCACCACTACCTTCTTCTCCTGACACACACACACATAGTGTCACATGTGTATTTTAAGCAGGGGATGCTGCCCACGTAACCACCTGCAAGGAACCAGCTACACCTCAGGGGTGAGAACACTTCAAAACAATCCTTCCTTTCCCCCTCTCCCTTGTTTTAAGGCAACTCTGTTGAAAACCCTGAAGGAAATGAAGTCTCCAGGTGCCATGGGTCCTCCCAGCTATCTGGGTATCTTCCTTCTGCTGACTACCACTGAGTTACTTGCTCTGCAGTAGCTACAAGTGCAATTATTCTTCTCCTTATCTGACAAAAGTCTTATGACATAAGTATGAGGATGAGAACCTCAAGCACTTCTAGGAAACAAGAGTGGTACCTTTCTCCAAACATCTACCCACCTCTTTAATACAAGATACACACCAATCAGCATCTAAACATTATCCAGAGCAGTTTTCCCAATAAAAAGCTTGGACAACCAAGGGATTTGAAGTAAAAAGTCAAATGGTTTGGCAGCTCTCAGTATTTTTGGGCCTGTAACACTCCACGTGTGACTGCTGAAGTGGGGAGCACACACAGTACAGGGTGGCTGATGGGAGGAACAAGGTTTCTCACACCTTCAGTAATATTCCAGTTGCCTCAGAACTTGCTCCAAAAAACCTCCCAGCTTCCTGCAGTCTGCTTCCCTACAGTCAGAGAATCAAAGAATCCCAGACTGCAGTAGGTGGGAGAGACCTTCAGAGGCCAGATAGTCCCACCCCTGGCACAGCTTGAGCCCATTGCCCCTTGTCCCATCTCCTGTCCCCTGGCTGAAGAGACCCTCGCCCACCTCTCTGCACCCTCCTGGCAGGGCAGGGGAGGTGGGGAGAAGGTCTCCCCTCAGCCTCCTCTTCTCCAGGCTCAACACCCCCAGCTCCCTCAGCTGCTCCTCAGAGGATTTGCCCTCCAGCCCCTTCCCCAGCCTGGTTGCCCTTCTCTGGACTCGCTCCAGCACCTCCATGTCCTTCTTGGAGTGAGGGGCCCAGCACTGGACCCAGCACTCGAGGTGCAGCCTCCCCAGTGCCCAGCCCAGGGGCACAATCCCCTCCCCAGCCCTGTGGCCACGCTGGCTCTGGCACAAGCCAGGATGCTGTTGGCATCTAGTCCCACCCTGCAGTGAGCAGGGACACCTTCACTAGAGCAGGTCACTCAGAGCCCCATCAAGACCCACCACAGATGCGCGAACACCACGGCAGGAGGGAGGGATGAGCAAACTACTGCAAACCTCTGGCACTGAGAAGGAAACAAGACCCACAGCAGAACAGGGAGAAGCCCATGTTCAAAGCCACCAGCCTCTCTTTTTACCCACCACTCAGAATCTGCTGCACCGCTTCGTTCCCCATCTGTGCTGCCGTGAAGCCCTGGAGAGAGATGATGGAGGGATCGGAGCCGTAATTCAGCAGGAGCCGGCAGGTCTGTAAGTGCCCTGCTAAGGCTGCCCTGTGCAAGGCTGTCTGACCAAGGGTGTCCAGGGCATTCATCTGAAAAGGAATCAGCAGGCATGAGAAAGAAATCACTGCAGAGTTAAAAGCCACCGTCTGTCCCTGCCATGGAAAAGAAGAACAGTGATAGAAGAGTTCAAGGGCTGACAAGAAGCTGGGGAGGGAATTTTTAGAAGGGCTGGAGTGATAGGATGAGGGGGAATGGGTTTAAATTGCAAAGGGGGAGATTTAGATTGGGTATTAGGAGGAAATTCTTCCCTAGGAGGGTGGTGAGGCCCTGGCACAGGGTGCCCAGGGAGGTGGTGGCTGCCCCATCCCTCGAGGTGTCCAAGGCCGGGGTGGATGGGGCCTTGAGCAGCCTGGGCTGGGGAGAGGTGTCCCTGCCCATGGCAGGGGTGGGACTGGGTGGGCTCTGAGGTCCCTTCCAGCCCTGACCAGTCTGTCATTCTATGCTCTCAAGAGTCTTGCTGGGTTTTTTTCCTGTGAGACTTCATGTTCAAGAGAAACAGCATTCTTCTGGCACAAATCAGAGCAAATCATTTTTATCTTAAATTTTCTGGTTTCCCTTTTTAACTTGCCTTCCTTCCAGACCTTCTCCTGTGCACATCTTCCCCCACAGCAGAGATATGTCCTAGGGACCCTGCTCTGGCAGGGGGGGTGGACCTGATGATCTCTTGAGGTCCCTTCCAACCCCTTGGAGTCTGTGAGTCTGTGATCCCTCCACCATGCAGCGAAACAAACCCCAAGTGACAAAACAGGTCACTGAAACACTCCAATGGAAAGATAATTCCCAGAATTATAGGGGCTGGAAGGGACCTCAAGAGATCATCAAGTCCAACCCCAATTCATTGTGGAGGCTTTCCTGTCTCTGAATGGCTCGGGGTATTTGCACAGCTAACAGACAGCACAGGATCCCTCTGAATAATAAAACAGTGACCAAGCTTTGGGCAATCTCCATGAAGATCAACCTCACACAAGAAAAGGAAAGCTCTCAAGGAAGAGGAGAAAGAGGTAAATAATTAACCAGATAATTCAGAGATCTTCTGGCTTGAATCACCACCTGGCATCCTCAGATGAATTAAAGCCAACCCAATCTGGGGCAGAGCTTCTTCCCAGTGAGGGAGCCCTGGGACAGGCTGCCCAGGGGGTGTGGGGTCTCCTTCTCTGGAGAGATTCCAGCCCTGCCCTGTCCTAGGGACCCTGCTTTGGCAGGGGGTTGGACTGATGGGCTCTGGAGGGCCCTTCCCACCCCATTTTTCCAGAAATGTTGGGTCTCACTGGATATAATTCTACTCAACACAAGACTCTACGAGCAGGTAAAACAGAGCATGGCTTTCAGAGAGCGTGATGGAATGGAAACCCAGCTGTCCCTCAAGGTCTAATGGAGGGGGCTGAGTCCCCACCCCTGGGGGTGTTTAACAGAGGGGAGATGAGGGACTGAGAGCTCTGGGTCAGCACAGGACAGGGATGGTTGGACTCCAGGGGCTTCAAGGGCTTTTCCAATCTGATGAGTCTGGGATCTCTGTGGGTTCACCAACAGAGAAAGGTTGAGAAATAATAGAGACCTTTAAAAAGCAGGGGGTAAACCCACCTTCCCCCTTGAAAATAACCTTTCCAGAAGACCCTTTGCACCCAGCAAGCGATCCACAAGTTGAAATGCAAACATCCAACAGCTCTTTGACCAGGTTAGGAACCCCAGACACACTCTACATTCTCTATAAGCAACTCCAAACCCGTTCTCTGTCTCCAAGGCTACGGATTGCAGGCTGTGAACCACATGCATAACAGCCCCTGCTGCTGCATAACCCCCTCCCCACCTTCTTACCTTCTCCAAACCTTCATGGTGGCACCTATTACAGGTTTTACTGGTTATTTCTCACCTAAAATGTCCATCCTACTGCTTCCCCATGAAATCTAGAGGGGGGAACCCCCCCCCTCATGCTGGGTAAGATGCAAATTCTGTAGTTAAATGTAATGTAAAGAAGGGGTAGCTGTAGGAAATATCCAGTAGCAGACAGGGTAAAAATGAAGTAAAAATCCTTGTGATACAACACCAAGCCACAGGAAAGAAGGAAGGATGGCTGTAAATACAGCAGATACATGCATCAATACTGCCTGGAATTCTTTCACAACCCCAAAAACCATTCTAGGGACTGGTAAGGTGGGAATTGCCCAGCTCACAAACCTCTCTTGCAGCCCCAGGGACAGGAGACCAGCGGTGCTTTCTTCTACTTGTGCCACTCTAATGGGATTTCCCTAAAAGTTTTGGTTTAAATAAAAACTTCATCACCATCATCAATATTAATCAGATGCTGAGTGGCCCAAATCCATCGTTTTGGCCAGGACACTGGATCCCTTTTGCTACTGATAAGGGGATGGAGTGAAGTGAGTCTGGGGCTCTACAGGTTTAACAGTGGCCAAGGCAGAATGAAAAGAGCCTTGTGGATTCTGGAAGTGGCTGAAAAGGCTGTGTTCCCCCCAAAATCATAATTAAAACCTTCCATAAGGTTCAATTTCTGTGTTAAATGTGACTTCAACAAGGTGTTGAAGAGGAGGAGTGGATCTGGAAAACAAGTTAATATTCATTTGAAAGGCATACTGGGGGAGTCATTGGATCCATCATCTCACATGTCTTACGTGGGTCTCCTTTCACAGCCAGTAAGTATCTTCACCAACAATCGATTCCTGTGCCAGGAGAGGGCTGGCTATTTGGGAAGATGCCTTCTGGGACCAAGAGGGCTGCAGCTGCTGGAGTGATCTGCATCTCAAACCAAGCTGGTCTTTCCCTCAGGAGCAGAATTAGGCTTCAAAGGGTGGTTTTAGGGGAATATGGCAACTCTGAGGCAGGTCTGCTCTCACAGATTACCCACTACTCATCTAAAAGCAGCCCTAGAATGTACACCACCTAAGGCTGGACACAACAGGATTTATTTCTAAGTGCAAATGAATTTGAGTGTTACAAATCCAAATACAAACTGCATTAAACTCTCATAAGCATCAAATATGGGCAAGATGTAGGCCTGGGTTTAACAATGCTCAATCCCAGGTCTAAAGCCAGGTCTACTCTGCCCTGGGGAGGCCCCAGCTGGAGTCCTGTGTCCAGAGCTGGGGCCCCCAATGCCAGAGAGATGTGGGGCTGTTGGAGAGGGGTCAGAGGAGCCCCGGAGATGCTCAGAGGGCTGGAGCAGCTGCCCTATGGAGAGAGGCTGAGGGAGCTGGGCTGGGTCAGCCTGGAGAAGAGAAGGCTGTCGGGGGACCTCACTGCAGCCTGCCAGTCCCTGAAGGGAGCAGAGACACAGGAGGGGAATCAGCTTGTTCCAGGGCAGAGACTGGCAGGACAAGGGGGATGGAGTGAAGCTGGAGGAGGGGAAGGGTGAGAGGAGAGACTGGGGGGAAGTTCTGTGCAGAGAGAGTGGTGAGGGGCTGGAACAGGCTGCCCAGAGAGGGGGTGGGTGCCCCGTCCCTGGGGGTGTTGCAGGCCAGGGTGGCTGGGGCCCTGGGCAACCTTGTGTAGATCCAGGCCCGAGGCTTGTGGCCCTGCCTGTGGCAGGGGGTTGGAGCTCTGTGCTCCTTGGGATCCCTTCCAACCCAGACCAGGCTGGGATTCTATGATTCTATGAACACCCCTTCCAATTCAAAGCCAGGCCTGAAACTCCTCTGGAGGAAACGTACGGTACATGAGGCGTTATTGCCTGAGTCGTGGGCTGAGGAGGCTCCTAAAAAGGAGAGATATTGGAAGGCTGCATCTCTGAAGTACTCTACAGACAGATTTACTGTGAGGAGTTAAAACTGATGGATTGGAGAGCTTTTATTCCACAGCACACTGGCTCTAGACCTGGTTTGTTCACCTTTCAGCATGAGAGCAGTCACTGTGCTGCTCGAACCGCGGCGTAAAAGCAGCATGAGGTTACCTAATGAGCAGTGGTTTTAAATCAGGCTTTGTAATGGATAGATACAGACACACACAGAGCATTTCCCAGCACAGAATTCCTTCTGGTCTCTCCTTTTATCCCTTTCACAGAACCACAGAGTCACCAGGCTGGCAAAGTCCTTTAAGCCTATGGAGTCCAACCATCCCTGTCCTGTGCTGACCCAGAGCTCTCAGCACCTCATCTCCCCTCTGTTAAACACCCCCAGGGGTGGGGACTCAGCCCCCTCCCTGGGCAGCCTGTGCCACAGCCCCACAACTCTGCCAGGGAAGAACTTTGCCCTCCCAGCTGAGCTGACCCTGCCCTAGCCCAGCTCGAGCCCATTGCCCCTCGTCCCATCTCCTGTCCCCTGGCTGAAGAAACCCTCACCCACCTCTCTGCACCCTCCTGGCAGGGCAGGGGAGGTGGGGAGAAGGTCCCTCCTCAGCTCCCTTTCATTTCCTTTTCCCCATCCTGGATGGATGCAGGAGAGAAATCAAGATGACCACGTGTCAGCAGGCACTGCAGGGATTTGTTTTGGTCCCTGCACTGCTGCTGTCTCTGCGCAGTGCTCACAGCTACAGCAACATTCCCTCAGCTGCCAGGCACTTGGGGCAGCTCAACAGCTGGGACCTGCTCAGGAAACCTCTTCTGGAAGACTTCACAAGGAAATCAGCTGCCCTGAAATATCCTCCTAGTCCTTGACACAAAACACAGCAGCTTCCAAGCACTGCAGCTTTCTCTGGGAGGTCCTTTAAAGAGATGTGTTTCCTAAAAACCACAGCAAAGCCAGTGTCACAACATCCTGTGTTCCTTAAAGTGAGTTCTTTATAAGCAAGGCTCTTTAAAGTGAGTAAACTCAACTCCTAGAGCCTGTTACTCAGTTACTTGGAGAGAAGACTCACTTTTCAAATGGGATTCCTGAACATCCTCTACTGATTCAAGACAAACACGCGCCGAAGCCGACAGGAGAAGCAGGAGGCATACAGAAGGCAAGGCAACAACTAACTGTATGGAACCCAAACAACCCTCCTTCTTGCCTTCTGCCTTAAAGAAAACAGATTTAAGCACATTTACCTTTGCTCCATGTTTATGCAGAACTTCCATGACATCATTATGAGCTTTTTCAGCTGCCACGTGCAACGGCGTCATGAAACTGGGAAGGCAAAAAGAAGGGGGGATATTCAATTTCCATTCCTAGGATGAGAGGGTCCTTGGGAAGGTAAAAAGATGCCAGGAACCTACTCTTTGTTCTTCTCATTAACGTTTGCTCCTTTCCTGAGCAGCAGCTCTGTAACTTGCTTCCTCTTGGGATGCACGGCGGCCACGGCACAGTGCTGCAGGAAAAGGAAATAGAGATGGTATGTAAATACACAAAGAGCTTTACAATCCATGACTTCATCTCTTAATTATCCTGCTAAATGGCATAATTCTCCTGGAGGTGGCTGGGGTCTCCTTGGTGGTTTGGCACCCAGAAGCCAGTGCTTTCTTTCTCCCTTCTTTTTCCCTTGATCCTCTGCAGAGACAAGTCTCCATCTGTCCTGACACTTCCTCAAGGGTGGCCCTATCAATGCTACCCCAAACCCTGAAATTAAAAGTATGGCTACAGATAATCATAGAACTATAGAATGGGTTGGGTTAGGAGGGCCCTTCCAAGCCCACCCAGTCCCACCCTGCAGTGAGCAGGGACATCTTCACTAGAGCAGGTGGCTCAGAGCCCCATCCACCCTGACCTTGAATGTCTCCAGGGATGGGGCCTCCCCCACCTCTCTGGGCACCCTGGGCCAGTGTCTCACCACCCTCAGAGGGAAGAGCTTCTTCCTAATACCCAACCTAAATCTCCCCTCTTCCAGTTTAACCCATCCCCCCTCATCCCATCACTCCATGCCCTGGGAACAGTTCTTCCCAGCTTCCTACAGGCACCTCTCAGGGACTGGAAGGGGCTGTAAGGTGCCCCTGGAGCCTTCTCTTCTCCAGGCTGAACCAGCCCAGCTCTCCCAGCCTGGCTTCACAGCAGAGCTGCTCCAGCCCTCAGATAATTTTTGTGGCTCTCAGATAAGCTGGACACCAGGCTTTAAAATGAGTCTAGAAATGTCTGTCTCAAGTCTGGATGTCTTAAGACAGCAGACCACAAGAAGTAGAAGACCCTTTTAAGTGCTTTTTTCTTTGTATGTTTACCCATGTTTTAAATCAGTAACCCACAGACAGCAGATAGTCTCCTGGAATGGAGTTCTCAACCTTCCCATCTCCACTGCACATGGGATACTGGGTGTATCCTCTGCCTCCACTGCAGCTTCAATGAAAGAAGCACTGGGCCACTGGAACTGGATTTAAGCCCAGGATAAACAGAGCAACTGACCAAAACCCAACCAAAAAAGGCATGTGATGGGGAATAAAAGTGGAAGAGAAGGGAAAAATGAAGAGGTGAGGAGTGGCTGGAGGGCTTCTGTGAGCTACCAAGAAAAAGGTGATCACAAAATGCTGTGGTGTTATTTCCATGATAGGGATTTAATTTTTCTATATAAAGTGTTTGATGGCAAATCCTCAATCTCAGACAATAAAGACACCATCAGAGTGCAGAAATAAACCTCCTCAACTGGCACTACCACCCCATTTGTCATGAAACCAAGGGACTGAGTGTATCATCTCACCAGGGCTGTCTCATGCGACTGTGGCTGCTTAAAATTGATGATCTCCAAAGCAAGTGTCTTCTTCACTTTGGCTAGGTCTGCCTCCCGGGCTGCTTGCAGTAAAGAGTGGCCTTTGAATTCATCTGGGAGAGGAAAAAGATGGGTTTAATACTCAGCAACATGTCACCTTTACAAATGTTACTGGAGGAAGGAAGCTATTTCAGAGGAAAGCAGAGTGTTTCTGGACATCTTCCAACAGTGGCTGAGCTGGGATGAACACAGAATCACAGGGCTGGAAAAGACCTTTGAGATCTTTGGGGGTTGGACTTGATCTCTTGAGGTCACTTCCAACCCTGACAATTCTGTGATCATCAAACCAACCATTTCTGTTCTCTACTAAACCATCTCCCTG
>VZTU01026313.1:0-14312 GCA_013400835.1 Zapornia atra
AAAAAGGAATAAAGAAAGAAAAAAAATGTGGGTGGGGTTCTTTTTTGGTTTAGGGTGTTTTTGGGGTTTTTTTGGTTATTTAGTTTTTCTCAATTTTCAATAGGTCCTAGACATGTAGTCTTCTTCCCAGACACTTTAGTTTGAGAAGATGTGCCTGGCTGAGGCTTTTCCATGAAAGTAATGACATACAAAGGATCAAAGAGATTCAGGCCAAAAGTTTTTACTCCCTCCACTATATTCAGAAGTATATAAGCTCTGTACATCTCTTAAGTATATGATGAAATATTCAACTGTAAAAACTTTGGATTCACTAGTCCTTCCAAGGGATGGGCCTTGGAGCAAACTGTCCTACTTGGCTACCATTAGTCTCCATGTTTAGCCTAACAAAACTGCATTATGCCAGAAATATCATTATTTATATACAGTTACCCACATTAGAACACAGGGAATCATGTCTGACACTAAATAGAGAAAATACAAGCCTACCACAATCTGTCAGCATTTACCGCATTTTAAGCTCCCCTGGAAACGCATCTGAATCCCAAGCTGCACAATTACCATGAAGCTCCAGCATCAAGCGCTTCTTAGTGAAGTCATTTCTGGAGGCAGATGATGCTTCTCCATAGCTCCAGTATCACCCCAAAAGAGAAAAAAGTTTTTGCACCACTTCTGTGTGGACGCAGACTGTTCCCTTCTCTAGGCATGTGGAATCTATGGTGCAGATCACCTCTAAAGTAAGTGCAGTAGAAGAGTTGATATTGCAGATGGATTTGTTGTATAGAAGTCTACTTCTGCTGTCATTTTTTCTCCTTAAGTAACAGTGAGGTTTGAGGATATATATTATCAGTGCTCAAATAGCACATTTTCTTTATATGCTATTTAAAAAGGGCCCTGTGCCTGCAAGTGCAATTAAGTAAGAAATGGGGACAATTGTTATTGTTAATTTTCCATTTGCAGAATGAAATGGGGAACTTTCACTTATATATGTATATTTATCCATGCGCACAAAGGGAAGAACGAGTAACTAAAATGTAGCGAGTTCTCTGTAGAAATAGCAGCAAAGAATCTTTACGGTGTTGTCCAGGAGGCAAGGCAGATAATAGCTTTCTCTGACAGAAGTTTCTGAGTCAAATAAAAGCATTTAATAGCTGCAATACCTGAAGCCCATACTGTGCAACTTTAAGCATCACCTGAGCTAGGGAACAGTTGGATGTATTCATAGGGGCTTTTTGATAACCCCAGGACAAAATGTGTACTCTGATCATTTACAAGAAATAGGAATGTTTTTCATATGCATGACCTACTATACATTTTAACTGGGAAAGGCAAGGTACTTATCAAGATAGCCCTGACAGGTGGCAGAGCAACTTGAACGGTACCTGATAGAAATTCTTAGCCAGTTGGTGACAAGAGAAAATGGAATAATGCTGACTGGTGTAAACTGATACATCTCCAATTACAGCCTCCTGATTATATGGAATAGGACATTGGGAGAGACCTGGGCCACTGATGCTGCTAATTCTTTTTTTCCTACTATTGGAGTTCCTCGATTTTCCTTGCAGTATCCTTTCACACTGAATATAACCATGTTTTGTGCAGAAATACTCAGGATTACTTTGAGATGAAAAAAATGAAAATAACAATTATTTTCCTTGCCTGTTTACAAAAGAACAAACACTAGATTGTGAATCATGTGGCCCCAACTAATCTGTTTAAATAAACACGTGTTTTTTAGGCACCCTGAATCATATTTTCCTTTTATATAATTTTCCCTTTGTCACATTTTGTTTTACTTTCTCCATAACCTGAATAAGATAAAAATAACTCAAGGTTGATGTATTATCCCTAGTTTGTTAGCTATTAAATTTAAAGGAATTTTCTTTCACCACCTTTTCACCACCAACCAAAACAGGAACCACAGTTAGACTTGGATCTCAGATTTTTATATTATTTTAGGTTGGGTTTTTTGTTTTGAGAAGAGGTAAGTATTTGATATTACAAAGAGATGACCTTTCCTACATTTTCTTTCCTTTGATTGTACTACTCTACTCTTACTACTACTGAGTAAAGGAAATGTTTCAGCAAGATTGCCAAGCATCACCAGCACATTTTAGCTGCTTTGGACTATTTTTCTAAATCAGAATAGTCAGAAACTCAATCCCTGCCCTTTGTCAGTTACTTCAGATTTTCAGTTCTGTGTTTTGCCATGAACTACAGCAGCTGATACTCACCTGAGAAAACAGGTAAATTTGATCCTTCACATTTTCTTATGTTTCTTTAAATTCATCAACAGTGTCTCAGTACTGGAGTATCAGTGGCCACAAAATAGCAGAGGTCAATTTTAAAGTTGCTTTTAACTTGATACATACACGTACACATGCACACGCGAACTACAAATCCACAGATATCCCTCAACAGATATATGATTGCTAGCTTTAATCGCCTCTCAATAAACTAAAATTGTTTAAAAATTGCCTCTGTATTATCTGATAATGTATGGGGTTTGCTGCAGTTTGTATTAAGAGTGAGTTAATCTCTCACAAAACATTGTTTTGCCAAGTCTCAAGGTTGGCTGTAGGACACACCATTTTAGCTAATATCACACAGGAGATCAGTTATTTCCCATTGTGATTCCCAATTGGCATCTTGCAGTGAGCTTGTTTACTGCTCCGCAGCGGAATGGATTGTCTGTCGTTAAGTACAAAAAAGCTGCATAAAAATAGTGCTAAGTCTCTGGCTTAAGATGACAAATTCTAGGGAAGACTAAATTAAAGATGAAGTATCAGAACAGCACTTGTTATGTGCATTAATGTTGCCTTGGAATGGGAAAGGAAGACAGGGTAGGCAACAGCTTTTTTCCGGCCATTACCATGACAGTCATTCACTTGGATTTGGAATAGTAAGAGCTCTTCAAAAGGTCCTTGGTTTTCCTTTTTTGGATTTTTTGAACATAAGTGGACCAGTACTTGTAGGCCAGCTTTTGGTCTAATTTTCATTTGAAATGTTTGAGTTATGAGAAAAATAGGATTTCTAATGGAGGTGTTGACTAAGTAACCAGGCAGTGCACTTATGATATTGGTAAAATGATAAAATCAGTTCTTCAGAAGAACAGCAAACCTTTCTTCTTGAGGGGTATTGGGTTAACTGGTTTAAATGGCACTGGTCTGATATAAGTAATCCAAAAGTAGCATTAAAAATGAAGTACAATGAAACTTTTGCTTTCTTGGTGCAGCTGAATTCTTAAAGATATCCAGTGAGATAAATAACCTTTAGACATAAAATTAAAAAGCAAGCATGCCAAAACAAACGTGAAGCAAGGGATATATTCTGGTTGCTGAGACTAAATAGAAATACAAGAATAGATGGATGAGTGCCAGGGAAAAAAATGTTTTTCCAGAAGGGTGGCTATCAAGCAGAAGACGTCAAAGGAAGGTGGACATGGCTATAAAGGAAACCATGCCAATCCCACCATCCAAATCTCCTCCCAGTATGTTTCCATGGATACAGAAACCTGTGTCAATCAAACACAAACTCCTGAGCAGCCTACATGAGGAAAAGATTAATCTTTGTACTCTAATCCAATAAAAAAAAAGGATGATCTTCTAAGTTCAAGGATACATGGGTGGAAAAGTAAAAAAGATTCACAGAACTGATATTTCTAGTAGTTACTATTCTAGGTTTAGGTTAAATCATTTAGCATGGATGACTTGAATCAGGAGAGTAGCTTAGACTTTGTGTATGGCTAGTAGAAAAGAAGGAACACCTCCAGGCCACTAGTGTTCTAATTCATTTGTGGAAATGTCTTTCTCTGGTGGCAACTATGCTCCTAAAATAGACATAATCAGCAATGTAAGGTGAAGGGATTTGAATCTGTGCTCTATATTTAGCTAATTGTCCTTGCTCTGTGTCACCATGTTTATTCGGTACCATAAGATTTTCTCTATGCAGGGACTCTTCTCAATAAAATTCTATCCTTGTGAAGCTGCACAACTTTTGGAGAGGCTCTGCATGCAGTAGTTGCTATTTTTCAGCAAGGAAGTGGGTTGCAGTCATAGAAAACAAAGTTTGGCTTCTATTTTCAAAGCCCGAGGCTCCGGTCTGCAGTCAAAGCCAAGCTCTTGCTGCTTGAGTTGTGCGGTGTTTAAATAAAAGTAATCTCAGTGTTAAATTCAAGCTCTCCATGCCATAGCAATGAAAATAACATACTGTGCCTGGGAAGCGCCTGTAGGGATGGAACCATGCTGCTGGAAGCAGGTGTGTGGATAGAAATGGCAAGCAGGGAGAAAGGAGCCTTCAGAGACCACTGAACTTTTTGTGGTTCCCAGAGATTGTGTGGTTCAGCAGTTCAGTTGCAGCAGTGGGTGGCTGGACAAACCCACCTCTTTACATATATAGATTCTAGGAGACCACTAAGAGAATTTATCTTCATATTTACCAGCTATTTTTGCATAGGAAGCTTTGAGGCACAAATAAACCACTGTCACTTAAATAATATGACCCAGTTTCATATTTATTTATGAACAGTTATTACATCTTGCTCTTATTGAAATGAATAAACCTATGTTAATAAGAATTTTAAGTACTTTAAGAGCACAGCTGTACATGTCTGTCAAACTATAAGAAAAGTAATTTTCTTTTAAGTACATCTCAGAAGCAGTGTACTTAACAGTAGAAGAAAAAAAAAAAAAAAAAAGAACAGAGGACCTCTGTGTGAGGCCCCTGAAGGCACCAAAAGGCCTTAGTTGCCCTGGCCAACCTCACCTGGGATCCTCACCCACACTCATGTGCCTGGGTACCCCATTTCAGTTCAGCCTTGATTATCTGTGCCTTGTCTCCAGCTGAGGTTGGGTAAACTTCCAGGGTTAACTTGACCTTGGACCTGATTCATCATCTCATGATCATCTCATTTTCATTGTGCTGTTGATGAGATTCACTACTGTGCCTATTCTGTCCTGTTTGCCTGAGTGGGTAGTGCAGGCTGGTGCCTGTGTCAGTGAGGACACAGTCTGTCTTGGAGTCACCCTCAGCTTCTGTTCACCCTCCTTTGCAAAGCAGCTCCTGTTGCTCCCAGACATACCCGTTCTTTAAAACTTTTTATTGATACGAATGTTGTACATTTGTAGGGATGAATGTATGGACTGCCTTCTTGCTAGGAGGGGAATGTGGAAGCAAAACTCTGTTCTGAAGCACTATAATGGCTATAGAAAGTAGTACCTGTTTACAGTGTTTATTATTTATTTGCACTTCTGTTTGGAAAGATGCCTCTATATAGTACCAAGTATCTTAAAATTTATCTAAGGAATTCCATTAAAAATATTTTAAAGGCTTTATTTGCCATTTTAAAATTCTGTAGGTTCGTGATTCTATTTTTAGTAAACGAGAAAACTTCGTAAGTAAGACATTATTTTCTGTTGATAGATATCTATGAGGAATTATTAGGAATATTGAGCGAAAATGTTCTCAGATCCCCTCTTCTTCTTTTCAATCAAGCAGAAGAGACCACTCTAACTTTTTGTCCTTGCATTTTGTTTGTCTTCTAGCATCAACTGAATTGACAATTCAAACAATGGTTTTACAAGCAAATGATGCTGTCAATACTCTTACACTAGATCCTTTCTTGGCACGGGAGAGGGAGGATTTGTCAGTGTCTAGTTATAGCTGTCTGATTCTGAAGGCCAGTCTTAGTGCCAGGCAGTCCTAACTTTCACATGTTTCAGTGAGCCCTTTACAGCAGAGGAAGCCTGGTGTAATGTGGCATTGTGTCCCATCATGAAAGGATGCTCATAGCATATGTGATGTCTGGAGATCAGCAAAAGTTCAGATGTGCTGGCTCTAATGATCTTCTGATGTAAGGATCCCTCAGGTTTGCTAACTGAAGCAGAAGCCTGGCTTAGGCGTCTAGTCTTCTGCCTCTAAACAATTCCCTTGCCACCATTTATTAAGACTCTGCTTAGACTTTCAAACACCTGGTGAGTTATGTGTTTTGGTGTGGGCTTTTAAACAATAGAAGAGAGGAGAAGAGCATCAGTACACATGGTACATATTTCATGGTATAAGCAATGCTGAGGAAATCCATCTAACCCCTATTATTGATTTTTATAAACCCTTTAAGGGGGTTTTCAATAGGTTCTTTGTGGTTGAATAAACTTCCTTATAAAGGAGGATTTTTTTTTTTTTCAGGTCAGCAGCAGTGATGAAATAAGTTTAATTGGAGTAAAAAGAAATGAAAAATGGAGATATGGTTAAACCAAACATTTTGGACTACAATGTATGTCCTTTAAGGTCATATTTATTTAATAGAATTTCATTAGCCTCTCAAAGCTGCAATTGCATTGTTAGTATACTACGTATGCATGTCAAAGTCTTGGTACTGGAGGAACTGCTGGCATTACTTCTGTGAGAAACTGCTAGATGCTTCTCCTGTGTCTGACAGAGCCAATGCCAGCTGGTTCCAGGATGGACCTACCACTGACCAATGCCAAGTGACAGTGGCAGTGGTAGCACCTCTGTGGTAACATAGTTGAGAAGGGGAAAAAAATCCAACACAAAAACCAGGATCAATTTGCAGTCAGAGGAAAGAGTGAGAGAAACAGCCCTGCAGATTCCAAGGACAGTGAAGAAGGAGGGGCAGGAGGTACCTCAGGCACCAGAGCAGACATTCCCCTGCAGCCTGTGGAGAAGACCATGGTGAGGCAGGCTGTTCTCCTGCAACTCACGGAGGTTGATGGTGGAGCAGAGATCTACCTACAGTTCGTGGAGGACCCCACACCAAAGCAGGTGCAGGCACCCAGAGAAGTCTGTGACCCCATGGGAAGCCCATGCTGGAGGAGCAAGCTCCTGGCAGGACCTACGACCTATGGAGAGAGATGCCCACACTGGAGCAGGTTTGCTGTCAGGGCTTGTGACCCTGTGGGAGACTGTGCTGGAGCAGCCTCTTCCTAAAGGACTGTGCCCTGTGGAAGGACCTCACACTGTAGCAGTTCATGAAGAACTGCAGACTATGGGGAAGACTCACATTGGAGAAGTTGGTGGAGGGATGTCTCCCATGGGAGGGACCCTGCAGTGGAGCAGAGGAAGAGTGTGAGTAGTCCTCCCACTGAGGAGGAAAGAGTGGCAGAGACAACGTGTGATGAACTGACTGTAACATCCATTCCCCATCCCTCTGTGCCACTGAAGGAGAGAAGGGAAATCGGCAGTGGAGTTAAGCCCAGGAGGAATGGAGGGGTGGGGGGATGTTGTTTTCAAGATTTGTTTTTATTTATCATTATTATAATTTGCTTGGTAATAAATTAAAAATTATTCTCCCAAGTTGAGTCTGTTTTGCCCATGGGAGTAATTGCTGAATGATCTCTCCCTGTCCTTATCTCGACTCACAAGCCTTTTGTTATATTTCCACTCTCCTGTCCTGCTGAGGAGTGGAGGAATAGAGTGGCTTTGATGGGCACTTGGTGTCCAGCCAGGGTCAACCCACCTCAGGTTGCACCATGGATTTCTTAGCTAAAAGGATTAGAATAGTGCCGTTTTAATTTGGAGTCTTTGGGGCTCAATGTTGTGATGGAAAAAACAGTGTCATGACATGCTTTCCTTTCAATAGCATCTGGTAAACTTTGAAATTTAGCACTGTAATATCACTATTTCTGTTATATTCAACATTCATTGTCTCATTCTTGTACTGAAGCCCTCTCACAATATTTTCTAAAGATGCTGGTTTATTATCTCACTTAACACGCACAGAGAACATTCTTCCACTCACTTTGCATCCCAAAACAAAGGCATGGATCCTTACACTTACAGTTAGGCTAATAAAGACTTAATTTAGAAGTTCGAAATTTTGGTGTACTGAAACATAGATCATTAGAGCTCTTACATGCAACATCTGCTTACATCCTATAATGTCATCCTATTGTAAGTGAACATTTAATCCTCTCTCATTATGCCTCTCCGAGCAAGCTGCAACTCTGAAACCTAGGA
The DNA here is from genome assembly GCA_013400835.1 of Zapornia atra. Classification (NCBI taxonomy): domain Eukaryota; kingdom Metazoa; phylum Chordata; class Aves; order Gruiformes; family Rallidae; genus Zapornia; species Zapornia atra. The sequence goes on from VZTU01026313.1 coordinate 7,972, forward strand.
AGGAGATTTGCTTCTGTTCACAGAGATTGATGCAATCTGTAATTAGAACCCCATACTCTTCCCAGCTGCTGTTGCTGGCACAGTTGCATTTGAGAATGATGTAATATATTTTCCATTGCAGTGTTTCCTACTCTTTTCAGTCAAATGTACAAGCTCGCTAGCTTGAAACTCGCCCATGCAAGTCAGTGGCCCTTATTTTACCTTAACTTTGTGTGGAGCTAAAAGGAGCTACCTTTAGGTATTAGTGTCATGATAGCATCCAGTACAGAAGTTCATTGTTGCATGAAGCAGAGGGACAGCTGAGTTTCAGTAGAAAATGCCTGAAATACATCCTATTTGAGTAGGTCTAAGTTATAAATCTAAAACTGGAGTATGTAACTGTTCTTACAGAATGAGAGTCTGCATCTCTGGAAAGCAATGCCTCTGAGAAGTGGTTATAGCAGAGAAAAAAACATCCAATGTGATGCTATAGTAAAAGGGCAAAACACGTTTTGAATTATAGATAAGGAAACAGTGACTTATATTTAGGATATATTTAGGTGATTCTGTATCTGTATGTGGCTTAAATCGGACTGTTTAGCTGCAAAATCCTCTTTTATTCTTGTTTCTAAATGCATGTTAAAAAATGTGGAAGAAAATGATGTATTTGGTCTCATACGCACATATAATTTTAAACTAGAGAAACTATTTCCAAGTAGACTCTAAATAACTAGAACTAGATAGAGATTTATGAAGACAGACAAATCTGATTCTTTTTGGGGAGGGGTGTTGGGGAATTTTTTTGTAGGGTTAGGTGGTTTGGTTTGGTTGGTTTGGTTTATTTTAAGGGGGACTGAGAAATTACTCATTTCCATTAATAAGTTTCTGAGGAAAATAGTGGGTGGTAAAAGGCTAAAACTTATTAATGATAGGAAGGACAGCAGCCAATTTCTAGAAACATAAATCAAGCAAATTCAAATGCTTGAAAAGCACAAATTTGAAAATGTTATTTTCCCATGGATTTTAATCTCTGTTATGATATATATATTGATGAGACCAGTACTTCAACAGATAAGGTGCGAAAATCTTTTTGAAAAATATGTTTTAGCCAAAATTAAGTTAGTGAACACACTGAAAAGCTAATTGGATGAAATTTTATATGAAGGAGTTCCAACTAGAAAATTTAATGATTCCTTTCAGCCACAAAAGTCTGTGAAGCCAACTAAAAGACTCCAGTTGACCTCAGTAGATTTTTTCTGTAGAGATAACTAAGAGCATTAGCCTCCTTAGGCCACACACCAATTATTTAATTATTTTCCATTCTCAAGAAACTTTCCAGAAGAATCACATTTTACCAGGATTAAGCACATCTATTTTTTAGTGAAGAGATAACAGAATTCACGCAGAGGAATACAAGAGATATTGAACTGTATATATGCAAGTGAATTACAGCGTCTGATATCAAATCAATGGACAATCTCTGGTATATTTAGGTAGAAATGACCTGATGGCCTTTAAGTGTACACAGCAAGTTAGAAACACATCTGTATTCTACTGACAAAAAGAAGAAATTGTTGTTCAGGATGTGTTAGCATCCTGTTTAGAGTGATTGAATTTAATTGCCAGTGCAGCATTTATTTTTTAAACTGTTTTGAAAGCAGCCCTGCGCGATGGCCTATCTGCGAGGGAGGTATAATATTTTGACCATCAAAAGAGCTGAGAAGGCAAACCCTTGAATATTTTTTCTTGTCAGCTGATATGAGGAACATGAGTTAATGAAATAGGTTTTGAGATTGTTTCAGTGAATGGCTTGCGAAGATAGGTTTCCTCCCTTCTGCAATGTTGAAAATTGGAACAGAAGTTTGATTCTGTAATTGTCTGAGAGCTTTCTAGTTTTTACTGGACCCCATATCTGCATATAGATATTTCCATTTTTGTTATTGCTACTCCAGAATATAGACCTAGAAACAGCCTGTGGCTCATCAGTCATAATGACATTTAAGAAAACAAGGGGACAAACCCAGTTTCCAATTCCTCTTCCTTTCCTTTTTCCTCTCTCCAGAAATACTCCTGTATGGTGTTGCGTTAAGGAGCATAAATTGGACAGACTCTGTTCCCCATTACATCCGTATAGCCCCCTTGCCATCTGTGAGATGGTCCACATGGGTATCACAGAATTTATTTCCACATTTCTTGCAATTAGTATCAAGTGATTCTTTAAACATGTGGTTCAAATTCTGTGGGGAATCTTATAACAAGATTTTAGTTTCCTGACAGCACTTCAAACTAAAATAGTTTCGAATATGCAGTAAAAGGGAAAATAGTTGCTTTGGGATAAACTTAAGGGTCATTTTTTTAAAGGACACATTCAGATACAAGAGTAAATCTCTCTTCTGAGCTAAGGGACCTATTTGCTAGTCTGTGAGTCTGTATTTCCTGATAACGTTAATCAGAGTTATGTATGCTTACTGAGTGGAGGCTAGATCCTTAATTGTCCTCATCATATTGTTTGGAGTGAGGTAGCTTTGGTTGCGTTTGAGTTGTGGATTTGTTTGGGTTTTTTTTCTTCCTCTTAGATGCCTAAGTGTTTCTTCTATTCTTACTGGGTTTAGATAAATGCATAAAAAGGAAGGGCAAAGATGCCCTATGGGACTTTCATTTACTGAAAAGGAGTCTGACTGCAAAAATCAAAAGAAGTATTCAACCCTGTCTCTTACTGTTAATCGCCAGAACATAATTCTTCTGTTATAATAACATAGTAAACTCTTGTGAAAATTTGGAGAGGGTGAAAACAAATGCTTGGTTAATAAATGTCAAGCACAGCATCATTCCAAGATTTCCCCCACAACTGGTAGAAAAGGATTGGAATTAAAATAAAGCCATGCTAAAGCTAACAGCATAGTTTTTACATTGATCCATGAACAACCTGAATAAGAACATACCACAAACTTTTTCTTATTTCTGGTCCTGATGCACAGAAGATAGCTGCTCTATGGAAACAACCCCATAAGCACCTAACATCCCACCACCCTAACCATCCTATCTGCAGAACTAATGGCAGGGGAGATTGGCCCCAGCACAGGCATGTGCACAAGGAGCAGTCTTATCCTTGGATCCTGACTAGGTCTATACACAGCAAGGCATGAAAAGACTGTGAACCCGGTCATGGTTTCTGACCAAAGGACATTCTCAGCAGCTGCTTCCTAGCAAAGAAATGGAACTTGGAGCACCAAATATCTACTGTAAATTTTGGACATAACAGGACTGATTTACAATGTTATTTCAGTTTTATGGTGATATGACACAACTAGATCGCTGCATCAATCTCAGCAGTTCTTTGTTTTCTTTTTGTTGACACAAGACAGATTACATTCCATATTTTAACCATATAGAATGCAGAATATTTTCTTTTTCCTTTACAGTTTATTTTAAAGCAATTAAAATTTATTTAAAAACTGTTTAAGCAATGTAATCATGCTCGAGACACCTAGGTTTCTGAAAGGTCAATGCAATAGAGAAACTGTTGCGTTTGACCCAACAGCTTTGTCATTTTTCTTAATTTTCTGAGTTGGATTGTACAGTTCTTTAAGAAAATGCAACTATAGTATGTGTGACTCAGAGCCACCACCAGAAAGATTGCTGTGCATTTATGAAGAGTGGTGATGGCTGCTCTTGTCACTTCTTTTTTTTTCCCAACAGGTTCTTGAATCAGAGGGCAGATCATAGCCAAGATTTATTAGAATGACTATTGTTTATTCTTTTTTTGTGGTTCTTAAAAGAATCTAGTTGTTGTTATTAATACCAGGTAGCTGTTCACATAGTACATTCACTTGTTTCCTCACACAGTTCACATACATACACACACGCTGATAATTGCCAGGTGGGAGTAACAATGAGGAGTCCAAATGAGAAGTCTACTCAGAAGATGCACCACTGGCCTCTAGGTAAAAGTTCAGAAGGTCTCCCAAGAGGTGTTGAACACATAATTCTGTCGTCTTTGTCTGCTCATAGCAGCCACCACATTCTTTCTTGTGGGTTGAGTCATCACACAACCTGTTGTTAATGAGTGTGTTGGTAGCCTTGAAAAATTTGTCCATCTCCAACTCTTGGTGTCCTAAGTTTCAGACTCATTAGGATCAATAGCCTCCAGAGCTTATCTCTATCCTTGTAGACATCTCCTGCCCCCTTATCCCACCCTGATGCCTTTATATTTTTAGATTATAGGGAAATAAAAGCAAAGACATACTACTGTGAGATTCTTTTTTTCTTTGCAGAAAATATCTTTTCCTTTCTGCTGAGAGCTATTTGTGTTATGTCACTACAGAATTTGTTACTTTTCAGAAATTCCAATATAGCAGGAGTATATGGAGTAAATGTAATGTGGCCTGGTAATGTGCAAGTATCGGTTTGTCACTATTAAAAAATGTCAAATAGTCTCCCAACATTTTCTGCAATCAGGAATCATGGTGAAGTTTATCCAGCTAGGGAGCTATGAATGTCTCCTGCTTCCCTATTCTGCAAATTACTGAACACCATTTTTCTGCTTATAAATGTGAGAGAAAACGGAAACAGCCAAAAAAATTACACAACTAAAAAAGGCCCATTGTTCTGAATCGTAAAACTGCCAAAAAGGTAAATTGCAGGTCTGAAAATGAATTTATTAAAAGAAGATGGAAGACCTGTTTTTTTCAAACCTTCCAATAGAGGCACTAAATCAAATCCCAAATCTTCAGTAGCAGATATTAGACGTCAAGCTTACAGCTCCCACATTTATCTCCCCATGCTCTAGGTTTAGCTTGGTTCAGTGCTAGAAAGAAGAGGGCTGCTATAATTAAGATGCAAAGACACTGTCGTTGTGTTCTTTCACACACTATCTGTATTGTTAGTCCTTGAAACCCAGGCATCTGAGATTTAAAAAACCCCTTAATGCGGGGAAAAATATTTATTAAGGGAAAATTTACAACTTATTCAGGAAAGAAAGGCATTATGTTTTCACCATTTCTCAAAAAAATCTTTATTAAGCTGTTCTTATAAAAATAATTTGAAGTGATTCATCATTTCTTCTATTAGCTCCTATAGTATCCTGAAAATTTTTCCTTTTAAGATTCAAACACAAAGCTCTCTACTTATTTTGTCAGATACTGCTGTGGATATTTCTGAAGAGTGATTTATAGGCTGTAGATTCTCTTACATGTAAAAAGATTCAAAATGAAAAAGGATAAATTACAAAGCTGAACTAAAATGGTAAAGTTCAGGCCTAAAACTTTGATTTGGTAGGTTGCCCCTCATGCAGCTTGCAAATTGTTAAAACACAATTTGGTTTCTCTTCAAAGAAAAAGAAACACTCTCCATTGAAGGAGACAGGATGGGACTAATAGTTTACAGGCACGAATCAGTAAAAAATTAAAACTCCACCTAAGGCATTCTGGGAAAACCAAGCAAACAAACTGAGAAGTGTCACAGTGCTGACAGCCTTGTACATTTATGGGTAAGTGACACTGACTAAAATCAAAGGAACTGTGTCTATACAAAAGGAATGAAAGCTTTTCAGAATGTTCATTACTAGTAATGTGAAGAAGCTATTTGGACAGAGTAGCAGGAAATTTTGAGTAACATAAATAGTGCTGCAGAATATATAAGTCTGTTATAAACGGATGGGTTGTATCTGAAATTGCAACAGATTTGTGAAAATCCTCAGTATTTGTTCTAGGTATATGCTATAAGAATTAAAGATGGATAGCTCCTAGTTTTGTTTAATTATTTTGCCCTGATTGTACCTCACAGCTGTTGCATTTAGAATGACCTAATTTTTAGGTAGCAGTCCTGAGGAGTTCCTCACTGAAAGATGTGGTTGATACATGTATTCAAATGAGACTGGAAAAATTCTTGGAAGAAATATCCATGGGCCTTTACTAACCAGACAAACTCTATGTTCTTCAGGAAATGACCTCAGCTGAAATCTGCTGAAGTCTAGGGAATTAGTTGTGAGAAACAACAGTTAGGAGTTCTTACTTCCTCTCTGTCACCTGGCTTGGGTTGCTACTGGAAAGAGCATACTGGGCTGGAGGCACCTCTGATGTTCTTCTATTCCTTCGGATGCTGCCAATGCAAGACACTCTCCAGATCATGCTTTTGTCCCAGCATCCATTCATGTTTGGTTTTGATTCTCCTCAACTGATGTTTCTTGATATATCAACTATTTGCAACTATTGATACATATTTCTCTTCTGATCTACCATTGTTATTGTAGAAAATTATCTTGCAGAGTAATTTAGATAGAAATTACTGGATTGTATTTATAAAAGTGTATCCTTTCCCCAGCAGAATTTAGTACCCTTTGACTTGCGTGGGGGGTGGGGGGA
>VZTU01026313.1:14379-29526 GCA_013400835.1 Zapornia atra
TTTTTTCCTTCCCTTTTTTCAATTGAAACTAATTGAAGGAATGACTCCTCTAGGAGACTAAGCTGCTGCACACATTATGTCACTGTGCTCTTCCCTCTCAATTAGTGTCCACAGTGCAGGTGGAACTGGGAACAGGAGAGAAGAAACACTGAGAAGAAACAGGAGAGACAGAGGGCTGCATCAGCGGTATCAGGAAGTTCCTACATTTGAGACAAAGAAAAAGGTCAATTTATCATTTTTATTAGTTTCTGGGATAAATGAGAAAGGAAGAGGACTGAGCAAAGTATGTGAAAAATATTTTTTTTAAAAAAGGGCCAAGGAGTATCAGCTTGAACACAGAGTTCAAAGAAGAGTTATGAGAAGCGTAGTTAACGACTATAGAGAAATAAGAAGTGGAAGTGCTAAGAAGTGGAAGCTCAGGGCACCCTTAGAAGGATTGCACAGGTCAATCTTGAAATGACTTCCGCTCAAAGGAGGACTGTGGTTTATAAAAATAATCAAAATTATTTATATTTGTTTCACTTTGCAACATAATTTTCAGTTATTTCCTATGGACCTAGCTGAAGTTTTCAGCTTTAGGTTTTAGACATAGTTTTAATATTTTTATTGAATTTCCCCCTCTGTTTTTCCTTATGACCTTAGCCTGTCTATATTATATATATTCTACAATACTGGAGATAATGAACAGTAATCCATTCATTCAATACTCCTCCCATATGGACTTGTTGAGTCTTACACGATTTACCTGAAAATATGGACTGGGACAGCAATAGTATCCACACTGGTCATCACAGAGCTGCCCAAGGAGATATAGCAGGACCACTAATGCTGAGGTGGTAGTTAATGTAGGATTCTTGTCACCTAAAGGTCAGAAAATACCACAAGGACATCTATACCTGAGCCGGTGTCTTTTAAGTCTGGGAGAGAGCAACACAGTGGAGAAAAAGCTAGGCATTTTTATTGCATGATTCATCTGACCGAATATAGAAGGTTAGTTCAAAGGGAGCAAAATTTCAGCATAGAATTGCCTGTTTCTCTGTGGGGACTAGAAAGGAAACCTCATTCAGATGTAGAAATCTACATTTGTTCAGATGAATCCCATGCAGAGTGCCTGCTATGGCAGAACACTGAAGGGCATTTTCACCCTGATTTGCCACAGAACATCCTCTGAGCAGTAGCTGATACTTGGATTTTCTGCAGAAGAAAGAAATAATCTCCAGGGGTTTCACTTGCTGACTTCTCCCTCCTCCCCCCCCCCAATATTAATTAGCTTTTCTTTTTTCTTCCTGCTGTGAATGTGTATCATGTGTCAGTCATACTGAATTAAAACATAACTTAACCACGAAGAGATTTCAGCAAACACTCATTCACTTACTTTTTTGCCCTATCAAAAACTTCTTTAAAGCAAGTTACTGTATTTCATTAGTGTAACCAAGTCTGTGGGTTTTTTCTGTGTTCTGAAGCCAAGGAGGAGCTGTAAAGTTATGTATATCTGCTCAAACATGTCTGCTGATGGAACGTTCCTTATAGACATTACTACAGTGAAAATGGAGCAGCCTCTGGAGAGTTTGATTTTTTTTTCAAAATACAGGCAAAGTGTTAAACATATAATCCTACTCCTGTGTGATTAATTATATCTCAAGTTGCTTGAGACAGGCACTCTGAACTTGCAAAAACATGAAAACCGGCGCTCAGAATGAATATCCTCAAAATTATGTATGAAAAATAAATTGGCATCTCTTGAAATTTCATATGTTGAAGAGATAAATGAAACCATATAAATTTACTTCCAAGAACTAACATCATATTTGAACCAACAAGATAGATGGAAACAATGTCTCCTTGTTCCCTCTTGCATTTTAAATGAGCTGCTGCCTTGCTGTGTGACCTGAAGGAGTTGTTGCAGTATAGAAATAGCACCAATACAGCAAACTATGCCTCATTTCTTATGTAGGCACATAACACTCTTTAAATGTTAATATACATGCTAATTGCCATTGCTTTATTCCACAGTTCCCCCTCCCCAGTCTCTAACTCCTTCATGTCAGTAAGCACGACAGACCAGGTTCTAGCAGAAAAATAGACTATTTGACCTGTTAACAGAAAATATTACTCCAGGGGGAGAAGTGAAATATACATTTGCTTCAAATAACCCTCTACTTGTTGCCATTAAATAGTAAAGAATTAAAAAAACCCCAACCAACAGGGATTCATTGTTTTCATGCTTTAAGTATATGGAAAATGCAATATTTTGAATGCTTATACTGTTGTCGGCAGGAAATTCATGCTTTCCAAGTACCTGCACAAATTTCTAGGGAAAGAGTACCTCTCAGCCATTTCCCTATGCTTCTAAATTCCTGTCTCACCAAGAAAATCAGCTCCACAATTTAAGATTATTTGCAGCTTATTCTAATTTACAATGTTGCACATGTGACTCATGGCCAAGGATACAACGGGGCACTGCACATGCTGTTCTACCTTTTCCCATCCCCGTTTCACCCCTACACTTCTTTCCTCAATAACACTTTTGAGAAAGGCTGAGGGCTGGGAACTAAAGCAAGTGGGTCAGCTTTGTGCCGCATCAGCAACATGAAGACTCTGGAACAAAAGCCAAGAGTTCTACCCTGACTATCTAACCGTGACCGCAGCATCCTCTATCAGGAAGATACTCATAATTTCAGGTAATTAAATGACTAGAAAGCTCATTCTGTGTCTGGCAGCCAAAATTAAGCATGTCAAATGAACAAAACCTGCTTCAATGAGTGAAATACTGAGCCTGCTATTGATTACAATTGGTTAATTAGTTTCAGGGAATATTTTGATCAATGTTTTTGACTGCTGAGAATGATGTTCTAAATGCAAAGCCAACCTTCTGTCACTTTTTCCTTGTTAGGATTACCGGGGGGAGGGGTTAGTTTATATTTTTCTATGGCAAGAACAAAGCTACTGCATGGTGGGTTTGGCTATTTCTGCTCCTGATAAGAATATCTATGAAAAAAAGAAAGAAAGAAAAAAAATCATTATTTGGTAAACACTTCTCAGAATATTTCTACATTCCTCAATTAGTCTGATACTGTGAAACACCAATATATATAATTAATAATTCTTTTAACATCTTTTAGACGGCTTTATCTGACTTAGCTCTTTGGACTACTGAGTTCAATGAAATAAAACCTTCCTCTATTCTTTAAACAGATTCTTCTATTCTGTAAGTTCATGAAATAAAGCTGTTCAGAAATTCACTATGTGTAATTATAAAATCTGTAGAATGGAAAATTGACAGGAAGTGTCACAGACTCTGTTATGCCTAAATAGCACATCTTGATGGACATTCATTTTACGGTGTAGTGAAACAAAAATTTTAAGAGTCCTTTGAAGGTTAATGTACGTATTTGGTGTGCATACACATTAATATATCTGGGTTTAATATATGTATTGATAAGAAATTAATTCATATTTCACATGGTATTCATGATCTTGGTTAGTTTATTTCTCAGAAAATCCAAAGTGGATTCTAAGAGCTAAGTTTCTGTTATAATGAAAACTTTGATGGAAGTAAATACACAAAATAGATTGCTAGAAGAACTAATTTTCACCCTTTGCAATTTTATTATTTGAAGTCTTCTTATAAGCAGAACCTAATAGTAAGGGAAATTGGAACTAGGAATGTTGCTACAGCTACCTCTATTATAACTGCGAGTAAAGCAGTGCATTGCAGTTAAAGACAGACTCCAGTTTTAAAGATTTCTGAGACTGGATAGCCCAGAGGTGCCTGGTCTGCTGGGAATTTTTTGAGACTCTGTTTCTAAAGGTACAGTGGAATGGTGAGAAAAGAAAGGGAAGTCCGTTTCTGCTTGCTTTTGAGTGCTACATCTGTTTCCCCAGACCTTTCGTGTCAGTTGGTCTTTCATTACCATCCAGCAAGTCTGATGGCAGTGGCCTACTTTCAAACTTTATTCCTTTGAAGTGGTAGAGATGATTTTCACACAGAAGATGTAAGTAGAGTGAAAACTTCTTGTGTTCAGCTATTCCCCACAATTGCACAAGAGCCTAAGGAAAGCTTGACCCTTACTGTTTACATCCTGTGATCTAGTAGGCTATTGAGTGTATGTAATAAATAACTCCCATAAGTGTTTGCACTGAACCCAACAGGCTACAGGCACGTGTAAGAGCTTGAGGGTTTTGGAACAGAGGGCTTGTAAATACACTTGCCATCTGATTTCACACCTTTGCAAATGTGCTTTGCTGGAAGCATGATGAAGTTCAGATGAATCCCTTTGACACAATGATGGAGACAAGTTGAGCTTCACCCTGATATGGATGAGCACAGACAAGAGATTTTTTAAGTCAGTTCAGCTAAATGAAAATACAGTGTGTCCCCTGCAGAGCTGCCAAGGTCAGTGAGAGTGCTGGTAATCTGCTGTATAAATGCCAGGTGCACAAGGTATAGTGCCTCCAGGCATTTTTAGTTCACATTGTTTATAATGGAAGTCAAATGCCAAGCTTCATTACAGTAAAAAAGTTTAGAGTTTCTTCCTGTCTTGCTTTGACAAAAATCTGGGTTAAAATAAATAAATAATGGTCTAAAGATTTACTCAGTATCCTTTTCCAGGCTGACACAACTCTCCAGTAAACTTTAAAGCATATGTAGATACTTTACGAGATTTTTATTTTTTTTTCCCCCACAACTTAGGCCACAGGACTTTTCCTGTCATGCAATCTCTCTTATTAAGAGGCAGTTCAATAAAGCAATTTGCACTTAGGCATCTTTGCCTTTTAGAAAATATTTGTTTTCTATTTAATACCTCCACCACGCTGGTTGACCCATTAACCAGCAAAGACAGATATTTACTTTCTTGTGTTTGTGGCATAACATGTCGTGTGCAGTGTATTTTCCTTATTTAGTGAGACAGGAATGGCCATTTAACATATCCTGGAAGCTCCTGGATCTTTGATTCTAAATCACAGATGCTATGAGCAGTCATTCTTCATGATCCCTTTCAGAAACTTATTGAGCAGGGGAGGGAAGGAGTAAACTGGAAAGATATTACGCAGAATATCTTTCTCCTAATGACTAGAAACCTCCTTCTGATTTCCACACTAGAATTATTTATGGCCAGTTTCTAGCCATTTGTTCTTTTGCCAGTGCTGTCCTTCAGTTTAAATAGATCATCTCTTGCCCTGGTGTTTCCCTGTCTGTGTATTTATAGATAGTAATGCAATATTATTTAGCCTCTGTTGTATTAGATTACCAAAACAAACCCAGTTTTACTCTTCTAGAACTCATGGCTCTCTGATCATTCCAAGAGCTGCTTTCCTCCCCTCTTCTTTGCTGAGTGGTCTTAAATACTGCATCACTAGTGGGATTCCCCAGGGTTACATTTTAGGCCCAGTTCTTTTTAACTTTTTCATAAATGACCGGGATACAGGACTAGAGGGTGTCTTAAGTAAATCTGTAGATGACACCAAATTGGGAGGAGCTGTTGACCCTGTTGAGGGTAGAGAAGACTTGCAGAGAGACCTGGGCAGATTAGAGAACTGGGCAATTTCCAACAGTATGGATTCTGCAGCTGGGAAGGGGTAACCCCAGCTACACATACAGACTTGGGGGTCAGACACTGGAGGCCAGCCATGCTGAGAAGGATTTGTGGGTCTTGGTCAACAGCAAGTTAAATATGAGCCAGCAGTGTGTCAAGGCAGCCGGGGGGGCAAATGTATCCTGGGGTGAATCAAGCATTACATTGCAAGCTGGTCCAGGGAGGCGATTGTCCTGCTCTACCCTGCATTGGTGTGGCCTCCCCTCGAGTACTGTGGTCAGTTTTAGGTGCCACAGTACCAGAGGGACACAAAACTATTGGAGAGTATTCAGAGGAGGGCAACAAGGAGGTCTGGAGTGGAAGTCTTATGAGAAGAATCTGAAGTCCCTTGATTTGCTCAGCCTGGAGAAAAGGAGGCTGAGGGGAGACTTCATGATGATCTATGGCTTCCTGACAAGGGGAAGTGAAGGGGCAGGTGTTAGTCTCCTCTCCTTGGTGTCCAAAGGGAACAGTATGAAGCTGCAACAGGGGAGGTTTAGGATGGATATTAGGAAGAGGTTCTGTACTGAGAGGGTGGTTGGGCACTGGAACTGGCTCCCCAGGGAAGTGGTCACAGCACAGAGCTTGACTGAATTCAAGAAGCGTCTGGATGATGCACTCAGTCCAATGCTCTGGCTTGGTTGGCCCTATGCGGAGCCAGGAGTTGAACTCAACAATCCCTATGGGTCCTTTCCAACTCAGGACATTCTATGATTCTATGATTCTCAAAAAGTGATCAGCAGTACATCATGTAAAGACACTCAAATGCCATGGCTCCTTCTGGAAATACCTCACCTGGTAGAAGTATGAATTACATTTGCCTTTTCACATATATCACTACAGTTCACAGCCATCACTGATACACACCGATCCTTTACATTTCTCATACTTCAAGATCATAACATAAGTTCTTAATATTAGCCCCTAAGTGTATGACATTGCCCTTTGCATGATTGGATTTTTATCTCATTACTATTATGAAAATCCCCAAGCTCATCAGCCTTTTCAAACCACTCTTGCATTGAGGATACTACCCAGCTTCATGGCATCAGTATATTCCATTAAAACAAGCTTTCTTTTTGCACCAATGTCAGTAAAGAAAATATTAGATAGCTCCTAGTACAGATTCATTACTGATCAACTTCCTTCAGCATGTTCAGTTGTTTTCTCACTTTCCTTTACTTTATGTCTAACTTCAGTACTAGTCCTAAACTTCTAGTTAACCAACTTATTCTCACAAAACACCATATAAAATGCTTAATAGAATATCTGAGAGAAGTCCCTTGCATTTTCAAAGCCAATTACCAGATTAATTTAATTTTGCCATGTTTTATGACACTTTATGAGGCTAATATGTTACCGAGATCTCATGATCAGGTTAGCATTGGCCTGAAGAAAATCTCCCCTCCCCTACACTTCATGAGTTATAGAATACCTTAAAATGATGAATAAATGAAATGGTGAGTTTAGGAGTATGTTCTAGATTAAGTTCTCAATTTGTGGGTTAGTGCCATACATTCACAGCACGCAGGTGTAATAATTCATAATAATCACTAGGAAAGGAATGTGCTGGAGAAGAACCAAGATTCTTGTTTAAACTGCACTTTAAATGAAAACATGTAATGTTCAATTCACTTTCTTGAAAGTGAATTGAACTTTTAATTTTTTGTACATTAAAATTGCTAAAAATGTTGTTTATACTTTAATTGGTTTATTCTTTATTCAGGTTTTAATGTTAAGCTTTATTCTTACCACAGAATCACAGGATGCTAGGGGCTGGAAATGACCTCAAAAGATCATATAGTTCAACCCCCCTGCAAAAGCAGGATCACCTAGATTAGATCACACAGGAACACATCCAGGTGGCTTTTGAGTGTTTTCAGATAAGGACACTCCACAACCTCTCTGGGCAGCCTGTTCCAGTTCTCTATCACCCTCACAATAAGCTTTTTCCTTATGTTCACATGGAACCTCCTATTCTCCAGCTTGCGCCCATTGACATCGATGTGGTCACCCCTCAGTCTCCCAAGGCTAAAGAGACCCACCTCCTTCAGCCTACACTTCTAATGAAGGTTTTCCACTCTCTTAATCATCTTGGTGGTCCTGTGCTGGACTCTTTCAAGGAGTTCTATGTCTTTCTTGAACTGAGGCGCCCAGAACTGGACACAATATTCCAGATACAGTCTTACCAGGGCAGAGTAGAGGGGGAGAAGGACCTCTCTTGACCTACTAATCACATCCCTTCTAATACACCCCAGGATGCCATTGATCTTGGCCTGCTGTCCCGCAGGTCCTGTTCCCCTGTGGTGCTCTCCAATAGATCTGTCCCCAACCTATACTGGTACCTGGAATTGTTCCTTCCCAGATGTAGGACTCTACACTTGCCCTTGTTGTATTTCATTAAATTTCTCCCCATCCAACTCTCCAGCCTGTCTAGGTCTCTCATACCACAGAGTTTCATACGTAAAAGGTTTGGTGGAACGTTCAATGTCTCATTACCATTTTTAACACAAAGCAACACAAAATCAGTAAATTCTCTTATTTATATTTAAAATCTGTAGCACCTGCTGCTAGTCAAACATTTTGGCTTAGTCTGTGTTCTTTTAGGGTGTTTGAAGTCATCTGATTTGAGCTTCTCTGTAAATTTTTTGGTAACATATAGTAGCTTTTTTTTTTTTTTGTAAATTGTCTTGTCACAGACTCACCCTTTTCAAACTGTTCATCTTATACAAGCCTTTGGTGAGGTAGGTAACAGGAAAATGTCAAACTTGTTTCCAGTTGTAACTCACTGACTTTGGGACTATCTGGAGATCTGTTTCTCTCACATGGTATTAAAACCAGTAGAACAACTTTAAACTTTGCCTACCTGTATATGCATTCTTTAATCAGTTATGCCTGATTTTCCCTCCATCCTCCCACCATCCAGCTGGAAACACTCCTGATAGTCTCCCGGATTGCAGTGGGAGGTAATGTCAGCAATTCAGAAAACCCCCCTCTTCCTGGGAGCTTTGACATATTGGGCCATCAGAATTCACCTAAAAAGGCTGCAGACCAGTACAGAATTAGGCTCCAGATTAGCTTTCAGTGTGATTCTGATAAAACATACAAGCAGCTGATGGGCAGATAAATTGAATTTGTGAAATGCATTTCACAGCATCACAGTTTTCCATATAATGTCGACTTTTTAAAGAAAAGAAAGACCAGTGCTTTTTCTTTTTACAGATAAAGTTTCATTTTATTGCAATTTGGAAAATCTGGAGCATGCTGTGTACATGCTGTGTAGACTTGGATTGTGACAATAGTTTAGGTGGCACATTTTAAAAAAGAAGAAACCATAAGACAATTTTCTTCTACTGTTTGAGTAAGGTGATAAGCATGGCCTTTCTCTACCTTGACAAGGAGAGGGATGCAATACCATAGTTTAAAGAATGGAACTTACATAATCTAAATAAGGAAGTGAATTAGCAAAAAATATTATGACTTCTTTAAAGGAAATATCAGGGATTGGTACGCCAGAGGAAAAAAATACTGCAAAGAAACAAGGTTTTTTAGACATAATGTTTCACTTTTGCAATAATTCAGGCATAGACTTTCATTACCATCCTGAACAGTGTGAACTCTAGCCTCAGAGTTTATGAATTCTTCAATTATTTAATCATTCAGGATATATAATTTTATATGATCTATAAATGAACAGTATTTGATAGTCCCAGAGCTGAAGAATTTCAGAAACATATGAGATTTGCATTCCTTCCTTGTGAAGTACTGTAATCTCGTTCACTTGAGAACTTCCTTGCTCATACTGCAAGATGGAAAAAACCAAACTGCTTTACTGTAGTATTTTCTCCATGGCTGAGTTACAGGTCTGTTGTTTACCAAATGTTGAATGGTCTTGTGGCAAAATATAGGGTGGGAGTGAGGAAGTTTGTATTCTAATCTTGGCTGTGCCCCAGGGTTTGTATGAATCTATGGGCAAGTAGTATAACCTCTTTGATCCTCAATTTATTTTGCAGCAAATTGGGGGGAAAATGATACATTCTGTCTTGTGAAGGTGTCATGAGGTTACCTTCTGGCACTTTTAGATGGAATTGAGTGCTCCAAAAAGCAAATCTTATTGCCTTTTAACCTACTTCTATTAAGAGCCAGTGGGGATGGTATCTGGGGCCTTACCTTTTGCCAAGGGAGGTGTACACAAAGCTCAGTATGAAGATATACCTAAATGTTCAACATTAGCTATTGAAGCCTTCATTAATGAATTTGAAACATGAAAAGATTTCGTTAGTCCCATAATTCACTTGGCTTTTTAATTATGATACCTGTGACTTCTCAAAATAAATTTCAAACAGGAGGTTAATTATTCTTGCTGAGCATCTCCACTCGCTGACAGTTGCAACTTGGAACAATTTTTTTCTAGGCAAAATCCCCACTTTAAATATAGCTAAATTCATTAATGAATGCCAATATTGGAAAGATAAGCTTGGCATCTGGACATTTGAAGCTGCCAGGTGTATCATATATGTGACCACAGCTGTTTGCTGTGGTAACTGAAGGGAAAAAAATGAGCAAAAGCGAGATAGGCATTAGGAGCTAACAAGAGGCAGTGGTATATTATTATTTTAATTACAAGGGAATGCTGATTTGCTTTGTAATTGTAAAGTTGCTGTTGAATGGCCAATATGTGCCTGAAGGATGCTTTGATGGCAGTTTTCGATAAAACTAAAGGTTTTTTGCTATTTACACACACTTTAAAAAAAAGGAGAAATGTAAAATAATTACTTTTTACTCTAATTTTTGGGGACTCAGAAAAGGAGAAGAAATCTGTAAGATCACTTTCATAGTCTATGGCATAACAGAAGTGTATCACAGTCATACGTCAATGTCATAAAAGTTTTTCTTTTAATGTAGAGGGTTTTAAGGGTAATTATTTGGATTTTACAGTAGTTTTCCTTTACATGTTACAGAGCAATATCCCATGCTGTAATATGTATTATACAGCTTAACACACTGCCCCCCTCATCACCTCCCCCCAAAAGCTCCCAAAAATGTAACGCATCAGTTATCAGTGTGCATGATTTTTTTTTTTTTTAGTTGATTTGAGCTTTTGACAACTTCCTGCAATTTCCTAATTATTTTGGCATGGCTCTCAAAAATGCTAGCCAACTGCACATCAGGGAAATATGCATGTTGATAAGAGTGAGAGCAAAGGTTAGGACTTAGAGGTGGAAGTCCTGAACCCTCCCCAGCAAAGGGTTCCTGGAGGGTGCAGGCACAAGCAAGCCTTACTCTTGGCTGCCTCTGGTGCCCGGGAGGATGGTTTGAACAGGCCAAAGCAGCATTAGCTTGCAGCAGAGAGAGAGGGGAGAAGGGCATGCCTCATGAGGTCTTGTGAATAACATGCTATAGCTCTAAGGTGAGTCTGCAGGTGTAGCACTGGGTGACCAGCTTTTTACTCACTGTGGCATCTGTTTCAGGGTCACAGCAAAAAGCATACCTGTTTCAGCCTTCCCCATTATAGTTAGCAGCTGAGAAAGGGAGAGGTATAATTTTAAAAAAATATTACCCTTTCCCAGGCAGTTCCTCAGATAAGTTGTGCCTTTGGGACCTGGACAAGAAGCTACCTGGATCTCCTCAGGCAGCAGAACAAGTGTGCTACAGTGATCCGTTGGTGAGTATACTGAATGTGTTCTTATCCTAAACTTCTTTTTTTTCGGCTTTAAGTAGGAATGGGACTTCAGAAAATTACAGCAATGCTGAAGTGAAAGAATGTAGTTAAATTTTAAATACAAACTCTGTTTGCAGAAGAGGATTTGTACTGCTGAGGTTAGGAAGGATGGGCTTATGACTGGAATTTCAAAGACAAATATTCAAGTCCCGCGTCTGTGACTTCAAGTCTTTTCATATGTCCTTGAGCAAGTCATCTGATTTCTTCAATTCAGATCACCGTTTCTAAACTCATCCTTTGTTTTCTTTGTTCTTTCTGACAAAGGATATTTATCTCTCTGTGTTTGTACAGTGCTTATCATACAGGACTCCCTGTCTTTGAACAGGTTAATGAGGTGTAAGTTATAGTTTGAATTTATGATATCAGCCACTCTGTAATAACTGCCTGTTCTTATGCCATGGTTAATGTAGGTAGTTTTCTTCTTCAGTGAGGGGTAAGCTGTCTCAATTTTGCTGTTGAGTGAGAACATGCACACAGACTATTGTCAGAGAGTAGTAAAAATGCAATAAATTACTTCTCAGCTTACCTTGTGACAACTTATGTATGTAGCTGTCTTTCTGTGCAGAAAATTTTGAACTCAGCTATAATCAGCACATGAAGATATATCAACAGAATACTGAAATTATCAAATCTTTAACAACACACTTTAAAACACAAAACAAAGAATTTTTTTGAGAAACACATTTTCTTATCCATATACACATGCTTAGACAAAATGTGACTGGCTTTTCCTCATACTTTGGTTGCTCTCAGGATAATTCTGGTACTTTTTCTTCATTATCATCCTCCTTTTTGATCTCTCTAATAGAGCATTCATCAGTCAGCAATTGACCTTTCTTCCTTGTAAATAAATGTTTTTCCCTTTTCCAATGCATCCTCCCAATTGTGATATTGTATTTTTTTTTACCAGTTCCTTTTAAAAAAACCTTATTTTTGCTCACAAGAAAGAGGTTTTTTTAATTACACTTTTTCCTAAAAACTTACATTACAAGAAATATATACACACAAAAATGGCGTAATTACTAGAAGTGGTGGAACACTTATTGCCATAGTCATGCTTTCTGCCAGGAAATATTGGTGTGAAAAAAAAAAAAAAATATTCACAGAACATATGGATTTTTGCGTTGTTTATATAAATATT
This sequence comes from Zapornia atra, assembly GCA_013400835.1. Taxonomy (NCBI): domain Eukaryota; kingdom Metazoa; phylum Chordata; class Aves; order Gruiformes; family Rallidae; genus Zapornia; species Zapornia atra. The sequence goes on from VZTU01026313.1 coordinate 26,819, forward strand.
TGTTATTGTAGCAAAGTCGGTTCTATTGTGACTTGTAAAATGTATTGTATTGTGTTCATCACTACAATCAACATTTATTAAATTAATGTTTTCAGAATGTACTCTTTCATGCAGAGACGTGAAGACTTTCTAGACTGATTGGCAAAGCCAGAGAAAAAAAAAATCCAGAATTTTCTCGGGGAAAGAAGTTCCTGCTGTTTGACTAACAAACTAAATCATCTACTGAATTCTGAGCGACATGTTAAAATCCTTATGGGTTTGCATTACATCTTAGTTTCCAGGCACCAGACCTGATATGCAAAAAGGTTGAACCAGGGATTCCCAAGAATATTATCTTGCTTTACAGAAATTTATATCCTTTAATTCTTTTCAGCCTTTCCTTTTTCCTCTTCAGCTCTATTCAGTCCCAGCATTGGTGTTGGTTCATAGGCTGAGTTACAAAATAATCTGCCTTCCCATGATACAGGTATAAAATGTTGGAAAAAGACTTACTGTCCTTGTATCATGTCCTGATTGTAGGCAATATCCTCATTCATTTTTCATCACTCTTCCTTTTCCATTTAAGCTAATCCATCCCTGTTTTCTGCCAACTTTTTTTTTTTTAACTTTTTATTTTTTGAAGCTGTTTTTCTACTGTTTGACATTTTAAATCCAAAATAAATAAACATTGGTTATTATCAACTAGGTGCCCTTCTACTGTGCCTGGCTTGTCACTTTCCTGACTGGGCTATTTCTTTTAATCTCCATATTGGCTGCTAGTCTGGTTTGTCATTCTTCTGTTTCTCTCTCTTTTCTTTCTGAATCTGCAATTGAAATAAAGATTCATCAACTTGTATCTCTTTGTTTCACCTTGATTGCTGTGTTGGGCAAGGCTCCCAAGATGGTGTTCCCTCTTGCACAATCTTTCTTTCCCTTGAAAACAGGAAAGGAAATCAGAAGAGTGCACCCATGTAAATTGCTGCCTTAAAGCTCATGCCATTGTTTTGCTAATAGAAGCATTATTAAGATTTTTCCTCCTCAATGTTCATTGTGCTTTACTGTTTCCTGTTATCCCAAATTAAAACAGACATTTGCCCAAAATGTATTAGAAATCAGAAAGCCATGAAAAACTTGCAGCAGTTCAAAGTTGGGAAAGGAAATCCTATTTTCATCTAATTTTTAAATACTACAAATGTGTTACATGCCAGTGGCATCATCCAAAAATCATTCAGTTGAGTCTTTGTAAACAAAGTATGGTGAATCCCGTTTCATTGCTGGCTAAGATCTGATTCACGATTACCCCCACAGCAGTGGAAGTTGCTGGAGCTAATCAGGGGTGTTATCAGTTCTGACTTTTATTGCTGCTACATTTGCAATAGTAAACCAGGCAATAAAGAAAACTGTAAATGAAGGATTTATTCTTTTCAGAGGTACACCTCATGCTTGGAAGATTAATGAAGATTTCCCAGTGCACTGTTTACTAAAGACACCTCTGTTCTATAGTATTTTAATTGTAAATCCCTTATTTGACATCCTAACTAATGGTTCCTGCTGAATTAATAAAAGCGACATATTAACTTTAAATCCCAGATAAAGTAAAGATAGCTGTTTTAATATCCCATCCATATCCTTTATCTTTCTACAGGGGCTTTCAGGCCAGTAGTTTTAATAACATGCATGAATGAAGATGCTCTTTTTTAACACAAATGGTGGCAAAGAGTTTTTCCTTTATATTAGCAGGCAATCAATTCCAATAGCTTTTTAATGCTTTCTTAAAGAATCAATTTTAAAGCAGAAGCTCTTCAGGGGACCCTCTTAAACTTCTTCACAGCCAGTCTCCTAATTTTCTATTACAATGCAATCTAAAGCAGCTACAAAAATAATGCAGATAATGTTTGCTGGGTAATGATTTCCAATTTCCCCATTCCATGTACCCTGTTATTAGAAGGATCATCTTAGCTGTGTAAATTAATTTTCAATTCACTTCAGGGGAACATTACAATGATTTATTCAGCACTGGTGCTGAAGAAAGTGTTGGGAGGGTTTTAGCAAACTCAGAAACAAAATCAATTTGTTCTGATTATCACCATGTTAAAAAATGGGAAGACAAAAGGTTCACAGGAATATATTAGAGGTTAGCATACACCCCACAGTAGCAGTCATTGTGATCCTGAGGGTAGTTCTGTGACCAGTCAGGCAAACAAAGTGTCTGAGACTTGCTGGTTTCTCCCCATGCTTCCATGTTTTAGAAGGACTGACCAGATTCTAGGGGGTTTTGTGCAGTATGCAAAACAGAACAGCAGATTACTTTTCTGACACTAAAACAGTCTCCGGACAGTGAGTTATGGCCCCAAGAATAGGCTTGCTCAAAGTTAGACAAGGAGAAGACTGTTTCAAAACCATCTTTATTATTGTGATAACACACAAGGTTTGAGGGACTTCCAGACTAGAATGAATTTCCAGTTTCGCAAATAAAATATTTGTTGTTTGGTAAGCATCTGGTAACTAGTACACAGGGGACTTACACCACAGTGCTCATACACTGTTGTGCTCATTCCAAGTGAACACCTGTAAGTACACATAGCAGCTGAGAACTGAATGGTTATTTAGGTTTAGCTGTTGCATTTTTACAAGTGAGATTCGTGTCACCTCACTTTGATCACAGAAGAAAAATCTGATCCAAGTGCGAATCCCTTCAGAGAAAAGAGAGTAGAAAAACTTTGGAGTCA
>VZTU01026314.1:0-25841 GCA_013400835.1 Zapornia atra
GAGGCGCTGCCGCCCTTCCCTCAGCAGAGGCACCGCGGCGGCAGGTGGAGGGAACCGAGCGCCCGGAGGAGAGCGGCTCAGCGGAAAGGGCAGAGCAGGGCAGCGCGCTCCGACACCGGGCCCAGGGCAGGCGCGGCGGCATTACCTGACACCGCGTTCCCGCGACGGCCCCGCCGCAACACCCCCCACCCGCCCGGTACCGCTGACACCAAGGCGGAAGTGCGGCCCTCGCAGCGGCGGAGCGACAGCGCCCTCCCGCCAATCGCAGAACGCGGCCTCGCCCCTTCGTCGCCGAAACGACGAATCAGCTTCCCTACCCACCGAGCCGGAGGCGGGGTGAATGCTAATCAGGCGCCGAGCCTCACAACCCCAGACCGCACCACCGCTGAGGAGACTACTGGCCAATAGCGCGAGGGGCAGGCAAATGAGAGCGACACCGGGATCCCCTGCTGCGCTGGGCGGTCTCACCTGGCGCGTTTCGGAGGGGGCGGTGCGGCCCGCGCTGCAGCAGCGCATGCGCCGTCATGGTCATGGTCATGGTCATGGTCATGGTCATGGTCATGGAGCCATGGAGCCATGGAGCCATGGAGCCATGGAGGTTGGAAAAGACCTCCAAGCTCAGCTAGTCCAACCGTCCTCCTACCACCTGTATTACTCACTAAACCGTGCCCCTAAGTAGCTCGCCCAGCTTTTCCTTGAGCACCCCAGGGCACAGCAGCTCCACCACCTCCCTGGGCAGGTGTTCTGATGCCCAGCTGCTCCTTCTGAGAAGAAACATCTCCTCATTTCTAACCTGCACCTCCCCTGGCGCAACCTGCAGCCGTTCCCTCTCGTCCTGTTGCTGGTTATCTGCGAGAAGAGGCTGACCCCCAGCTCACCACAACCTCCTTGCAAGGGAGTCTACCCCGAGCCTCCTCCAGGCTAAACAATCCCAGGTCCCTCAGCCACTCCTCATGAGACTTGTGTCCCAGCCCCTTTCCCAGCCTGGTTGCCCTCTGGACATACTCTAGGGCCTTGATGTCATTCTTGTAGTGAGGAGCCCAAATCTGAACACAGTATTTGAGGTGGAACCTCACCAGAGCTGAGCACAAGGGGATAATCACCTCCCTGGTCCTGCTGGCCATGCTATTCCTGACACAAGCCAGGATGCCACTGGCCACCTTGGTCAGCCAGGCACGCTGCTGGCTCATGTTCGGGCCAGCATCAACCAACATCCCCAGATCCTTTTCCTCTGTGCACCTTCCCAGCTACCCTGCCCCAAGCTTGTAGCGTGGCCTGAGGTTGTTATGACCAAAGTGCAGGACCTAACACTTCGCCATGTTGAACTTCATCCCGTTGGCCTGTGCCCGACAATCCAAGCTGTCCAGGTCCCTCTGGAGTGCCTTCCCACCCTCCAGCAGACTGACACTTCCCCCCAACTTGGTGTCATCCGCAAACTTACTGAGAGTGCACTCAATTCCCTCATCCAAATCATCAATAAAATATTAAAGAGGATAGGCCCCAGTACAGACCCCTGGGGAACACCACTTGCACCCTATCGTGCTATGCTGTCATCATCTGGGTGTGCTTTATGGGATGCTTTCACCATCAGCCAGCTGCGAGGTGTGAGCTCAGCTCACCATAACTGCAGTAGGACAACGTGTTCTCCTGACTGCTGGGTGGAGAAGGATAGCCCTTTCAGCTGCTTAGCACCTGTGGCTGGGCACTGGCATCTGTGCACATCCCACCACAGTGTCCTGGGCCACCAGAGACCCGCACATGCTGTAGCTTGCTGTGTGCCGAATGTGTTTAGCCAATTTTGTATGAATTTTAATACTTTAGCTGTTTTTGAGGCATGGTCCAAGTCACCCCTCTGCCATGAGGGGCATCATGCCTTCACCCCCACAAGCAGCTGTGGCTGGAGCAGGTTAATGACCATCTGGGAGCCTGGAGGAATGGTCAACAAAGCTGTGGGCTGGTAGCTCACAGGTCCAAGCTGTGCCCTACCAGGAGAGAAGCTGGCAGGTACCTTTACTTCTCTTGCCCTGAACTTGCACTGGTTCACACACAGCAGGTAACTGGAGGCAGGTTCATAATAATCCCCTTGGCTTCAGAGTAATTACTGGCATAGTAAAGAAATCAAGACTATTTGTAGATGTTAATGCAACGATCAAAACTGTGAGTCAGGAGTTTCATTTGACTCATAACATTTCTCTCAGATAACACCTGTTCTGCTCTTTATATTTACTTTGTGAGTCTGTGAGGTACTTTTCCTTCACAGACACTTCCACGATGTGATTTGAAACTTTTCCACTGAAATCTCCCTCCCTTTTCATACTGAAAATCAGGAGTCAGCTGAAATCTTGTTGGACCCAACAAAACAACATATTCAAACCCAAACAAACTGACTGCAAAGTGTGCACAGAGCGAGGTTCTTCAGGATAAGCCACGGGGATAACAATCATCCATCCTCAGGAGCTTCTAGAACCCAATCAGTCTGGATGAAATACATCTCATATCACTAAGACAGAATGACCTGTTGATGTAATCGCTGGAGGATGCCTCAATAGGGCCAGGCAGGGGTGGGCCTGTTCTGGGGGTTGGTGGCTGCATCCCATGGGGTTTAACGCAGGTTTGAGCACCATGCAAGGGCTTCTGCAGCAAACCAAAGACTGTTTGCAGATGTAGCACCACAGATCTTTGGTAGGCACCAAAGAAACTTTGCCAGGAAGGATGGTGGTCAGAGGTAGGAATGATGGGGTTTATTCCTACACCTCCACTAAAGTAAGTTTTCAGAGGTGCAACAGCAAAAATAGGAACCTCTCCTTTGCTGCATGTCTCCTGGAAATCCTCAGGAGGATTTGCCCTCCCCAAATACTGTACCTGGCTTGCTGTTAGTTGATTCTGGAGTATTACTCACCCCTAAATGAGCTGACGGCTCCTGGCCGTCAGCCACATGCTGACAGCATACGAGACACAAATTAACAGTGATAATGCTCCTTGCTCTGGCACAAACGTAAGGTTTTAAATTAAATCTCCACTAAGAATTTCTCACAGACATTGGGATTGAGTGTTTTTGGGGGGCACAGCTGACTCTGAGGATGGCTGTCCATCTCCCAGTCTTGCTGTACCCACATGTTGTTTCACCCCTGCGCTCACCCAGGTTATGTTGGAAGGCAGGTGATGTTAGGCTCATCATTAGGGAATACAGATCTTTGAGAGCAGAGGCTAATTTGTGTAATTCCAGATCTGTTTTTAAGAATTTCCTGATTTGCCCAGAAAAGTGATTCTTTTTTTCCAGTAAGTCCTGATTCAGCATCCCACTTCCAGGTTGCTCAGCATTGCAGGCTCAACATCAAGCACAGAAATACTCCTGCTGCAGCTTTTAAGCAAAGGGTTACAGCCAGAACGTAAGTGTGAGTTTAAAGTGTCTTCTGACTGAACAGGCCTTTGTCACGAGTAAGCAGTGGATCCAGAAGAGTTCTCTGAAAGGATCATGGAAAGAAAAATACACTGATTAGATGACCAAGGAATGACTGAACTTGTTTAGCTTTTCCAGGTTTTAATTGAAGGCGTGTATGTCCTGAGCCTGCCACTAAAATCCTTCTTGGGATTTTTTCATTGGAGCTAAAGGCCCATACTTAGCAAAACCAAGGCAAATTGGCAATTTCTGCCTTTGTTAAATATTCTACTCTCTAGCAATCTAAAGTCACAAATCCCCCAAACTGGACAGGGAGGAGAAGGATCTAGCTCCATATTTGTCTCCCTCCTGTGATGGCAATGAGGGGAGAGAGCAATTACCTTTTAAAGGAGATGACATGGAAAATTTTGTCTTCCTGGCGAAAGTTTTGCAACATTAAAAGTAATTAAAACTGGGCTTTACAGTGGAAAGTATTGAGCAACTGTCTCAGACATAGGTGTAACCATCAGCTCCACCTATAATAAACCAACTGTTCCCCTTCTGCAGAGCAGGGCAATCCGCTTGGAAAACCCATCCAGGCAAACCTTGCCACTGCAGCAGATTCACAAAGCCTGAACTGTGACAGAGTAAGGAAGGGCAGAATGGAAGAACAAAACACATTGATCCTGTGATCTAGAGATAATCCAAAGAAATGTGACATGTTAAGGCAGATACCGGTCTTCTTTCACCAGTTGTACGTGAGCAGAGACAAAGCCCTTTCTCTCCTCCTCCAAATAAGCTGGTGGCCAAAAGCAGCCACTTCAGTCCCAAGTGCCCCCTCTGCCATGGGATACTCTGCAGACAAGACTTCTTGCCAAGGAGCTCCAAAACCCACCCCAGTTGTTCAGCGAGTGCTCCAGCATCTTCTGCTTGGAGTTGCTTTGGTCCCCTGGTGCTGTGCCCAGCTGCAGCATGAGGCTGGGGGTGCTGGCACACCATGCCCCTACAGCCCCCCCGAGTGCTGCAAGAGAGAGTTTCAAAGATGCAGTGTTGTCCTTATGTGCCAAACGTGCTTGGGAACACTCCTGCCTACCAACAGCTTCACCTTGGAGGAGCACGGGGCTTGTGCACATTTGAAAGCTAATTTGGATTAAGGAAGGGTAAGAATTAAAAGTGGAGTAACAATCTGAAAATATCTGTGGGCAGATAAGCACCAAGGTATCAAAACAATTAAACATTATCTTCAGTAACTGCAAAATCAGGAGAGAAGGGAAATAAGGGTGCTCAAAGAGGGAAGGTTGCACATCCTGGCGCAGGCAGGGATGGGGCTGGTTTGGGTTTACCCTCAGCCATCAGCCACAGGGAGATGAGGATGTGGAAGTGGGAAGGAGCGATCTGTGTAAGAGGATGAACAAGAGTGCAGGCAGGAGCACTGCCCAGCTCCTGGCTGCCGGGGCAGGAGCTCGCCAGCCCAGGGGTGCTACCCACTGGGCGCCCACGCTGTGCCCAGGTGGAGACGCTGGTTGTCACATCCTGCTCTCTGCAGCTTTCTTGTTAAATATTAATTGTGATTACTCTAAGGCGGCGCACCCCTGTCATGCCATGCCTGAGGCTGTGCAAACATGGCATAGAAGGAAACTTTCTGCCTTCAAGAGCTTGCAGTGTCAGGCTCTCCCTCTTCCCAAATGAGAGGAGGCTGCATCCAGATACAGGTGAGCCAGGCACAGCTCTGCAGAACAGGAAACATCCACATCTTCCAGTCTGAATAATAAATATTCCCACTTACAGCCTGTCCCATCTCACAAGACAGGCATTACGAATTCTCTTGATGGTAACAGTGTACTTTGAGTTGCTGGCACTGAAAAAGGAAAGATACAGCAAAAGAGGTAGTGTCACAGAAATGTATTTAATATCAAAAGGGCTTTTAAAAAGCAGGCATTGGCAATACTGATAAGGCTTCAGTGAAGAACACCATAATGCTGAAAACACATGAATTTTAACCAGAATCTCGAAGAAAAGCGATTCAAGAGCAAAAGGAATCCATAAATAATGAGGAACATGGCAAATGCTGAATAAGTAGAAATCATCAGTTGTTAAAAGGCTGAACAAGCATGTGCTTTGTAACAGCCTGGAAAGGAAAAGGCACAACAGCCTGGAAAGGAAAAGGCACAACAGCCTGTGTCCTCTGCTTCAGCGAGGAGCTGCACCCGTTCAGCTGAGGGCAGTGCAGGGCCTGAGCATCTTCAATATAAAGAAGATGGAGTCTTTTATTAAAAAATAAAGTTTTGACAGTCTCCATGGTCAAAGCTGTGAAAGCTGAAAAGCCAAATGCTGGGCGCACAAGGGGCTTTCCAGTGTTCTTTAAGAACATGCTTTCTCACAAAGTCTGGATGTTGCCTTCTGCTGCGTCCCAGATTCTTTTAATTCCAGCCATGATTTATGGCACTGGAAATTCCCACTCCTGGAGCCAACTAGGAGATGAGCAGCAAGTCATGCTCTAGATAAAAATAGTTGGGCAAAACTAGGTCACCTCCATATCCCATCACACCCTCCCTGGGATGAAAGTCTGGGGCTTTCTTGCATCTCCACTGCAGGGAAGATGGGGATCGATCAGCTTTGACTCACAGCTTCAATCCCCCTCCACCCTTGCACAGGTTTTGGGAAGCACCGTGGGAGGATACTGAGGAGCCTGACTTTTGGACACCTGCTCCTGCTGAGGGTCAGGCACCCACGAGCTTCACCCGTCTCTGTTTCAGGAGCAGATCTGAAGAGGCTCTATTTTCCCAGTCCCTAGGCACCATCATGCTGCCACCAGTTGATCTGCCAAGGATCAATGAAGCTTTATATCCTAATAGAGGTTTATTTGTCAAACTTGGCCGCAAGAGCATCTTATTTAGAACTAATTAGAGTGTCTGGTTTTAGCTACGTGTACAGCAGCATGGCAAGTTCCTCTTGTACTCTTCAGGCCAAATTTCTGTCTATGGATGGCAGTGCTTACATCAGAGATTAATTCAGTGGCTTCTATGATGCCTGCTTTCTGGAAACTGAAATCAACAGAAGGTAGGAGTCAATAGAAGACCTGAGCAACAAAGCGGTGCAGGGTCTAGAGCACAAGTGCTGTGAGGAGTGGCTGAGGGACCTGGGGTTGTTAAGCCTGGAGAAAAGGAGACTGAGGAGAGACCTGATCACTCTCTACAGCTACCTGAAAGGTTTTAAAAATAAGCATCATTGGTTTTAAAAATAAGCATAATGAAATTCCACCACCACAAAAAAAAAAAAAAACCAACCACAAAAACCCCAACCAGGATATATGAGCTTGAAAAAAAAAAAAATCCAATCCTGTCCCAGATCCTGTCCCAGATGGAGTTGGGAAGTTTGGCTCTGGATCTGAAGTCTGCTATACAAGCAGTCCCCGACAGGCAGACAAACTAATGTTCCTCCTCATCAGCTTCTGTGTCAGCTACAGCTGACTCTATTTACTTTTAGCCCAGAGGAGGAACTGGGAGCAGAAGGAAAAGAAAAAAAACCCTTCATTGATATTCACAATGATGTCTTACATGTCCAGCATTATTTTTTGTCCAAGGGAACTCTTTCAGCAAGTGGGAGAAAACAAGAGATTAGGTGGAAGAATGGCTGTCGGGAGTGAAGAAAGGACCCTGTTGTGGAGGAAGGGGCTGTGTTACTCTGTGTATTAAAGTACTGTGAGTAATTTCAATTACTGTGTGTATATTTGGCAGCAGAAAAGTAAGGTGGACTCTGTCTGGACACAGGGTTTTTTCTTAACTAAACTCAATGCCAGATCGGATGTCTCTAATGCTGAAGGCACATTGGTTGGAATTGCAGCTGGCAAGTAACAGTTCCCTCACCCAGATGGTGAAAGAAGGATAAAATCCCTCCTTATCCCCCTTTCCATGCAAAATTAATAATGTCCTGAACCCAAAGCACAGCCCTGGGGAGCAGTGCTGAGGGTGGGTGTTCACTGTGGGTGAAACTACAGCAGCTGAGCTCTGTAAAGAGAGAAATCATCCCGGGTGTCTGCCTGTCTGGGTTGGCGACGACGGCGTTTCCCAAGCGCCGAGCATGAACCCCCACAAGCCCAGCCATCCTGCCCCACGGCCGTGGGCAGGCAGGCAGGAAGGAGCCCTGCCAGCTGGCTGCCTGCTGAGGCTTCCCAGCAGCGAGAAACCGCTCTGCCTGCATCGCTGCCCAGCGCCCCTTCCACTGATTCCTCATCACAAGGGATGAGAACCTGGCTGGGAGGGGAAGGAGGAGAAGCCGCTTTACCTCTGCTCAGCCGCTCCGGATGCAGAGCACACTTGCATCCTTCAAGCCCTGTGATTCAGAAGTGGATTGTGAGAGTCCTGGTTCCTTGCTTACACACAGGGAGGGAGAATCCCTGGCTGACAGAGCTCAATCTTGGCTCCAAGCACGGCATTTACACTGCTGGGAATAATGTCCAAGAAGGCACAACTCACAGGAGACTTCTAATTGACCAAAATGTGATTCATTAGGAGACTTGCACTGTCTGAATTAAAACAGCACTACCAAAAAAAAATCAATGAAACACCCTGGCTGTCTGGCAAGTGAGTGCCCCAGTAACCCTGATGTGCTGGTGGGGGTGGCCAGGACTTCTTGCAGGCTGCTGCGGTGCTGGAGCTGCTGCGGCACCCCCCAGGCACAAAGCTGGGGTCTGCGGATGGTGCAGCTCAAGCTGGTTCCAGCTGAACCATCCTTCATCAATGGCTTTCCAGATGCAGCCACTTGGGTTTTGACAGTCTGCACAGACCAGAAACAAGCCTTCTCTGGGAGCACGGAGGCAGAGGGAATGAAGATGGAAGCAGGAAGGAACTGGGTGAGGAAGGAACAATGATCAATTAGCCATCAATTTCCTCAAATTAATGCTTGTTGTAAACACAGAACATCCACTCCAGAAGTGCAGAGCAGAGATCTGGGAGGATTTCAGGCAGAGGAAAGGATGGATCTTGAAAAGATCCCCAACTCCTGCCCCTGAATAAAAGGCTGACTGTGTCTTACCAACATCTCTGCCTTATCAGACCCCTCTGCCGCCATGGGGGCTGCTGCGAGGTGGATTGCTTCCCCAGTCTATTTCCCTTCCCATGTTCTCAATCCAAACTCATGAATGTGGGCACATGGCCCTGTGGATATCCCATCACTGCTTCACCAAGCAGCACTGGAGGAGGGTCTCCCGCACACCCCTGCATAAGCAGAGGCAAAACCAAACACACAGAGGTGACTGGAAAACCAGGAAAGCCATGGGGACACTCGGGGAAGAGATTTCAGCCCACCAAGTATGAGCAGGGGAGCAGCAACTCACCCCTCACTTGGGCTGGTGCCGTATGTGGTCCACCTGATGATGACCAGCAAGCTCAACCCTCTGTCCAGTTGCAGAGGGGAATAGATACACTCCCAGGAGAGGGACACACTGAAATTGGGCATTTCAGATTTACAGGCACCAAGGTGACAAAAAGCAATGGATGGTAGCTAGACAAATAGCCATCCCTGGCAGTGCCCAGAGTGGCCCCATGCCAGTGTCAGAGAGGAGACACAGGTGCCCTTTGAGCCACGATGAACTTTGTCAGGTTTTCAGTCGGAAAAAACCTGATTATCTGCTCCCAACAGCAGCCTTGTGAGGTTGCACATGTTCTCACCGCTCCAGGCAGACAGAAGTGGAAGGGCTTTTTCCTACCTTTTGTATGTGCAGCCGCTATTGAATGTAAATGTACTTACCAGAAATTGAATAACTCCCACACGAGTAATTTTAAACCCATCCAACATTTAAATTATGAATGCAATAATCTGCAGCGCCACGAGTTACAATGCAAGGCTAGAATTCCCGAGGCAAGGAAAGTCTATTTTTAGATCTCCTGAGCTGAATTTTTTACTAGATGAAGAAATTTGCCTTCTTCAGCTGCCTGGGGTGTTAATTTGCATTAAAAGTTTCAGGGTTTGGTTTTTCAGGCTTTTTTGGGTGACACCTTGTCACATAACCAGCAAAACAGACCCGCCGCTTTCTGCCACCCATCGCTGTGGGCAGAGAGCAAGAAGGAACCCCTTGCACATGGCTTGGGGAATTAATTGCCTAATGGGGTTACTCTGAGACAACAGGGAAATGATGAAATTGCTGGTTTCCCTTGATGACATCCTCCAGCTGGGATGTAACGTGGCTCCAGGGTTGTGTGTGTCCCTCTCAAGCAGGGGCTGTACTAACCCTCACTGAATTGTTCCAGCTTCAGTGCACGTAGCTGGCAGCAGTTGCTCAGTGCTGCTGCCTTGAGCTTTTGGAAAAGATGCTCCTGATTCATATTTGCAAATGTCATTTAAATTAATGGGTTATTTTCTTCTCTATTCTTGAGTTTTGGGAGTTTTTTTCACTTTGCAGGGACTTGGTGTTTTACTTGTTGCTCTTTTTTCTGTGTGTGGTACCCAGGAGACACCAAAACATGGTGCAAACCTCTTGTTACCCACTCGTGCGTGGCAGTAGTGGAAAATAAATGAGAGACAAAAGGACCAGATACACCACAACAACCAGAAGTTACTTTGTGCTGGGGCCCATGGGGGATCTGTGACACCCAGAGCACAAAGGAAGCACTGGTCTGGGATGAGCAGCTCAGGGGTGGATCACTTTTTGCATCACATAAAAGCATTTATCAGCAGGGCTGATAATAACTGGTTGGCAAAGCGTGATGCTCGTTCCAAATGAGGACAGTAGAGCAACACCTTCCACCCCAAGCATCGTCTGGGATTGCAGTGGGGTGAGAAATCTCAGCCCTGTCACTCTCTTCTCCAGACAAATCACCCCATCACCATTTCTTAATCAAACACTGCCAAAACGGGAGCACGAGTACTGTCTCCCCTGCCCAAACCCAACCATGGCTGCTCGGTGCCAGAAGCTAAGCACCTTTATCCCCCCATCTGACTGTCACATATGAAGCAGGGACAGAAAGAGATGCTAAGTCTCTGTAGGAACCCTGGTTCCCCAATACCCCGTGAAAGGCTCTAGCAGAGTAGATGGACCTTAATTTCCTCCCCTCTGCAAAGACATGCACTGCTTTCCCTGATGGCTTCTGGCTTCGATTGTGCTGGGGAAAGGGAAAAAAAAAAAGAAGAGAAAAAAAAAAAAAAGAGAGAGATTGTGGCAAATGGAGATGCAATTCTTTTAAAACGTTGCCTTTTTTTGAGAAGTAGCAGCAACAAAAATTACGCAAAGATCAAAGAGAAAGGAGGCTGTACTCAGGGACAACTCAAAAATAATACGGGGCAGTTGCTGAGCAACTCTCCAATGCAAAGTATTGCTATTTTCTGGTACCTCCCCCATCTGTACAAGAGGGATGGTGTCTAGTGTTAGTCAAAGAAAAAGTCTGTGTGATTGCCTGAGTACAATTAGATCTAAGGTCTTTGCAAACAGCTCCTATCAATCAACCCCAAGGCATTGATCTTACATCTAAAGCACTTATTGAAAAATAAATTATGCTTTTTTGATCTAATCAACTATTAAGGATTCTTTTCTTCCTTTTTTTGAGGCTGGGTAAATAAAATTCTTCCATCAGAACTTGCTTAATAATTATTCTGGACACACAGTGGACCATATCCTGAGTGCAAAGCAAAGCGATGACTCAGAAACCAAAGGCTGATTTCTTTTTCTCTGGTCTCTTTTTTTGTTGGAATAGCTATTCTTCAACCAGGCGTTCGCACAATTTTGCTGCACAATGCTAAATGCATTCCCATAATCAGGGTATTGTCTGTTATCTGCCTAGAGCTGCGAAGCACATGTGCCACGGGGATCTGCCCGCTTCAAAGTGGTGCCCAAGGATTTTACCTTCCTCTTCTTGCTCTTGGTTTATCCCTGTCCTGCTTTCACACAGCCGTTCGTGCTCTGTTCCAGATGTGAAACTGCTTTTTTCCTCTGAGGAGGGGCAGCGAGTTCCCAGCCGTGGGGATCCTCCAGCATCAAGATTGCACTGGCGCTATCAGACAGCATGTGGCACCAGGAAGGGCCCGGAGAGGCAGATGCCATGACAACTCCTTAGCAGGGCTGGGACCCAAGTCAGATGGTCGCCATCCTTCGCTCCGGCTGGGATCTCTGGGGAGGAGATGTTTAGATCCCTGATAGCCATGGAAATATGTCGCTTCATCTCGTTTTGTCACAGAAGTGAATCAGTGTGAGGCTCTGCAGAGTGAGGAATTAGCAAGATCGCCGTGGGGCTGATGGGGCAACCAGGTGGGAAGCGGGGCTCTGCGTTCAGCTCTCTCCCCTACAACTGGAGTAGGAGGCTGGGGTCAACCACCTTGTCACATGCAGGGGAAAAACCTGGAGCTCCCATCATCTCCACTCCAACCCAGAGATATGTGGGGACTCCATGTTTCCACCACCCTTTCCACCACCCCTTCCAGCTGGTCAGGATGGAGATGAGACTCAACCCTGCACCATGCACCCCAAGAAGGGTCCCCATGAGCACCCCCGCAGCAGGGTCAGCCACAGGATTGGGGACCAGCCAAAGCTTCGCACAACACTTCTTCCCAGGGGACAGACCTGAGGCAAAACAGACACTTGACCCATGCTGACATCATCATGGCAGGGCTCTTCCTGCTATTTCCCAGGGTTTTTTTTAAACCACCCCTTTGAAAGCAGCTCAGCCAGCTCAGCTCTGCCTCTTGGATGCTGGCAGGCTGCCACCCTTTAATTAAGTCTGCTGTTATGTCTAACGCTGGTGGCAGCGTTTCAGGGCAGCAGTGTGGAGGCTGTGGGAATCGGTGCAGATCAGGTGGCTGCAGATCTGTGTGATGGCTTAGACATTCGGGCTGATACACTGGAGTAACAGTGCCGGCATCATCATCCTTGCAGATCAAATCAGCTGGCGAGCACAGATCCGTCATGGGCACAGAACTCCTGTGCCTTCCTGTAAAGGGAAAGGGATGGCTGGGAACAGACAGCGCTGGTCTGAAACCCAGCTCCTCACCTCGTGGCATGAGCCATGGGGAGAAGTGCTGCCAGAGCTCCTGCTGAAGTCTGCTGGTAGAGAGGTGTCTGCCCACGGCGTGAAGCCAGCTCAGCAGGCTCAAAGCCATGCACGCCCGTCCCCACACACATGGGTAACCCACACATCAGGGCCTGCCCCGGGGCTGAGCCTGGCTGAACCAGGCCTGAGCTGGGCTTCCTGGGTGGGCTAAAGGGGCAGGGGAAGGGGCAGTTTTGGCATCTCTCACCATGCTGTAAACCAGACCGCAGAGTAAGTCTGGGTAGCTTTGCCTCCTATTCTGCTCTCTATCTGCAGCAGCTCAGATTGCTGCTGTATTGCACACACCCCAACAAAGTTAGAGCCTGTGACCGGCTGCGTTTCGCTGCTATAGAGCCTCTTCCTTGCACGGTGCAACATTATTTTGGTGCTTTCTTCACCCTGGTTTCCCTTTGCACAGCCTTCTGGGGGGAGAGGTCTGTTCCTCTCACCTCTGCCCAGCTGCTGCAGTTGTGCAACCCCAGGATTGCGTTTTCATCCAGTGTGCAATGCTGGTGCCCGGGACACGGTGACAAGATACAGGAGAGCATGTATCCACCTCAAAGCCAAGGTTTCTAGCTACTGCTGCACGGCATCTCCCTGTCCTCACTGCCCACTGTGCCCTGGTGGGTGCGGAAGCTGAAGGGGACGATGCTTTGGAAAATCAGCCTCGCGTTGCACAATGCTTCGGGATCTGGACTGGGATGTGGGACTCTGCCTCCACCAAGTGATCAGCAGAAAGAAGAAGAGAGAGAAGCCTGCTCAAGGCAGTACTGGTGCAAGTGCAGAGCGATGCACAGCACCCTGTGATTTGTATTCTGCCTCTTGATCTTTGTCAGCTGTGCCCCGCTGCCCTGGAGAAGCTAATCGCTCCCTTGTCCCCACAAGGCAGGCTGATGCGATCTGCTCTGCTTGCAGATAATGCCATAGACAGGGCGGTGTTGCAATTAAATATTTTCCCTGCTCTATGCTAATGAGAAGCAGGAAGAGCTAACAGAATGCACAATGGCAGATAATTACAGGCGAGCAATTACCGCCACGATCCTCTCTCCTCCTTGTCCTCACACTGCTTTTCCGCTGCTACGCATTTGCCATGAGACTAACACAGTGACCAGAGCTGTGAGGATGATGAGCAGAGCAACTGAAGAGCTTTTTGAAGCACATCCCTCTGAAAGAAGCTCCATCAGCCCTGATCATCCCTTCCTGGAGAGCTTCTGCAGCACTGCGTGGCCAGGGCAGGGAGGGGGTGGGGGTTGGCTTCAGCTGGTCTGAGCTTCTAAAATTGTATCATTTAAAAGAAAAAACAAACCCAATAAAAATCTTAACCACGATAATTGAATAAAATTACTATTATGGGATATTTCCTGCTTATTTTCAACTTGCTAAAACTTTCTGAAGTTGAGCTGCTGCAAATAGCAACCCACATGCTTTCCCAATTGCTTTCATTTCTTGCTCAATGCAGAGCATCTATTTGGGAATTGCTTTTCGAAATACCTTGTGCTTTGCACAATTCGATTGGACGTGGAAGCCTTCCAGTGTGTGCTGATGCTCCACACAGGGCTGTGACAGGCTGGGGAGATCACACATCTAACACCCATGAATGAACCGAGCACGTTTTTATGCACACAAGCTTGTGTGGGATTGGTTTGAAACTGGTGGAGACCTTTAAAACAACGCCATAATATTTCTAAACACCAAGTATCACATGAAATGTTACTCAGAATCATTTCCCTCCCCTTCCCAACCTTGCCTGCAAACAAGTGGGATCTACAAAGCGCGACTGTGGGCGCTGGGAACAGCGTCAGCGGCGTGTGATGCATTATTAACAAGTAGAATTATTAACTCCCTTTCAGGAAACTGTTCTGTGCCTCTACACACGATTGTTTGCAGAATGATCAGGACAATTCATCTCCTACCTGAGCAGAGGCAATTAATTTACTGCCGTGCTCTGCAATCCCTCCCTCGTTTTATCGCACCGCGTCACGCCGTCAGGCAACGCTGACAGACAGCAGGAAGCAGAGAGAAGGGGAAATGGCACCTGGAGCGACAGGTAGAGCCTTTCCTGTGAACCCCCCAACTCACAGAGTTACAGCAGAGAGCGATGAGAGTGAGTTCAAAGAGAAATTGTCACTGGGCAGTGGTAGGAGGATGGTGGGACCTGAGACCCTGGTGAGAGGCAGGGAAGGTGGATACCCCACCTCCTCGCTTTCTGCTGAAGGATTTAGCCACCTGGGAAATACTAAAGGCAACTGGGCCCAGTTTGGTTGACTCCGCCATTCACAGTTGCCCTGGCCACGCTTCTCCAGCTGTCCCAGAGCCAGCAGTGGCTCTGGGGAGCATCCCTCTTCCCACAGGGAATCACTGCTGTTTCCCTCCTTCAGCATCTGGTTGGGAAACGGAAGAACCACCCTGGCACAGTGGCCAGAGAGATACCCCATGGGAGCTGTGTAACCTCTGAAAGCCTCAGTAACCTCGCTCCAGAGGCAGGTCTGCACCTCATTCCTGTTTTCACCACTCTCCTGTTTTTCCAAGCAAGTTACTGAGGAATCCTCCACCTGCCTAGCACCGATCCAGCCTTCCTCAGCTAATACCACCTCCAAAAACTGCGCCACAGACTTCTGTGTCTGGTTAACATCCATTTTCAAGCTTCCCAGCATCTCGCAGGCCCTGTGAAAGAAAGGAAAGAACAAAAGCAGCAGGTTTGGGAATCACTTCTTGCTTCCCCTTCCCTGCTAGCAGACGGTGTTTCACAGCCTCTGCACAGCAAAGAAGCATGGGAAGCGACTGGGGAAGAGGAGTTTCTGTGGCTGCTGTTTTTTTTAGATAAGCAGGTAGGGTTTACCAGGTTAAAAGGAGACCTGGCTCTTGATATCCCCCAAATTCTTGCTCCTATAGCATGCCCTCCTGTGCTACACCATGCAGAAAAATCAGCAATTGACCACTGTGCCCTGGAGCAGGATCCCATCAGCCACCCTGTGCAGTACTGGCCATGCTGAGGCAGAGAAGGACCAGGGGGATGTGGGAAGGACCCTCCAGAAGGAAGAGCTGGCTCCTGTGCAACTCGTTTTCCTACAGCTCTAGTGTGATGCAGCTTCTTAATTCACACCAGAAGCACCTAACATCAGTCCTTGCCCTCGTCTTCTCCCAGCACCCACCTCCAGCGTGGCTGCAGCCTGGTTAAGCAGAAGTCAGAGCTGGCAGGACGTGATTACTTAGTGCAGAGAGGAGGACTTTCAGTTTTCCTCTTTTCCCTGTTATTTGCTGCAGGATGTTCTGAACTCTGCTAAGATCACAGCAATGGTTACGCTCAGTGGCAGCTACGTAGCATTTGGAGTCCCCCAGGACTGCTTAGCTGAGCGGTTTCACGAGGAGCCAGGAAAACAAGAGCCCTGTTACAGCAGCAGCAAGCCCCTCTCTCTACAGAGGAACATCCCAGAAACCTCAGCAAACACCAGGCTGGGCAGTGAGATGGGTTTTGTTGCTAGAACACTGGTCACTGTCAGCCCCCACAATGATCAGACTTGCTGGGGGTCCTCTCCAGACCCAGGAGAGCTCTGGTTCCTTTGCCCTGTACTATTTCTCTCTGCACAAATCTGACTCCAAACAACTAGCTCGTCTGGGAGCCAAAGCAGCTCCAGGAACATAGATTTGGGCTTAGAAGAGGAGGACAGTAGATAGAATCACAGGTAAAACCATCCCGAGCATCGTTTCAGCTTCACCTGCAGGGAGCTGATGCCTCCTAAATGCTTTGTCTCCCTCCTGTCACCGTGTCCCTTTTAATCCCTCTTCCCCATGCTTTTGTAGTCAGATGCCTGACATACTCTCTATTAGTCTCTGCTGCCTTGTAACAAACATCAAAAGGAAGCCTGAGAAGATGAGGAATCAGAGATCAGGACCTAGAGCAATAGCTAATAGAAGAGAATACATTAGGCACACCGAGGCTCAATAGGAAATACATTTTCTGTCTGCTTTTGTTAGACAGATCTAAGGGCAAGCTTGGCACGAGCAGCAAGAGATGGGGCTGAGACAGGCGTTTTTATGAGAAAAGCCAGGAGTCAGGGAAAATCCTTGTACAGATGAAGGTCTTGCCAAATTAGACTGATCTGGAGGCTGGAGACGACTGTGTCAGGCGGGGGGTGCAGCATCCCTCTCCGAGCAAACTTGGAGCTGGGGAGCTGAGCGGAGTCTGGCCTCTTCAGACACAGAAAGGAAGGGTCACAGTGGCCCACAGCGTGTGGGACAGGGAACTGGCAGAGCTAAAGAGGGCTGGAAGGACTGAGGGACAGAGCCACCTCTCCTCAGGAAGGCAAGAAAATGCTCTTGATAATCAACTATGAAGCTGTTGGACCCTGCAGCCTTCCACGGAGTGCCCTTGAAAGTGCTTTTAGAGACATGGACACTTGAAATTCCTGCTAAGAATGACAAGAGCAGCTTCTCCAGTAACTTTTGCCTGCCCTTTGCCCACAGGATCCCTTGGGATATGGATCTGCAGTTCCCATCCTTCCCTCTCAAGCTTCAGGTGGGGTCTCCAGTGGGCACGGAGCTCATGGGTGGGCAGCCATGTGCCCTTCCCCAGGCAGGGTGAGTCCTGCATCAGGCCGCTCTCAGGGACCACATGTGAACAGTAGCCCCTTTCATTCCCCATGGCTGGCTCAGATGAAGGGTCCCCTGCCTTGAAGAGGTGCAGCGCAGCCCAGAGCAGCAGAGGTTGTCCTGTCTGTATGGCAGAGGGACTTCTGAAAACGGCGTCTTGGTGAATGACCGTGCTGCCCACAGGACCCAGACAGACACCACTGGATCATTTCACAGGAGCCACTGGAGAGGGAGAGAATAACAAGAAGCCTCAGTCCCTCTTGGCTAGACACTGTCCAGCAGCCTGGAGACACCAGGCTTCATTATCAGAAGCTTTGCAGGAGTCAAATGGTCAAATAAACAAGTTAAAGCTAGCTAGACTGCTGATTTTCCTAATCTCAGTGACAAAGATCTTGTTTGCCTTCTGCTCTTCAGAGAAATGCCTTCCCTTCTGCTCTGCGCTGCTTTTACAACCACATATGCTTGGGGAGTAAGTACCAGACAGCAAATCCAAGCTTTGACTTCAAGTAAACCCCCCCAAATACTGTGCCTGAAGCTTGTGGGACACTGAGCACCTGATGGGAGGGTTTGGGGGCAGCTTCTGCTCAGAGCTTCACCAGCATGACTCTGGAGGAGCTCTCTTGCTGCAGTCAGGTTGTGCAGAGACAAGAGCAAAGTTGCCTTTATGTTTGTGCTTGGAAATGTCTGGCAGAAGGTGGGCTGCATTGTCCTCCCTGGTGCACACAGTGAATTACTGTGGTTGCATCTTGGTAAGGGAGAAGGGAGTCGGGACCACTTTCAGCAGATGAATTGAATTAAATTTTGACACGTATTAGATATATGTTAGTTACTATATAAAGTAATTTACTTAATTAGCCCAGGAAGTCTGTTAAATATTACATGAGATTACCAACGAGTCCCCCAGCTCCGGGCCCCTGCGGGCCAGCAGGAAGCGAGGGAGCTGACATTTGTAGGTCTCCTCCTATGAGGAGGAGCCTGGTGGTAGTTCTGATGAAAACCATGGACTCCATAAGTGGGCCTGAACTCTACCCCTCTAATTGCTTAGTGTCATCAAGTTTTATAAAGTTTGATGCAGTATTAAGGAGCATGCTGTGCTGCAGCTTCCACTGAAGCCCAGAGAAATCAGTTCATATCTCTACAGCTGCTGCATTTTTCCATCTGCCCGGGAACAGCATTGGCTTCAATTGGACATTGCGTTGTCCTTCTCAAATGTCCTCATGCTACTCCTCACCCACACCACTTACTGCTGTTAAAGAGTATTAGGAACAAAGCCCAGCCCTGCTTCTTAATCCATCCCCTGATGGAGCACCAAATTTAACTGATACTTCTTCAACAGAGCTGCAACATTTACTCCTCCACGTGGTAAATTGCTTCCAGCATCGTTGGTAGCAGCTGTATACTGATATCATGTCTTGTTATTCAGCCCCTGCTGTCTTTCTCTCTGAAAACATCTATCGGTCTTAACAGCAGCCGTGAGCTCGGTCCAAGCTGACAGATGCCGGATGAGCTTCGGTTTTATTCCCCTTGTGCTCTGAAATGCTGATTTCAGAATGCCATATTGAATTGCCCTTGACAAGAGCCAGGTGTTAATTCTGATCAGACAGCTACTTCATTACTAACTGCCTTACTCACCCTGCTCTGCCGCGGATTCCTCCCCCTGAGTAGCTAAACTCAGCATTTTCACACTCACAGAAGTTTGTGTGAGACTAGGAGTGTGCCTTTCTTTGGTGGCAAGGTGGTTTGTAATTGGAAAGAAGTTAGTTTCCAGGAAGCCAAAAACAGTCATGGCACTTTGGGACAGCTCCAACTACAAACGGTCTCCCTGCACTAAGGGATGCGTTTTTTGACTC
The DNA here is from genome assembly GCA_013400835.1 of Zapornia atra. Classification (NCBI taxonomy): domain Eukaryota; kingdom Metazoa; phylum Chordata; class Aves; order Gruiformes; family Rallidae; genus Zapornia; species Zapornia atra. The sequence continues at coordinate 18,837 of VZTU01026314.1, forward strand.
TTTGGATTTGCAGGTGACAGCTACAGCTGGCAAAGGAGAGAAAGAAGGAAAGAAGGAGAGAAAAGAAGGAAGGAAAACAAGGAAATAAATAGGTGTTGCTGTTGTTTTGAATACAGGTGGGCAGATGCCATGCCCAGGTCAGACACAATTCTCCTCCAGCGTTTGTGGTCCTTCTCTGGGACACAGTGGCTTTGCTGCCGCTGGTACCATGTGGTATGGCTCACAGCATGTGCTGCTTTGAGAGGGGTGACATTACTCCTCTTCCTTCCTTTTTGAAAGCTGGTTTGCTGGGCATTTCTGAGAATTATTGAGGACTATTCCTATCACCCTCTTCTTTATCCAACGTTAAACTTGCTCAGTTAAGTCCCATGCAATATGGCGAGGAAAAGACCTTCTCCCACCAGCAGAAGTCCTTTTGATGTCTGGCTGAGCAGCAGGATGAAGAACACCCAACAACTGGCTTTGTAATGTCCCATTGAGGTTTGCATTGCCATGCTATTTTTCAGTCCTAATAACTCCCCAAATTTGACAGACAAGTTGTTGTTGGTTTTGGTTTTAAAAGAGAAATATATATCAAAGAGTAACATTTCACTGGAAAGGAGTCTCTGGATTGGGAAATGCTCCCCTGGCATTTTCTGTGCCCTATCCTCTGATGCTCCATTTTAAAAATTCATATTGGGGGTTGGTTTCCCTGTTTGTGCAGCAGCTCGATGGTCGGGCAAAGCTGGAGCTCAAGGGCTCCTCCAGAGACTTCATCCTCAGTTGCTCTGCGATCTCTTTTCCCCACCACACTGCCCTCACCATCACCCAGGGGTGCTGGTAACTTGGGAGAGCGTCTCAAAAAAGGGAATTTTCCAAACTGAATAAACATTTCCCATGATGAAAGGCAGAAGAAAAGGAAATAAAACAAAGGGACGGGTTTCATAGTGACAGATACTTGTGCGAATGCCAGAGCACTTTCAACCCCCATCAGCAAAGACATGAGCACAAAGAGGATTTTTAATCATCTTCTTTAAAGTTTGTTTCACAGACAAGCTGGCTCCGTGAGGCAGAAACATGCAATGGAAAAACTACAATTCATGCACAGCAGTAACAGCATCTCTCCTGGAGTTTGGAGCTCACACTGCCTCCAGCCCTGCGCATCCTCAATGCCCCCTGGAAGAGCAAACTCTGCTGTGCAAACACTCTACCTCATGGAAATGCAAAGACATCAAAGAGAAGGTGTCAAGAAAGCCTCATTAAATGTAACTGATGCTAATGGGGCTTCTGATTTCCATAACTCTTGATTTGGGGACACAGCTGTCCTCACCGTGTAATTGCGATGATGCGGATCTAAACCTGTACCAAAGCGCAAATTCCTCCGTGGGAGGAGGAGGAGGATCAACATCCAGGAGATGTTACTTCTATCCCTGCAGATTATGAATAACCCCCTCATCGTTAGCACGTCATTTACTAGGTTTCTTTGATTTATTCCAGGAGAAACAGGAGTTTCCATCTCTCCCCTTCACTCCGAAGCAAGTGCAAGCAACGCCCAGCCCCAGTGCAGCTGAGCTCAGCCACGAGTGGGATGCTTTGCCCACACATCTGTGCCCCGTGACAAAGGCACCTCTGCTGCTGCCGAAGCGCTGTATGATTCCTGAGCTGGAGCCAAGCACTGAATTATAGATGTGCCTGGAGTAGAGGGGCAGCAAATCTTTGAACCTTTTCAGCCATCTGCTGTTTTGTGGGGTGTTTGTCCGTAGAATTTGGCTATGACTACCTCAGTTTGGACTGGGATGTGTGTGAAAGCCATTTCAGCCTTGTTTTCTCCAAGACAAAGCACAGGGAGACAGGGTGGGTGTGTGTATTAAGTATAATTTGGTTTTGTTTTAACGACTCAGGCGTGATTATCACTTTGTCACTGGTAGAAGGTCATAGTCTCTGATGGTGGGAGATGCTGTCAATTATGTAGCAATATTTAACGAACCAGACAAAAAGAAATGCTGGGGGGCATCAAAAGGAGTGTTGCCAGCAGGTCAGAGGTGGTCCTCCCCCTCTACTTTGCCTTGGTCAGGCCCCACCTGGAGTATTGTGTCCAGTTCTGGGCTCCCTGGTGTAAAAAAGACAGGGATGTCCTGGAGAGAGTCCAGTGGAGGGCCACAAAGATGATTAAGGACCTGGAGCATCTCCCCTATGAGGAAAGGCTGAACGAACTGGGCTGTTCAGCCTTGAGAGAAGAGACTGAGAGGGGATCTGATCAATGGTTATAAATATCTGAAGTGTGGGACACAGGGAGAAATGGCCAGCCCCTTTTCAGTGGGCTGTGGAGACAGGACAAGGGGCAATGGCCTTGAGTTGGAGCACAGGAAATTCCACACCAATATACAGAAGAACTTTTACACAGTGAGAGTGACAGAGCCCTGGGACAGGCTGCCCAGGGGGGTGTGGAGTCTCCATCTCTGGAGATATTCAAGACCCGTCTGGCCGACGACCTGTGACACCTGTCCTAGGGACCCTGCTTTGGCAGGGATGTTGGACTTGATGATCTCTTGAGGTCTCTTCTAACCCCTACGATTCTGTGATTCTGTGAAATCTCCTTGTAGCTCTGTATAGAAGAGCTACGTGTGGCCAAGATGGTGCTGTCTTTAAGAAACTCTTTATTGTGCTAAAAAGGCATTTAACGCAATAAAACTTCAGTGGATCAGATAAAAACAACCAAGCAAGCCCAAAATTTCTCTCATCACAAGCATACTGACATGCCTCCCAGAGCAGGGAGCAATCCAACTCCTTGCATCTGGGTTTCTTGGTTTATTAGAAAGATAAGGAGCATCTTGCAAAATCTAAGAACCTGAATAAACATCTAACAAAACCTCAGCACCTCTTCAGCACTGAAAGGCTGAAAACAGGTTTTGGAGCGTGGCTCTCCATAGCCAGTGTCTTGGCACATTTCGCCCTGAGATCTTCATGAATTGCAAATAAATGCATGAGGTAACTGGTGACAGTGGTCCAAGACAGAACAGATGCCTGTATAACAGGCTCTGATTTGACATGGACTGTAGCATGTGCCTTGTAGCTCAAGGAATGCCTTGAAAACATCTTGCACTGGGCAGTTAATAAATCTGTGTAATGTTTATAGTATGGGAATTACAGGGATTCAATGAAACTAGAGGATTCTAAATTTTAGAAACAATGAGAATCAAGTCTGGCCTGTAGAAGAAGGCATCTGTCTGGGAAGAGTGGATCCTGGCCCTGCATCTTCAGTGGCCAGCATACTCAGGCTGCATGGAAACTTCACTCTTTGGATGCAAGTTCCTGGAGAAGACAGAACTTCCCTGTATCTCTTCTGTCCAGCTTGTAAATCTATGTGCAATTCTGCAAGTCACAGGAGAAAACATGAATGAGATGCTGAACAGAGGCAATGCATCTGTGCAGAGGAAACTCCAGACTGGTCCCTCTAGGGCCTCCAAACTAAAATAATGAGCAGCAGCCACCAAAGCAAGTGGCACTGAGCCACATTGCATGCACAGAACGCCCTGTGAGTCAGCCCCATGGCCCATTTCCCCACAGTACCAAGCAGAGGTCACCAGGAGGGCTTAGCCAAGCTGGCACCAGCTGACGGTGCTGGGGCACTGCTCTGCCACATGGAGATATGCAGCCTTTGCAGTGCCCAAAACCAAGGGTGGGGCCACCTGCTGCATTACATCCAGAGCTCGAGCTCCCTAAGCACCAGGAACCTGCAGAAGCTGTTCCTCTCTTAGTCCAAAGACTTCACATCATAAAGAAGCTCCCTGCCACAGCCATCTTACAAGAGGGTTATTCACTCCTTACTCTGCTTTAATGTGAACCAACTTTCAAGTGCAGACTTATCTTTCAGTACAAAGCAGCCTTTAAAAGCCACATATTACCCTTGTCTCTTTTTAAAGATATAGAACATCTGCAGAATTCATGTTCAAGCTAAATGCTTCTCAAAAAATAAAGTAGAGAAGGAAGCAGGGAGCAGAGGAGAGCTCCCAGCCCCCCTGGCTCAGAAGCCCCCCAGAAGAATTGCTTGGCAGACAGCAGCAGCAGGACTGGCCCCACCTCTTCTGCCTTCCTGGAGGCTTCCAGGGCTATTCTGCTTGCATAGCTGAACTTTGGGTGTGTTCAGGAAACGCTGAACCTTAGCACTCACCTCTCAGCACCCAGGCAGCGAGCTGCAGCTCTCCCAGTGCCCTGCTGCAGCCAGCTGGGACATCCCTGAAGCGGGGCAGAAGTCCTCAGGAGCAGGCTGGGGTGGGAGCTTTGGGCTGGGACCTCTGCATCTGCCACCCCCAGTCCCCACTGCTGTGTCACAACCTTAGGACAAACAGAAACCAGGCTCAGGAGAGCTCACAGCTGAGCTACAGGGAGCATATAAAAAGGAGGGGAATCAGCTTTTTAAAAGGTCAGACACTGGCAGGACAAGGGGGGTGAATTGAAGCTAAAGGAGGGAAGGTTTAGATTAGATATTAAGGGGAAGTTCTTTACAGAGAGAGTGGTGAGGGGCTGGAACAGGCTGTCCAGAGAGGTGGTGGATGCCCGGTCCCTGAAGATGTTCAAGGCCAGGTTGGATGGGGCCCTGGGCAACCTTTTGTAGCTCCAGGCCTGGAGGTTGGTGGCCCTGCCTGTGGCAGGGGGGGTTGGAACTCTGTGATCCTTGGGGTCCCTTCCAACCCACACCATTCTATGATTTTATAGCCATGCAGAAAGGTCCCATTTTGGCCACTGTACTTACACAAGGATTAAGCAGTACTCAGGCTCTGAGGCTCCAGGCATCCTAGCCCAGAAGAGGACCTATATGAACATATATAAGCACTTACAAACATATGCGATATCTACCTGTGGCATATGCCTGTGTAAGCCAGGTCAAACCATCAGCTATCACACCCTCTGCTTGCATGTCTGTAATCTGCTGTAACTACCTCTTCGAGGTTGGGCGATTTCCTTTGGTTTATTACCAGGAGAGCATGTTTCCTGAAATAGATTAGTAATCTATTTGTCCTCCTGCTGAAGCAAGAGAGGAGCATCAGGACCAGCAAAACTATAGTCTGCTCAGCTCTGTCATCTCTTATTTATCTAACACTCCTGGCAAATTACTCTGGATAAACAGTAATTGAGATTTGCCCACGTTACATTTTGCAAATCACTTTATAAATTACCTTAGGTACAAAATACAGTTTCTGCTCACTATCTGTGTGGTGAAAGCTCTGAATAATGAATGACAGCTAACAAACAGCAAACAGCTCCTAGTGATAACACTGCGACATGCACACAATAATTTGGGATTTGTAAACATTTCAATGAATACTAATGATGGTCTGAATAGCTAGAGATTACAAATAACACCAGATCCCAAACAGTTGCAGAATGAAAAGTGGTGAGTTCATTAAGCAGCGGGGGAAGAAGCAGCCCTTTCTCCATCACGTCTGAGGGGATGTGTGTGTAATTCGGGTCCTCTCCACCGAGGCCGTGCTGCAGCCGCATCGCTCACCACCCCGCCGGGCAGTCAGTCGGGTGTGCTGCTCTTCCCCAAAGCAGCGCTGAAGCCACACACAAAGTTCCTTGAAGACCCCCAGGCGTTATCCCACCCACCAGGAGCTTCTCACACCCGCGGCGTCCTCTGCTCTCCCACCCGGGGCTCCCACGAGCCCACAGTGACATCCTCCGTCGGGACGCGGCAGCGGCGGGGACGAGCCCTCCGGTCCCTGGAGTGGCTTGAGGACACTTGGCTCCCTGAGGATGGGAACAGGGCGTGAGGCAGCTGCAGGCCCGCCTGTCTGTCTGTCTGTCAGGCACAACCTGCCTGCACTGCCCCTGCGAAGAGAAACGCGGAGCCAACAAGTTGTCTCAGGGCTGGGCAAGTGAAGGGACGGGACGGGGCTGGTCCTTGCTGGAGACCATCCTTTGGCCCACCTAAGGCCACTCCTCCGGGATCGTTTGCCAGGCTCCCTGCCTGCGCAGTGCTGAGAGGGGCTCTCACCTCCCAGCTCTGCTGGCTGCAAATGATTTGCTGTGATTTAAAAGAGCCCTTTCAGCCTCCTCCCAGCAGGATCAGCATCTGCTATCAAGATAGCAGACATGGTGGTTGGTTTGAAGAGGAATTCTGTGAGGCTGTAGCAGTTCCTGATGTGAAAATAGCTTTTGGAGTAATCAGAAGGCAGCAAACCCCTTGGGCATTAGCTTCATGTGTGTTTCTGGGTTTGCACAATTTTCTTGCTTTGCTTTTTTGATCTCTGTTCTTCAAAGATGTGCACACCTTATCAGACTTAGCCAGGATCCTTCCCTGGTTTCCAGCACTGCTGCCCTGCACATCCCCATGCCATTCTCCAGGAGTGGTGGTTGTGGTGCCACAATCCGTGTAGGTGACAACTACATCCATGAGGATATTTCCACTCCTGCAGTCTGGAGCAGGCGCTGGACACAGGAGCTTTATGGTGGTAGGTACCTTCATTGCCAAATGAAGAAAGTATTCAAACAAAACTTGTTCCTTTTACCTATGAAAAGCTAAACAAGTGGAGGGAGAAGGGAGCATTAATGACCTTCTAGATCTGGAGGTTGTGGGCAAGGGCTCCTTGGTTTGCTGACCAAGTCCTGTAGCCACCTGGGAGAGAGTTGGCTGGTCAAAGGCAGCTTTGCCTCTTCCTCCTGCTGCCAGTGAGGGGCATGGGCAAGAGCATCACCCTCTTCTCTCCACTCACCTGGAGAGCACTCCTGGCTGACATCTGACTAGAAGACAAGTTAAACCTTGACCTCCACTCCTCTCCAGTGACTCAGAGACCCCGAGGCAGGAACCATAAGCGTTCCCCATGGTCTTTATCTTGGGGGTGGGGGGATGCTCTGGGGAGATGTAGGGACATCCCTGTGGGGATGAAAGGATACTTTGGGAGGATTCAAGGATGCCCTCGGGTTGAGGAGGAATGTAAGGCTGTTCTAAGGAGTTTGCGAGGATGCTCCGGGGTAATGCAGGGATGGTCTTGAGTTGAGAGGGGAAGGGGGAACTTAGGGATG
>VZTU01026314.1:26312-70481 GCA_013400835.1 Zapornia atra
GGGTGAGGGGGGGTGGGCACCGGACCCATAGGAACGGACCCCTCTGGTTGCAGGTGCCTTCTGCATTCCCCTGTACGTGCCCTATGTGCTGACGGGGAGGTGGATCTTCGGGAGAAGCCTCTGCAAACTCTGGCTGGTAGTTGATTACCTGCTCTGCACCTCTTCGGTCTTCAACATCGTACTGATTAGCTATGACAGATTCCTCTCGGTGACAAGAGCGGTGAGTCCTGTCATGGCAGCTGAGAGGGGAATAACTCTCCTCCTGCTTTATTCTCCAGATCCTCTGCGATAATTAAAAGCTCTCTGAATCCTCCAGAAATTATGAATCTTTCAGCCTGGTGATGGAAAGCAATAATTATCCACAAATACGGATAATTCAGCTGTGGTTTCAGATTAGTATTTCTGGCATAATTAAATCATTTAAGGTTCAGACCCCATTGTGCAGGTGTTCCCTTCCCAGATGACAGGATAGTAGTGTACAAGTGAGTCAGCGAGGTAAGCAGACCTATTACTACCTTGCAGGGGCTTATTATCTCCAGGACAAACAAGCAGATTGCAGTCAGACTCCCAGCTTCTCCCTGGCTACCAAAGGCAGTAGATTGCAGTCCCAACTTTGGCAGGGCACAGCCCTGAGGACAGCCCCGAGGTCTCACACAGCGAGATGAAAACGCTCAGCCGTTTGCAGGAGGTAACGAGCAATCCGCGGGCAGACAGGATCCATCGCTCTTCGCTGCTTATTCCCCGACTCTAAATACAACACGGATTAGCTGGGAGGCTCAGAGAGGGACCTAGAGCTAGGTGCCTGCGTAGCCCGGGAGTTTGATGCACGCCTCTCCCTGGGAGGTGCAGGGAGTAGCTGGGGACAACTCAAGGCAAGTGGTGGGGCGCAGCAGACTGCTGGGCTCCAACCAAGTCAGTACATTTCCACTGTGCAGAAGCCACGTCTGGTTTTGGAGCCGCGAGATGAGCGTACTAAGTCTTCCCCGCAGGAGTGTGATTTATCTAGCAATTGCTCCTGTTGCCTATGGCATATGAATTTGTTAGACTGCTGGGATATTGCCTAGCAACTTTACCAGGAGCGCTAACAGTTCATTTGTGAAGAGCCTCAACCAGTTGGGGTGTGTGACCATACTTAAGGAAAGGTTTACCCATTGCAGGTCGCCTACAGAGCCCAGCAAGGCAACACCAAGCGAGCAGTGCTGAAGATGGTGATGGTATGGGTATTAGCCTTCCTGCTGTACGGACCTGCCATTATCAGCTGGGAGTACATATCAGGCCAGAGTATCATTCCCGCTGGGCAATGCTATGCTGAATTTTTCTACAACTGGTATTTTCTCATGACAGCTTCTACGCTGGAGTTTTTCACCCCTTTCATCAGTGTAATGTTTTTCAACCTGAGCATTTACCTGAACATACAGAAGCGTACCAAAATACGCCTGGATATTTTCCACGAAGTGCACAACCAGTCCTTCACTGAAGAGATGGAAATGAGCCCAGAAGCAAAACTTTCTTTGAAATGCTGTAAGCAGGAGCAGAAGGAGCCAGATGAAATGCTCGACCTCTCCAAGAGCAAAGCTGAAGCAGCAGCCTCCACTGCCAGCCTGGGTGCCAAAGACCTGCTGTCAACAAGCTCTAAGAGTGCTGGGAAACCCAAGTGTTGCAACAAAGACAGATGTAAAAACTCAGCATCCACTCTGTCCTTAGAGAAACGGATGAAGATAGTGTCCCAGAGCATGACTCAACGCTTCAGGCTCTCAAGAGACAAGAAAGTGGCTAAATCACTGGCAATCATTGTGGGCATTTTTGGGATTTGCTGGGCACCATACACTCTCCTCATGATCATCCGTGCTGGCTGCCATGGCCACTGCATCTCTGAGTACTGGTACGAGACTTCCTTTTGGCTGCTGTGGATCAACTCGGCTGTCAACCCCATCCTCTACCCTCTCTGCCACTACAGCTTCAGAAGAGCTTTTATAAAACTCCTCTGTCCCAAGAAGCTAAAGATCCAACCTCACGATCCCCTCCAGAACTGCTGGAAGTGAAGACAGCCCTGCGTGCAGATGAGAAGAGCCTTCATTTAATATACTTGTGTTATGGAAAATTACTGTAGCTGTTGCTTCCTTAGAAGAACCCAGGAGCGCTGGTCTGGGGCATGTGAGGAAGGCAGCGAGGCCGCTATTCATTTATTCTAGTACATCACAACAAAATCACTCAGAATAAAAGGGTAAGGGGTATTTTTTTTTTTTACATTAAGCACAGGCAGTGCAATCTGTGTCCTCCACTTGCAGGTGCCACAGAAGAGCTCTGCTGCCACCTAGTCAGCCAGAGCGGCACCAGCATTTTGTTAAAATAAGGAACAATTAAAAACTGAAAAATAAAAGCTAACAAAAATAAGTATCTAACTAAAAACTTCTGGGCTAAACTAAGGTTTAACCTGCTTGCAAGCGTGCTTTTTTCCTCGTGAACGGGAGGGATTTTTTCCTTACACTTAAGATATTACACATATGTGATGATACAGAAAGAGAAGAACGAACCAGATGGAAACCACCTCACCTGTCATTACTGCTGCAGCAGCTACAGCCATAGTCGAGATGCCCCTTGCACGTGGTGCAATAGATGTCCCTTCTGCTCCCCAAGAAGGGTCAAGTCTCTGCGCTAAGGAGTTTACAACCAGACTCAGATGCGCCGAGCATCCTCAAGCATCCTGTTGGCATCCCCTGATCCCTGCTTCAAAACTGATCCCATTTCCTTTGCATTCAGCTACCCACCGACCAATGCTCCCAGAGCCCACAGGAGCGCTTCCCTCCTGCCTGGAGCTGTGCAGCAGGAGCCAGCCTTGTCCCTGGTCCCACAGGACATGGAGTCCTGGGCAGACCCGAAGAAGAGGGATGCTGCGCCTACGTGAGAGACGCCATCAGGATAACAGTTTCTCCACAGCCTCCCCCACAATGACCCAAAGGAACTGTAAAATCTTTTCCATGGAACCTTAAAAATACACTTTTGGCAATGTTTCAGAGAAGGACAAGCCCTAGGAGAACTGAGGTTTGTATTTCCTTTTTAAAGCTATTTTCGGATCTCTTCATTTTAGCATGCTTCCTTTTAAAATACATCGCTTGAACAGACACCCAGGTCGAACTGACACAGGCAACATAAGCATCCATTTATTAATTTAATTAAGTAGTCAACTAACTCCACAGATAAGAGACCAGAGCTTTATCCTCAATCTTAACAGGAGAACTTAACAGGGCGTTTGATCTATGCTTCTTCCCATGTTGTGTTTCAACATACTTTCCCATTTATAGTCTGTAACCACTGTGGGAACAGAGGTAGCGTGACCATAAAGAGGAATACTCCAGCCTCCTATCTCTGTTGGCACTGTTCAGTGATACAGTGATGCAAATATGTAATTAGTTGCCATGGCAAACGCTCATATTTAAGAGTGTTGTACAGGAAAGCTCAAGATCTTAAGTCTGAAAACTACATTTACAAATAGAAACCCGAATGCTGTAAAGTAGCACTCAAGAGCTTATGATGCTGTGATTGCTGATTACACTTTGCTATTGTAAACAAACTGCTTTTTGGCTGCTGCTAGAAATAAAAGAAACTGCTATCCAAGTTTATTCCAGTGACATTTGTTGAGAAGATCAATATTGCCACCTGAAGTCAGGTTTTAAATGATGTCTGTTTTGTGTATATGATATTTCAGTCTCGTGACATGTTCAGTCAGACTGTTAGATAGGGGTTAAAATAACATCCTTTGAAGTAAGTGTACTCAGAATTGACAGTATGTGCTGTTGAGCCTGCTTGTACCTTTCCTTGTGTCTGCTACCTTCTGAAACCCCCAATAAAGTATTTTTATACGAAGCTTGCCAATATTTTATACTAAACAGGATGTTGCTTGAAATTATAAAAGCCAAATGAAAGCAAAACATCTGTGGGTTTGGCTGAGGAGACAGTTGAAGCCTATATATTTTGCAAAAAACCACCAACCCGTCTGGATTTCTCTTACCTCTAAGTACCAGGTTCCTGACAGCTACCTGAGGCTGCAGAGAACGCACATCACTTTAATTCTTTCCAACTCTGGTTCTTTTCCAGAGCATGTTACATGCAACCTAGATCTGAAAGGGTTCTATCAACTCTGAGTCTTCCTGGGACTGAACATAATCCACTGGCTTTCCTAAAAAAAAAAAAAAAGACAAAGTTATAATGTGAACAAGGTACCAGTTTCCAGCTGTGGTTTCCTTCATTTGTCCATAAAGAGAGGTGGGACTACTGAGTCGTTCAAGTCTGATGAAAAGGTAGCAGCTGTGTTACACTTTAAGAAGAGGGTGGGGAAATTGTTGTGTTTGTTTCTCATTTGTTGTTTTGGGGTTTTTTTAACCTGGTGTTAAATGGGGATTACCTACCTGATGTTCACGTCCTCCAGAGAAAGGAGTTTGTTTTCTTCTTTTAAAGGCTGTCCTGCACGATCTTCACTGGATGGGTGGAAGGTCTTTGAAATACAGCAGAGCAAGTGTTAAAATGATGCTCAGTTGGTTGTGAAAAGGAAATAGGCCTCACTCCATGTGACCTTCCATCATGGACAAAGCCAGCTTTCTCCAGGAAGATTTTACCAGCTTCCAATGTCATGCCCACAATGCCCACTCCAGTACCACTTCTGTTGCCCCTACATGACACAAAACGCTGCCCCTTGTACCGGTAGAACACACATCCCCCGATGCCCTGATTTCTGTCCATCCTCAGCATGCTGCCACATCAGTGTCAACTGTGTGACATCCACAGCTGCCAAAGCAGGTACGATGCTACAGGTAACTAATGAAAAGGCAAAAAAGGTACCCATGGAAAGGTATCCATGGAAGGTACCACGTATTTAACAAACCCAAATACAATTCCAGCATCACACTCCTTGGGTTCCATCCCTTATCCCATTTGTGGAGCCTGTCTTTTATCACAGAAATACCCCCACATTTAACTGAAATCTTACAGGCACAGGCATTTCTTCTAGCGTTTTGAGAGAGGAAATGTAACAGAAAAGGCAGAAGTCCATCCAAACAAATTCTGATGGCTTTCTGTGGCTAAGAGTGACATCTCCAACAAACCAGACCTGAGAACAGCTTCCCTACTGCGGTTTTGTTACTTCTTACTACTCGAAGGAACAAAGAAGTGACCAGTCTTTCCTGCACGAGACATTTGCCTGAGCAGGGACTGGTAACTGAGCTTCTTGGTAGAGTAAGAGAGGAAGCTGACAGAGGGGGATGGTTTTGTTTTTTCTTACTTCCTCCACATTCCCACACACATCAAGAATGTTAAAACATTACTTTGCAAAAAAAAAAACAACCCAGACCTAAGCAGCAGGGAGCATATACTGAGTTATTTTAGCAGGCCTTTTTTTTTTTTTTCCCCTTCTTCTTCCTACTTTTCCCAATTTCTATAAATTTCCCCTTTTTAGAGCTTGAATTCATTGAATTGCATTGTGTGGTGGTTTTGGACCTAACCAAAGGCCAAATACCCACCAAGTCGCTCGCTCACTCCCCCCTTCAGCCGAAAAGGGGGAGAAAATAGATATTAGGAGGCTTAGGACTTGAGATAAGGACAGAGGGATCACTCTCCAATTAGTGCAATGGGCAAAACAGACGCAGCACAGAATAAAGGAAAGAAAAAGGTGATTTATTACTACTTACTACAACTACAACACCCAGTGAACCGGAACGAGATAAGAAGCGGCCAGGTCTTCAAGCACCTTCCCCCCACCCCTCCCTTCTTAGCAAACTTAAAACTCATCCCGATTTTACTCCCTTCTTCCCCCCCCAACATGGCGCGGGGAGGGGCAGGGAATGGGCAGTGGGGTTCCGGTGATTCCCAACAAGCTGCTTTTCTTCCCCAGATATTATCACTTCTACTTCCTCCCCCCACCCCTCGCCTCTTCGCACTCATGACTTTAATCAGAGATTCGCTCCCTTCTTCCCTCCCGTTCGCAGTACAGGGGGGGCAGGGAATGGAGAGTGAGGGGTTTCAGTCCGTTCCTCCCAAGCTGTCTTCCATCTCAGCTGTGGGGGGGGGGCATTCCACATACACACACCCTTCCCCTGCGGCACCGTGGGGTCCCACCCACGCGAGAGTCGTGTCCACGACCTTCTGCAGCGTGAGTCCTCTCTATCGGGGAGTCATCCCCTCACCACAGGCCTCTCAGCAGGACTCTCCCCTCCATAGGGTGCTGACGTCCGGGTCCAGACCCCCCGGCCTGGTCACCCGCAAAGTCACAAGTCCCTTGGCAAACCTGCTGAGGCGTGGATCAATCTTCACAGGCATAGTGATCTCTGCTCCCCGTCCTCATCCATGGGCTTCGGGGGGACACCCGTTTCACCATGGACTCCACCACGAGCTGCAGGGGAAACTTTCTCTTCGCATTCTTCATCCCCCCCTCCTCCTGCAGGCCTGGCCTTGGAATCCGTGCAGCTTGTTACATCTTCTCACTCCCGCTCCGGTGGCAAAGTGCGCCTGCCAGCAGTTTTTTTTTCTCCTATATGTGATTCACAGAGGCGCCGTGACCAGCTCTGATAGGCTTGGTCTCAAATTTGGCCTTGGCTGTACCAGTGTTTTTCAAAACATGGGGCTTGCAGAAAGCTGTAACTGCAGCTTACAAGAGCCACTGAAGCAGCAGTTACACCAAACTACAACACATTGAAAGTAAATAAATACATTAACACTCCTAGCTCCAGAGCTGGTTTTCCTGCACATGATGAGCTGAGCAAAAAGCCATTTAAAAAGGGAGCTGCTACTGTTTAAATTCAAAACATGACTTTTTTCCAGCTAGTCTGAGCCTCCAATCTCAAATCCTTAGTGTGTAGAGAAGGCAAAGAGCAGGTTTTCCCCTCCATCCATCCGCAGTAACTTTGTTCAAAAGTGATGAGACCAACTTTAAATTTCAAGGTGACTTTGCAAGCACATGGTTCAGGAGTTCCTTACTGTGACATGTTCACCCAAAGAGCTAAAGCTGGAAGGAAAATGCCTGATTTTAAGAGAATCATAAAATTCATAATACTCACAGGGAGCTGGTGGAGATTGGTTTTGCTCTCAGCGATTGTAAGGCTGTGATGTACCAGTGCTGGAGTGTATGTGTGCAAGCACTGTGTTTTCTTACAGTCCCACCAGTGACATCCATGTATTTCTGTATCATTTGAAGCCCTGACAGCACTTTTCTCTGAGCTTTCAGAACATACCATTCATCTTGAAGTCCTTCCCCAAGGAGCGAAGCAATGGATACACTTCACTGTAAGCCTTCTGCACAGTATTTTCATGGTCTCCAACCTCCACATGGGCAGAATTACCTAAACTGGGCTGAAAGTCATTGTATTCATCGGTGGATTTTGCAGGGAAGATACTGATATTGCTTCCTGAAATCAGAGCTCTCACCTCAACAAATAGAAACATAACTACTTATGCCTGGACGTGAGGCCACAGCTGAGCCTGGGTTTCACACTGGTTTGAAGTTTGGAGGACTTGATAACTAATGATTTTTAGCGTTCAGAATATGTATGTCTATGTGCATTTGTGAGAGGCAGGGACTAGGGAGCTTCTAGGCATAATCAAATATGGGATGTGAAAACACATTACCAATACACAAGGCCAGGCTTCTTGCCAGCTAGCCTAGCTACCATATCTGCTAAAAAAAATAAAATAAAAAAGCCCCATTCATATTGTTTAATAAAATCCCTCTGTTTGTGGAACCCAAGAAGTCACTGCTATTATTAATATCTATGAAACATTTGTGGAAGCACATGGGCTTCCACACTGAAAAGAAACCCAGCTATCTCCAGAGAGAAGTATCCCATTTATGCACAGAGAGTCAGTAAACAACATCCACACTGCTGCAAATGGTGCCCAGGAGCCTTTTAATGAGACAGGTTAAGTGATTTACAGTAAGAACTGTGCAGAGGCAATGCCAGCTCTCTCCTCTTAACACAAACCTACCCTCCATTAACTTGAGGATGTGAAGGCCCCGGCATGGAGGTCTGTGCCCACATATCAATAGAGCAGTGCCCACGTATCAATAAACTACCAACAAACACTTTTCAGCACAGCTTCTCTTTTTGGCTCTGCAGTGCTTCCTTCCTAATCACCAATATTGAAAGATCTCTTTACACTGAGAGAGGATCTCTGCTCCAGCCGCCTCTCTTTAGCGCCCTTCCTCAATCACCATTCCTTATTTGTTCTCTCCAACCTGCAGTTATATAAATTGCCCCATTGTTCCAGAGACATCTCTGAAGCTTCATTAGCTCAAATAGGCAGCTAGAGAAGAAGAGAGAAGGCAAGAAGGTGCTTTTGTTAAAGAACACCTGTCTGGGATAATTAATGAGATTTGCTGAGAGGGATGGGCTTTGAAATCAGGAAGATGTGATTATATTCTGATTTGAAAGGATGCTAATGGTTTTCCTTCCGTGTCTGCAAATGAACATTCATTTTCATAGCAGCACTAGGATGGAAAGACGGTAGGTTAGTATCCTCGCTCGAAAGAAGTTTAACAACATGGTTTCTCTGAGGGAGGATTAACTTTTCACAACCTCAGCTCCCATGCGGTGACACCAGCACAGATATGGTCATGAAAGAGACCCCCTCCACCCCACAGAACTCATTCTGCAAACAGACAGAACTCAATGAGGAGAATTATTATCTGTACTCCTGATGTGGGAATTGTAGGCAAATATAAAAACACTTTGCTAGCTGCCCTGGACGAATGCCACACAAGGGAAAAGCACTCTCCATTGCTAACGCCACAAACCTAACCTTTCACAGGTGTCCTTGGGAACAGTAGGGAACTCACAACCCTTCTGCATACCCTTAGCCTGGGCTTAAATCTCCTCCTTTCCTCCTCACCCTTGCACACCAGGCATTTCTGACAATATAGTTGTATTTGCAGGAAGAAGGAAGCAGGGGAGGGGGGTGTTCGAAAAGCAGCTAGGAATTGGGCAGGGTGAAAGGTATTATCCGTAACCCGGTATCAGCATTTTATTGATACATAAAGCTGTCATCAGCATTCACTTCAACAAACCCAACTGCTACCTGGGAAGTCCTTGTACATACCTCAAAGGCAAGAAAGCCCAGGTCTGTCCCTAAACCTCTTGTTGTGAGCTCTGGAATGCCGATGACTCATTAAATCAGCACCAATTTTATTGCTATAGCCCAGGATGCATGAGCATTACTTATTACCAGGTATTTACAAGCCCCACATTCCTACTCCCATAATTTACAAGTTGCTTGCACAGTGCAGGTACAAAAGGGAACCAATACTTAATCCAATTACCGAGCACTATAGGCAGAGCTGTGTGTGCATGTTTGTGGGGGAAGAACAAGACTGCTATTTTTCCATTTGTAAAATTCTACAACCTGAAACAAGGGTTTTGTAAATGACTCAAGCTGGACTTGTTGTTGTGGTGCAAAGGCTTTTCTTATACATCAAGTACCTGTCAGTAATTCCTAGGGCTCCCTGCCGTAACGTGCAATGGTTAGGTACTAGAGGTGGCAAGGAAGGGGTATGAAGGTAGGTAGAGGTGGTGTGTGTGTGTACAAACATCACACGTACCCCTCCTGTGTGTGTAAATGCACAGTTCATGACAAAAAAATAGAGGTTTTAGAGTCAGACGGTGCCTGTTCTTAGGTGTCTGTTCTTTTAAACACAAAACTACATCTGTGACACAACACTGACATCCAAACGATTTTTAACACAATATCCCAGGATTTAGCAGCACAATTAACTCTGAAGGAAAACTGATTGCAAAGTAGTTAATAGTCTTAATTCGAGCTGTCTCTGAGTGTTCACAAACAACAGGCTCTCTGCTGGAAGGGCAATGACAACTCTGGCAGATTTTTTAGCCGTTGAGTAACAGCTCACACACAGCTTTAGTCATTAGAAGCTGTTTATTGAGCAACAAACAATAATGGGAGTTGCATATATAATTCCTTGAACATGAGGTTGCATGTACACCCTGCCGCGTTCATGAATTGGTGACGGATTGACAAAGCGGAGCAATTACCAGCCATAATGAAAATAATTTACACTGTAAGAAGCACAAATTTAATAGACCGTTACAGCTAAAGCACTGTTTAATATCTCTGATACAGCTTGTATTCAAAATACACTGGGATAAAATAATATGTGTAATACTTGAATAAAGCCGACGTTAAGCGCTCAGAGAACTAGGAATTAAGTTGTTGTTCAAGAGCTTTCATGGAAGTAACAAGGGAGAAGATCCTTTGTTGTTATTAATACTTCTAATACAGGTGGATGAATGCTGATATACAGGCAGTTCTAGAGGAAGGGAATGTCAAACACGCATGGGTGACGGTCGCTGCTGAGTGTACAGCAACGAGGTAAATGGAAACCTCAGCACAGGACCCAAACGCCCGTCCTGTCTTTTCTGAAGTTCTCACTGGGAAGAACTCACGTGCACCAAAGTATGCAGAGTGGATCAGCTCTTTCAGAAAGTTTCAAGAGCTGAAATCCCTTAGGAATTCCACCTCAGAAATCCCACATGCTCCCCATTTCGGCTTCAAAGGGACCGTTTCAAAAATGGTTCCTGAAAACATGGATTTTACCCTCATTTCCTTTGGGAAAAAACCTCCCAACTCAACCTTCCTTCCTTCACCTCGAGAGGTTGCCCCCAGCTAAAGTAGAACAGAAGACTACCAGGGAAATCAACTATTTACGGTCATTATGATCAATTCCTCTTAACAACCATGTTTTCACCTCAGCAATTAATTCCCCGAGTACTATTTGCTATGCATCAATTCAGGAGAGTGCTTTTCAGGCACAATTTATAAAGAGAGAAAATTTCTCATCAATATTAATCACTCACAACCGTGGCAGGAGAAGTTATCAGATCAGCAAGTAACGGAACGGAATCGCCTCCTCCACACCAAAGCAAAACATGAACTGCAGTTAGCCTAAATGCAACCCGCACAGAGGTATTTGTAGACTGATGGGGATCCACCAAACTGCCTTAGATAAACAGGTATGTTAGCTACCAAAGACAAATACAAGCATAAAGTATTTCCTGAGAAAGTCTGAATGAGCTCCTTCTTTATTCTGTTACATTTGCGACCAGTTATTGTCTCCATTCTGCCATTATTTTATCCATTAATATACAAGCACTTAATCTTTACTAGCATGAAAGTGGGAATACAGCTATTTTTTTCACTTGAATATTCACTAAAAGCAAATTTCCAACTGTGCACTCATTCATCTAGCAACCTGGTTAGTTAAATGTATTACTGGTTTTGTTCCAGACTAAATACATTAGGAAATTACCTTCTGTAGCAGTAAGTTAATTTAGTCCTAATGTTCAATTCTAGAACTGTTCTGTGGGATCAGTTTCATAAGCCACTTCAACACATTTAATAAGCATTAAAAACCCCACCATCTTTAGCACGTTTAATTAGTGATAATTTACATGAATTAGCAGCACCAGTTAATAAACTGTTTCACATGGCAATTTTTGTTACTCACCCACAAATCAAGTTGTATTTACTGTGGGAGGAAAAAAACAAATAGAGATCTGGAGTTAGCTCACAGGAAGTTCCTAAATGCTGAAAGAGACTGGGGTACCACAGGGAGGGTAAAATGGATACTGGGGGATTTGTGGAGGGCAGGTATGAAGCAGCATGCCCAACTGGGCATCTCTTCCACAAGTCATGTGTTTTTGTTCTTGTCTGCCCACACTTCAGTGAAGGACTTCAAAGCAAACCTGACATATGGCTAGCTCTAAGTTATATAAATAAAAATAGTAGTGTTACAGGACTAGCACCAAACTCAATTTGTTTCCAAATTCCAGGTCCTTTGCCTTGCCACAGATTTCCTACCTGACTGTGCAAGTCATTGGGGTCCAAACCCAGGCAGATAGTTAAAGTCACCATTTCTACAATTCAGAGGGATGTAGGCTTTTCCCAGCCTGGCTAGATTTGGACCTCAGCCTCCTGGCATTTCAGTTTCGACCACTGAAAGAAGGTTAATAAATCACTCTCAAACATCAGGTATTGTAATTTAAAATAAAAAAAAAAAAAAGATACGATGTATGATGTAAACCACATGAAATTTTCATCCCTCAAAGCCATTTTCCTAATGGCGATAAATTAGTTAATGAAGGTAGAAAATTTTGGTTGATATAGAAACAGAGATGAGTTAGCTCAACAAAATAAAATTCCTTTTTTACATCTATAGTTTCAGGGCTGTAAGGGCCTTGCATAGCTAGCGTAGGATGTAACCCGCAGCAGAGATGGGCAAGCTTTAAACCCACAACTTCTGGCACTGAAGTTATGAAATGTTACCAGCTTTTGTTTTTCTAGACAGAGCTCACTCTCCCAGTAATTGTTTATTTGAAGTACTGTTTTAAACTTCCATTACATGTCTGGTGTGGGGGTGGGTAAATGAAGAAATAAACATTTTCTAAAGCAGTAAAAAAAATGTTGATTTAATATGCTGACCTTTTACCAGGTTATTTTTTAAATGTGATAAATGCGTGTCCTGTCTGGCCAAAGCAAAGTAGCTGCCCAAACTCATCTTCCTGATTTGTAACACAGGAAAACAACAGGAAATGAACAGCCACAAAACAGTATGATTTCATGAATAAGATAATCAAAATATGGATACTTCATCCATAATATCACAGATGTCTTCTTGACAACCAGTGTTTTAGCAATTACACTGCCTCATGCAAATATTTTTCTTCATAAGCATTTTCCACTTTTAGTGGAAGATTAATCTATCTGGATTTAGACAGTGAGTAGCTAACTTCTATCAGCGGCTGATTAGCGTGTGTACAGAGGAAGCACTGGGTGAGGATTCACATGTCTCTGGAAAACAGTGATGTTCCAGTCTCGATGGTAATTAAGCACTGAGGGACCAAATGTCAAGATTCAAATGAGAAACCTTTATGACTAAGCTTTCCCATGTGCCAAGATTGATCCTAAACCATAAATGTTTTTAAAAATATTGATTCTTACCTACAGATTAATCGACTATCGACTTCTCCAGCTACAAAGACAAAGAGGCAGCCACTGAGGATTTGAATAGCAAAAGATAGTTTGTGGTGCAGGCAGTTTTCAGCCTGGCTTTTCAATCAGTGCTAGTAAGTCTGGACCTAAGTGCATCTCCAAAGCATGCATTTTAAAAGGCAATTTAGTCTGTATAAAACATTTTCAGTGTATGTGAATAAGCACAAAGCTCTTCATGGTGTGTGTCCCTATTTTACCCAATAACCATGATGTAAAATAACAGCATTTGAATATCCTGCAATGCTGCTTTCAAGTTAAAGAAACAAAACAAAACCTGGGCCTGGGTCACAGCAGCATTATGCCAGAATGGCTCCAATTAAAATTAATGGAATGTTACCAGAATAAAATGGATTGCAACAAAGTAACCAGCCATACCCACCACCTCTTACTGAAATTGAGCATGCAGACAAGAGTTATTAATCCACAATTACAGGGTTTAGTAGTAGGACTGGTCTTTTGTCTTATCATTTGGGAAATACATACGTAATACACTAATACTTCCACCTTGGGGATGTAACAGTGTGCTGGAAAGCAAAGAATAGAGCTTAACCACGGAATGCACACTTCAAGGAGTCAAAGTGCTATTTCATGTAAACAAGGGCACAGAAATAAACCCAACCCTGTGGATAAAAAAAAAAAAGAGAAATAAAAAAATGAGATGCTATTAAGGCCTCCTTGGACAATTCTATTTCAATCAGGAAAGAGGAGATGAAAAATTACTCTCAGTGGGAAAATGAAGGACAAACACAATCTCAATATTAAAACAAGGTTGATAAAAATCTCCCTGCCTTTGTCCTACCAGCTATGTTTTATGTCTCAGAAAAATGGGCACATACCACATAATAAATTTCAGAACCGCAGAGAAAAATCGAGAATGCAGCCTGAAGGTAGCTTTGTTCTGTTATCAAGAGTTGCAAACTCATCCCTTATCATTATTGGCCCTCAAATATTAATAACTTCAGTCTTTCAAGACCTCTGTAGTGCAGGGACAATTAATCCCTATTTAACAAGATGGGAAAACTCGTTAAATGGGGAACAGCACTGGAAAGTGCAGAATGGAAGACAACCAGAAGAAAACAAAGCTGTTCTTTAAAGGCCAGACACACATCGACATCGGGATGAACTTTAGTAAGTATCAGGACAAGGTTTTAATTTCTATCAAACCCATTTTCACAATGGTGATGAACTTCATTATTAATGGAAATGGTCCAAAACCAAAATATAACTTTCACTGGAATGACAGGACTGTAGATCAGAAGATGCTGAGCTCCAAGCTCTCCTATTCTTCCTCCACAACTGTACAAACCACTCCTTCTCTGAAAAAGCCCCATCTCTCAGAATTTACATGCAAGGCAACAATCTCCAGATTATAGGCTACGGTGCCCCAAACAAGAGCTCCTGAAGGTGATCTTGCTACTGATAAAAATCCATTTTTACACAACAAAATCTGTAGAACAAGGAAGAAAAGCATCTATTTTTCTTTTCATTTCCATTGCAGAGTTAACAGTTCAAACAATGCATTAGTATTCCAGCAGCCTGGCTGCTCCCTACTTATGTTCTGCCTGCCATTCAATTAATAACTCGTTACGTTGCACACCTAACCTCTGGCCCCAACATTCACCTTATATTACAGCTGGCAGCCAAAGAGCCCAGTTAGCAATATCCTGTGGAAGACAAGACAGCAAAGAAGTTAGACCTGTGTTCTGTATCCAGGAGCTTGCACAAACGTGTAAGCCACAGCAGGGTCCCACTCTAAAAGCAGTAGTAGCATCCCATGGTTCACAGGCATTCCTGTAATTCTGTAATTTGAATTAATATGTAAAAGCAACAGGTTATGAGGTTTTTTTAAACATCTTCAAGTCAGAGTACCTATACACCTACCACAAATTTACTTAAAAAACACTCACGAGGTTTAATAAATACACGTACAATAGTGACATTCCCCTTGCAATGAAAAGAGAAACCAAGTGAGATTTGACACTTCCAGCAACCCTCTCTTATCATTGCATTTGAGCAACTGCTGACCTACCACTACTTTAACATCAGGTGACAGACCTTGCCATGTAAGTAAAGCAAATTGCAAAATACACCATGCTTAAACACACCGATTCAGTGTTTCAACTGATGTACTGCAGTGAGTCCTCAGTATCCCTATGTTTAAGAAGGTTGGTCCTTTTCAGCACTTGTTTTTAGATTAACATGTTGTTTTCTCTCTCTGCTCCATTGATACCACCTACACTTTCCAGGAACATACAAAGGGGGAGAGGATTGCAAATAAATATTAACACCCCCCTCCCAAATTAGCTCTGAAATACTCTTGTAATCATGTACTAAAAGATGCATTATAAAGACGAGTACTAAAACTGTCAAGTGCTAAACAAAATTACAGTTCAAGCTTCTGTAGGAAATAGGGACTGGACTTCAATTCGCATTAAAATCAGGCTTGGTGCCAGGATAAGAAATAAAATCCCCCATCTTTCCTCTTGTCAATTTGGAAATCAAGGAAAACATCAACGTTTTCAGCAGAGCAAAGCAAAAACTAGTTAGGAAAAGTTATGCAGAAGAAAGCCACCAAAACCTAAACCAACACAAGCCCACCCACCCCAAACCCAGCCACAAAAAAAACGGGAAGCAAGCCTATAGGACATAATTCTTCTCTGAAACAACGGATTATTCTCTCTCTTAACCTATTTTTTCTTCTCTGATCCTAGATGTAAAGTGAGTTTCCTTTGTGCATGCCTTATTTTCAGCAGAACCAGGGGATACTCCTCAGTTCTGTACCTCATCATGAGAACGGGATGGAAGCGAACTCCCTGCTACTACTGAAGGAGCACTACAGAGAACTGCGACCCATGACTGCACTGTACTGAGCAGCACACGGCCGCTCCTTTTGTCTGGCATTAACCAGGGATCTCCAGCATTCTCTTTGGTATCCATATGTACGGACTAACGTCCTACAAACGCTAAAGCTGGAGCTGTTGGGCAGTTTTCACTACAGATGAAGGAGGGTGTGGTCCAGTAAAGCCCCTTTGAACCCTGCAAGCATGTGCTAACAACTTCTTACTGGTGGCCTAAGCGTTAAGAACAAACAAACCAATTATATGATCAATAGGACATTCAGTTAAGTTATCTAGCAACCTGCTGTGCTGTTTGCACATCAGTTCACAAATTACTCTTCACTCCAAGAACTGAGATTGCAGGAGCACTAGGAAGTAAGGGTGAAAGCTCCTGAGTACAGAGCCTTTTAATACAGCCTCAAAGACTGCCAAATACTAAAATACAGTCAGACACAGCATAGTTTGCAGGTACCACATGTTCTGGAGGGAATCCGCAACAGCTTTTGTGTTGAGGCAATCTTCTCTGGTTTTATTAAATGAAAAACTGTAGCAATAGAAGGAAATACAACCGTGAAGCCTTAAAACCATGCACAAAACCAAACAGGAGGAAAGAGATGAGTATTAACTTTTATCAAATGTGAAACAAAACATTAGATAGACTTTGGGATTTATATTTGTTTTCATTTTTTCCTGGCCATATTTACACCATTATCACTGCTTATAATGCACGGATTGCTTTTCACACCTGATCACAGATAGAAATACTCAGAATGTGAATTTAGGAGATGTAATTACTTATTTTGACCATATTTTTATTTAATAATTCAGGTATTTGAGTTGACCTTGCATTTCCTCAAAATAAAAACCTGCTGCTCTTCAGAATAAGAAGAGGTACACATCTACCTTCTTATACAGGCAAAGTTAGTTCTAATTTATAATCATAATCACAGAGCTGATCCCAACACTGATACAGCAGGAGGGCATGAGTTGAGTTTTAATTTAGAGATTGAACAAGATTGCTCCTCTCCAGCCACAGGCAGTCAGGGAAAAAAAAGTCCACTGTCCATGGAAGCAGAGAAAGCCAGCACCATTCAGAAGCATTCAAGTATTTGCAAAGAAATCAAACAAAACATACAAAGTGACAGAAGCAGAGAGAAATATCACCTTCTATGTATTATAACCAAAGTATACAGAAGCAGCTCTTCACTCGGCATGAAGGCAAAGATCCATGAAGATTTCTGAATACCTAGAGAACAAAATTTAGGAACACTGTCCACAAAAGGGTGTAATTAAAAAAGAACGAGGGGACAACAAAGAAATGTATTTGTCTTTTATTTGAAATAAGCACAGGATTTCTCAGAGCATTGCTTGAAATTGGTCAAAGAAACTGAAGAACTCAGAAGAGAGTCTTAAATGGCTGTTCCCTTGCTAGTTTGTATAGTTACTTAGCTGCTGACAGCATTTAAAGATAGTTAGTTATTTATACTAACAAGGAAAGAATTTCAATCATCAATTGTAGCTGTTTCGTGCTCATCCTCACTAAAGACACTGACCAGTTGTGCGCCCTCTGAAAAACAAAACCAAAACAGGAGAAAAGTTGAAGAGAAGATGACTGAAAGTGATTATGGTATAAAACCAGATAAATATGGGACCTTATTTAGTGAAAACTGAGAAGTCACTTCAGGCTGACTCAGAAAGCAAGACAGCATCTCCTGCATGATGAATTTCACTCATTTCTACTAGATAGCATCCTCTTCATTCCATAACGAACCAATGCCAAACAAGACCCATATTTCCAATTCAACACCTGTCACGATTACCATTTCCAAATTTTCTTGTGAAGCACCTCAGACACCTTAAAAGTGAGCAAACCCCCCCCCACCTTTCCAATGCAACAGTCCAGAACAAATCCACATGCTATGCTCCTCGCATTTAGAAAAAAACTAAAATTAAATCACAGAGATGCAATCTAAATTAGTCCAATTTTTTTTTCTCCTTCCAGTACAGTTCTCAGTAGTTCTGGTTCCTACCACTTGACTGGGCTTCGCCCCTGTGATTGTTCTGTCTTCACGTAAGTGTCATACAGTTCTCTTAAATGCACAAACAGTTCCTCTAGGTTGTCTCCTGTCAACGCAGACAACGCGATGACCCGGTCATCTATATGTTCCTTAAGGAGTGGCAGATTGATCTTGGACTGAGCAAGGTCAATCTTATTTCCAATGACAACACAAGGCCTCTCAGACAGTCCTTTTTTATATTGCTCCAGTTCATATTTTAAGTCTTGCAGCTGAATCCACGGCTGAGACACAGAGAGATCCACGACATACAAGAGAAAGCGGCAGCGTTCAATATGCCTCAGGAAGGCCATCCCCAGGCCCCTGTTTTGGTGAGCACCTTTTATTAGGCCAGGAATGTCAGCAACTACAATGAGAGAAATTTCACAGTGAATCCAACATATCCAACAAAGCAAGCGAACAAAAGAAACCCCAACAGTCTTTTACTGGCCAGTGCAAGTACTTTTAGAATTACATCTCAATACATCAATATTAAAGCATACCTTATGTTAAGTTTGGCTGCTATTACTTTTTAAAACCCCTACATTTACATCACTCCAGAAGACAGATTGCTAGTTTTGCATTAATGGCACATATACATGAAATGGACTTTCAGTGTTGTAGTATTTTAAGATCTTTAGAACTAACCAAAAATTCTGCAGAACTGCTAAGCTTGTTTCTGCAGCATTTCAAAGAGTCACCCAGGTAACACAAATTGCCATCGAAGTGCACACAACATACGACATTTCTTACCTGATATCTGTTCAAAGTCTTGATAGTGAACAATGCCAACATGAGGATTTAGGGTTGTGAAAGGGTAGGGAGCCACTGCTGGCCTTGCCCTGGAGACTGCTCTCAAAAGTGATGATTTGCCAGCATTGGGAAAGCCCACCTAGAATACAAACACTCCTTAAAACCATAGTTCTAGGTTAATCCCAATTAAAAGAAAAAAAAAACCCATAAACAAAAAATCTCTTCGATTTTGCAGATGTGGCAAGCTTCTTCCACCATTAATAGAACATTAATTTTGTGTACTTAGTTCTGAAAAGCATCCTGGTTTCTCTTTCTTGTTTCTCCCAAACCCTGATTTACATGTATATTTTCTCATAAAAGTTCAATAATCAAACATAGAAGAATCTCCTTAATATTTTTGTACCACCTTAAATATTCACTTTGTTCAGAGCCAGAAGGGTATATACCATAGTATCTCTGGTACACTGAAATAATGTTATGATACTACCCATTTTATCTGTTTTCTAACTCTGATTTATTATTTTCAAAAATAATTTAGACTGGTTTTGACCCTCATTCAGTAACAGAGTTTGGCCTGTAACTTGGGTGCCTACAAGTTTGGGGTTTTATGGCTCTTCATGGTCTCAACATCAAAATAAATCAGATTGTAACTTGGCCTTCTGGGGTGAAGGCAAGAATTCAAACAAACCTAACCCAGAAATGAAGTTACTTGGGCATATCCTATAGTTAACATAGATAGTCTAGCTGCATAGATGGTCAATGATCCCCAGATGACACTAGATCAAAGCACAAATTCTCCTTTTTTTTTTTCCCCACAGACACTGTGAATCCTTGAGGAAGTACAGAACAGATTAATCTCCAATTTCCAAATTAGTATCAAAAATGGGAGAAGTGGACCAGGGTGTCCAGCTGGTAGAGAATTAAGTGTATTTTTCCGCCAATACTTTTCTTAGTCTCTAAATAAACTCACAAAATTCTCCTAGACCAGTTACTCTGCAGTTGTCAAACTATAGCAAGAACTCTTTGCAGCAAAGCATAATTTTAACTGCTTTACCAGCTGGTGTTAAAATATATCCATACTTAAAAGTGAAAACAGCTTAAGCCCTAAATTAACTCAGTATTCATGTCTAAATAGTCTTTTCATTTCAGAGGATGCTAAACTTGAAACTAACAAAGTCAATGGTTTAATATCTGTAAAAAGTACAAATACAGGGATGAAATAGAAGATTATTTTAACTTTATAAAGAAAAAAGAAAACAGGAATTATTTCAGAAGAACTCTCCATCCTTTACTGTTCATCTGCAGAACTGGCATACAAAGCCTGCTGTAGATCATCAGTGAATCTGTTAATCACTGACAAATCTACCACATTGCTTTTCTATATATAGTTGTGACTTTAATGAAAGTAAAATGACATCAAGTAGCAAGAGAGCGACAGTTCTGCAAATCAATTTGGACACCCTTCTGCAAAGTCACTGCAAGAAAGCATCAAGCTGCATCTCTAAACAAGCAAGCCAAAAGGCTAACAAAAATGTCATCAAACATTATTTCTTCAGTCAGTCAAGTGTCATCCTACAATGACAAAGAAGTGGAAGAACAGCGATACTCACCAATCCCGCATGAGCTGTTGTCTTGAGTTCCAGATGGAGGACCCTTTCCTGACCTGGCTCTCCTGGAGTAAATAATGCTGGAGCTCGGTTTTCATTGGAAAGAAAAAAGCGATTACCTTTCCCTCCAGCTCCTCCATAAGCTGCAACATACTCTTCACCATGTTGAGTGAGGTCAGCCACAACCTCCCCATCTTCCTTAACCAATGTACCTACAGGGACCTTGAAGTGAAGAGAGATGCAAGCATTACACCAAAGCAGTCTGCAGAGCTGCTCAGTTCAGATTTGTTGAAAATAAATCCTCCATATTCTCAAGCTGGGGAATCCAAAGAGCAGTGTACTTCATGAGGGTCATATTGTAGGTGTGCACTGTGAGAAACAGACCATAGGTGTGCATCAAAACAGACATGTTAAAGAGTTTTAAAGAAAAAGGTATGAAAGAAACAAGTTTGATCCTACTTCAGAAGTTGTTTTGCAATTGCTCTGGGCACTGCACCAGCAAATCAGAACCCTGTTTGTTTTAGTCAGATGTACCTTGTAGAGAAGCCTACATTTTACAATCTTAGAGCAGCTTGATCTGCCTGCATGCCAACAGGCCCTGTCTCAGCAGAGACAGCACGCAAAGCTCCCTGAAAAAACATACCTGAGATTTTCTCACAATGAGGTCATCCAGCTTGAAAATCAGACATGTTAATACAAAGCTAACACACTAGCATGCAACCTTAACTTACGTACTTTTACATACATGCATGCACCGTTAGCTCCGTAACAATTTTTCCTTCCTCCTCTCTCTCCATGAAACCCCTGATAGAACGGGAGGACTGAAGAAAGTGATTTCATTTGCCGGTCAGCTGTAAAGCAAAATATGCATATATTAAACACACTGGGCTTGAATAATGCATGAATGCATATCCTATTTGCTGTCTTCCCTGATTCTGAGTTATTGTTGAGACTAACATTAATGTAAGTTACGGTGAAGTTTAGCTGCCTTTACTTATCAGCTTCAGTTTATTAACCATGCACTTCATTAAGTGTTCATGCCAAAATCAACCATTACAAAATACTCTAGAAAATCTATTTGCTAGATTTTGCAGCAGGGTACTGGCAGAAACAGCTTTATCCATCTTAAGAGTAAAATTTGATCAGATCTTAGCCTTGTCATAACATAGGCAGCAGTCACTAAAATGTGTGTAAAATATTTTCAGAATGCTTTCTAAGGCTGTCAGTGTCATTTATGTCTGATAACACAGCTCAGGATAAAGCTTAAAAAGCAAAGATATCTTATAAAAAAATAATGATTTTAACGTTTTCTACCATACACGTAGGGTTGTTTTTGCTGGGGAGTGGAACGTTAAGCAGTAAGACAACACGAAACAAAACTGACTTGGTGAACTTTACCTTTCAAAATGACATGACCACCATCACCTCCATTTCCACCGTCAGGACCTCCATATATTTTTCTAGGTTCACTATAAAAAGAATGACCCCCTTCTCCTCCTTGTCCTCCAACCACACGCACTTTCCGGTGATCCACGAAATACCGTGTCTGTAACAAGGATGGATTTGGTACCCTGTAAGTACAGTTTATCAGTTGTCTTCCAACAAGTTGATTGTTCTGCAAAGCTCGCTAATACGCAGGGCTGCTATGTCACAAAGAGTTCCATTCAACAGCAAAAAAATAAATTAAGAAATCTGAATCTCACTGTCAGTCACTGATCAGCTAAATGCAGCACACTAAGTAGAATATTAAAGAGAAATAGATCCAATTTTTCAAGTATTTTTAAGAAGCCCTTAAAAGTATATACCTGAGGGTATACTGATACAACCTCAGATTCCAACAGCACAAAATTCACATTAAGGGAACCAGTAACAGGAAAAGTATCCTTTTAATACTGTGATACAATGCTGACAGGTAACTCAAGAGTTACCACACTATAAGCCAAAATCACTCAGTAACTGCATTCATACCCATGGACTTTTTACTTCTTTAAACCAAACTGAAATTTGTGGGAAAGACA
This sequence comes from Zapornia atra, assembly GCA_013400835.1. Classification (NCBI taxonomy): domain Eukaryota; kingdom Metazoa; phylum Chordata; class Aves; order Gruiformes; family Rallidae; genus Zapornia; species Zapornia atra. The sequence goes on from VZTU01026314.1 coordinate 48,629, forward strand.
TGGTGCATGTATGGGAGGGATATTCTCATACTGATTCACACTTCAATAAAATTAAGGCAAACTTCAATCTTACAACAATTAAGAAAACTATTAAAGGCAAAGAATAGAAAGTACTTGCAGATACAATAAGCAGAGGAAATCTTAATATATGTCAGAACCAACTGTTTGAAAGCTAATATATATATATAATGTAAAGAGAATTCCAGATCTTGGCTCTATTTTTGACATTAGCCTAATATTTGACTACGGCAAACTCATTACATCATACGATGTTTCAGCTTTCTTGACAGCAAAACAGCTTTTATGTTATTTACTTGTCTCTATAAAGTGGGCTGAAATCCCCAAGGGAAAATATTGGAGATGTATATTCATATAGGTAGGTGAATTTGTTTATAAATTGGGATGAAAAGGGGAAGCATGACCATGATCGCAGCCACACTGAAATTCTGTCAATTACTGAGAGACTTCATAATGAGAATGAGTAGTAAGGGTCAAATAGCCCACACAGTATGTGAGGGAGAAAATATTATGACACCACGATAATCAAGTGAAAAAACCCAAACCTCACTCTTGATAATTATAGTGTGACCAGTGATTTCTTAAAAACCCTCTTCTAGAAAAGTATTTGGCACCACCACACGGCGAGACGGGAAACTATTGCTTTAAATGGGGACCAATTTATTGATTAAAAAATAAGATTTTCCATAGACATGCAATTAAAAATTAAGGAATACTAAGTTCTAGGACCCTGCAGTCTCTCTGACATAAACCCTGTCTGTTAGGCAGCTGACTGCTATGTAAGACTATGAAAACAGTGTGGCACAAACCAGTATTTTAGCTTTAAAGCTGCGTAGGACTTTTTTTCCCGACCTATGCGTGCGTTCAGCCCAAGAGGAACACTCACCCCTACTGAGTAGCAACCCCTCTCAACACCGACAGTGCCATACGGCAGACTTATTTCCTCACTATTCACAAAGTTAATCGGATTTTCGAAAGACAGCCTCCCACATCCAGGGCATATATTGGATCACTGTGAGGAGAGCACGGCAAGGAGCAGGCAAGGGCTGTTTCCTAACGCGTGCCGGGGAAGCGAGCACCCAGCAAGGCTGCCGCATTACAAACTAACAGCCGATTTACTCTGCAACTTACCAGTTTCCTTTCGGAAATGACTCTTTTTTGCCTCAGCCGCCTGTTTGAACACCTCACGCAGGTTGTGGAGAAAGGCAGTGGCCGGCCCGCCACCGGCAGCGGGCTGAGGAGGGGGAGCAGACTCCGCAGAGGCCGGCCACCCAGCATGGCCCAGCACCACGGTAGCACGGCGCTGACAGCCACGGGAACAGCCCGCCCGCCCAGCGCGGCCCACCACAGCGGCGCCATGGCGCCCGCAGCCGCCGGAACGGAACGGCCCGACTGAGGCGCAGCCGCGGCCCGCCCCGCCGCCAGGAGCCCGCCCATCGGCCGCCCGCGCGCGCAGTTGAGCCTCTCTGGAGAAAGCGCGGGAAGGGGCGTCCCGCGACCCCAGCAGCTTCTCGCCAGCGTCCCACTCAGCCCACCGCTTCTCCCCGCACGCCGCCGGCCCGCCCTGCCTCGCAGCGGCCGCTCCGGGCGAGGGGAAACATCGCGTCTGGGCGCTGAGATGTGCGCCGTGCGCCATGTGCCCTCGGTTCTTGCTGTGTCCCAGCCTGGAGAATCTCGCGGACAGAGCTCGCTCCCGTCAGGGTTGTTAGTCCCTGAAGGAGCGGTCCTGCGCGTCCTGGGGCTGAGCGGCGCGGAACGGCGGCGAGAAGCATGGGAAACCCGGTTTCGGGTTCCCTTCCCCTCTGAGGCGCGCTGAGTGTCCTGCCCGCTTCAGCCTTAGCGGCGGTAGAAGTCGCTGTCGCCGCAGCGAGCAGGAGCGGGCTGCGGCAGCTAACGTTAAGGCGTGTGAGGTGGCCCCGCGGGACTTGATTGCTGGCCGGCGTTGCCCCCCACCGCTCCGCGGTGCCTGTGAGGTGAAGCGAGCTGTTCGTTTCGAGCATCCGCTCCGCACACGCGGAACGTTTGATGGTTGCAGCTCGGCGGGGGAGCTGGCAGCGTTAGGAGCCATTGATCTTAAAGGTCTGTTCCAACCTAAAGGATCCCGGGATTCTGTGGTTCAATAGCCAGGCCGCTTCTTCCTCCCCTCTTCCCGGCCATCTACATACCACAAAATACGGAAAAAAATTATGAGGGCCTGCCCAAAATTTTACTGTGCCAGAAAATCTGAAAGCTGGGACAAGCTTTTATCATCCGTAATTATCTATGAAGCGTATTAGAGAAGGAGGGGAGAAGGTGCAGCCCAAAGGAATCTCCCCTCAGCCGTTGTTTCCATTCAAAAGTCCATGTCATAAGGAAGGTACCACCAACTTCATTTACAGATCATTTGTAACCTAAACAGTTTTCAAGCATTCTGTATTACAAAACAGAAGATACAATGAATGGAAGAAGTCAAAATGCTGGCATCACTTTTGTTTCCACAGTAATACATAAAAATGGACAACACATTAAATAAACATTTTGTTATTAACAATTAGAAATATTAACACCAAAAATCATGTATAAATTAGGAAATAAATGTACAAACTATTTCCAAAGTGCTCTTTCAAATACATTATATACACAACATTCAAGAAGTTCTTAATGTAAGACATTTCAGATTGATGTAATGTTTGCTGTTTCATTTTAAGTGTTGTTCGTATTCTCTCAAAAGTATTTCAGCACTTTCAAAAAACCACATAAAAGGCATATTTCCAAGCTGGCAACGAGCAATATTGCATTCTTCTGGCTACCTGTAATATTAATGTATTGTAAAGAAAACAATCCTACTTCCTTTCCGTTCCTTGCTATTCGAGAGTACTTACTTGTATGAAAACACCAGCAGGAGAGATGAGAGAAATGAGGACTGACTAAAAAAATGTCTTCTATTTTATCAGTAACTGAAGTTATTAATGTAACAAGGGCAGTGCTTGGACAACATTTAATAGTAAACTCTTTAGCTGTCCAGTTACTTTCCTCTACAGGAAAAATAAATAATGATTTGAGAGATCTTTTCTTGTGGTCTTGGTTTTACAAAAATGTAAACTGCTAGAACTCAAAATCCCATAAATACACCATTTCTGACAAAGAAAAGGAGAAAAATCCTACAGAGGGTGTATTTGCTCTATATTGTAAATTTACAATTTATCTCATAGTAAAAGATGCTCATGGAGTATGGTCATCCTAGCCTTTTGCCTCAGAGATGTTCAGACAAGCACTTTATAAGTGCTTTTTCCAACACGTTATAAGAACATAAAAAAATGAATAGAAGTGACTTACATTGTTCATACTGGCTTTCACATACCACTAGTTTTTATTTCTAAATTCTCCCTCTATAGGTATTCTCTCACTGGTTGACCCCATTAATAGTTCTCTATATGCATAATATTATTTCACAATTAAAGCTGAATTTACTTGCTTATCTCTGCAGCAAAAATGGATTTTTTTTTTCCTTTTGCTCCTGAACTATTTCTGTCAAGCTACAAGAGAGAAATAAAAATGGTGATGAGCTGTAAGAGCAGTTGACCAGAAGATTTGTCAACATTTATAGTTACAATGCTTGCTGGAAGGTCTGAGCAAGAGCAACGGGGCAATCAGAAATAAAGAAGGATGCCAGCCACCTGCTTGTGAAATTTGGCATTTAAATGTATGTGCAAGTTATAAAATTTGGAGTAGCAATTTAAGACTGGAGTTTTGCCAGATGTTTTCTCAGCTAAGCACAATATGAAGCAATATTGACTTCTAGTAGGCTGACACTGCAAATCTCAGAGCTCCCTTCTATTTTTCTTTCCATGATAGAAATACCTTAGTTTACACAGATCTATAAAAGGTGCCTCTAGTGATGAACATTTCCTTTAATACAGGTTTTGGTCATCTTTCTGTACCTTTTGCAACAGAAATGTGGAGTACTGAATTACAAGACTGGGGTAGGTAGGTGTTACAGAAGTTGCAGTTAATTTTATTTTTCTTATATAGCATAGAACTGTCTTCACATAAGGAATGAAACCATGCCCTTAGTCTTAAGAAGTCAAGAGCTATGGATTTCAGAGGCTGGCAGGTAAACTTCAATGCATTCAGTTAAAAAAAGATCAATAACCTAACACGGGATACTGAGATATGACTGAATGGCTTTGTACTGAGCCAGGCTGCAGAATAACCTGCCTCTTCTCCAGAAAGGGGCACAACTGCCATCAAGTGATCCTAAAGCTATTCAGAGACACCAAGAATGGGGCAACAGGGGTAAATTAAAAACTTCTGCATTGTATCAACATACAGGACTATACACAGCACCAAATATCAAACCATTAAAGCATTGTCTTGTTACCAGTAGTGCACTGCTTCATATCCAGCATGAAATGAACACTGTTCACATACAGACGCTGCTTTGTGCTAAGGGGTAACCAACATATTACAATTAATCAAAACTGCCTGTACATCCAGTTCAAAAGATGGAGATACTATTGAAATGAATCTGACACGGGATCATATTCTTTTATTGCTGGTAATTTCCATATTGTCCCTATAAAAAAAAAAAAAGAGAAATAAAAATGTTGGTGAGTAATAGATCAGAGTTTTACAAACAGTGAGTTACACAATTTATTTCGGTCTATGAATTATGAAAGACCCACTGAAGTGTCACCAATGTGACAAATCATCAGCTAGATTTATATGTAGACACAACAGCAAAATGGGCTTTTTTAAATTTAGACAATTTACCTGCTCGTAGCCGTAAGGCCTCTGTTGCTGAGCAGATGGGCCTGTCTGAGAAGCTCTGTAACTTCCATATTGCTGCCCCTGTCCCTGTTGGTAGCTGGAATACTGTGAAGAGGCTCCTTGTGCAGGACCTGAGAACACAGTGACGTCTATTAGTAAGGCTTGATTTACTAAGGGCAGTTCTTATGGTTAACACAAGGTAAAACATGAAGCTCTGCCCATATGAACTGTGAGTAAAGTTTGCTTAGACCTCCCCTCTCTTTAGCTTTACACCATTAAGTGTTAATACTGATAATGACCTAGTTGCAGCAGTGTAAACTACAAGTTTCAGATAATGTAATATACTTTTAAGTGATTTGCCTCTCTGAAATCTGTATTGGCACAACTCAGTTATTACCTATACACAAGCTGCCTGGCTCTTATTTATCTGGTTTTATCTGGCTATGCCACCATAAGCACTGCTGACTGGGCAGAACCCATGAAATCTCTCACATATAGAGATACTTTTTAAAAACATAAGTCCAACACAACTATATGGGGATATTGATTTACTTTTATTTGGGACTGTATATTCTGTGTCCAGACAGCTACGAGCACTTTCTTTTTAGTACTGGTGGATTTTTACAAAGAAGAGCCTCTAAAAAGGATGGATTTTAACATCATATACTGAATTTTGGGCATGATTTCACAGAGTTATGTCTGGTTTGAGAAGCCCAGACTGTACTGGTATTGCAGAGTCAGGTGTAACTTTTTAAGGACGTTACATTTCTAAAATGGATTCACAGATTAGATCAACATTATTTATCAAGTTTGGTTAACATTGCCAGTTCAAGGTCAAGTACCATCATATCTGGGACATGCACCAGAAATCCCTTGACTTGGAGCTAAGATTTAGATTATCCCGATTTTTCAGGCCCCTGTTTTGGTAGTAAAATAACCTGAAATGGTTTCTTTCTCCCAAAGGCTGAGGATACATACAAGCTGCCTCCAATTAGTCAGAAAACTCCATGACAGCTATCAAACTTTGATTCTTTTGATGGCAGTGGGGAGATCAGCCACTGGTAACCTGAAGGGTTCAAAAGCCCTGCACCAGCATTTAGTTCAAAATACTTCCACTTTGGCCTCAGTCCCTCACTGAGGAATAAAACCCCTGTGATGTTGCAAGAAAACTGAGTGGGGGAGTAATGATTCTCTGGACTGTTGATGTTATGCTTTCACATTAGCTGTAGAACTAGACGTGTAGGATGCCTGAGAATCCAGACAGTGACCTCCTGCTGACACTTATCAGGAAGCCAACATAAGGCAAAAATGTATTTTCTAACTTTATTTCAAAAGAGAAGAGGATTCAGGATACCAACATAATAGTATGGAACACAGTGCTGTACTCATGTATGTAACTGCCCAGAATCCCTTTACATGCTATACTCTGTGCCTAGTTTTAGTATGTGGATGTCTAAGACTAATCAAAGAAACAGCTTACAGCATATTTTAGTTTAGGAATGGAGGTTTTAGGATGAAGTAGTGCAAACACTTAACCGGTCAGTTTTCTTACCGTATCCTTGCTGCTGTCCTGGGTAACTTTGTTGATTTGGGTATTGCTGCTGGGAATACGTTTGCTGTTGTGCAGCTCCCTGTTGGTATCCTGCCTGCTGCTGGCTGTACTGAGAATTTCCTAAAGAGGGAAAAATTGATACAGATGAGGCAGGTATTTCACTCTACATGCGAATCATAAGGAAAAAAAAGCATAAAGAGCTTTGGCCTGAGCTCAGAGACAAGTACTCTTTCCAGAAACAGATGATTCCATTTTGCCAATCAGTATGTTTATTTCTTCAGTGATTTTTAGTAATTTTGAGGAGGGGAGGGTTGTTTATTTATGTATTGTTAAACAAACAAGCAAGAAAACCTGTTCCACAATTTATTTATTTTTTTTATCCCAGAAGCATTTCAGAAGAAAAACAGTCCCAAAGATAAGGGTGCAGGGTAAAGAGCTGGTTTCTCAAGAAGCCCTCCCACTGTTACTTTCTTCCCAACAAATATGTTTAGTCATATACCCCCAGAAAGAACTTAACTAGTTTTTACCAATAGGGGTTTTTTTTAAAATATGGAAATTCTCTTTGGAATATCTTGAAACTATAAAATGAACGGAGACTATTCACATGACATTGCCTTTTGCTAAAGGCCACCCCACTGTATCATAACTTAATATTTTGCAATTAATTTAGAGTTCAGATACCTTAGTAGTATCCCTGAATTTACTGACGTAATACCATTGGGAGATTTTTAGCAGTAGAATAGCAAACTCATAGTATTGGTGACTTTCAAAGATTAGTGATTTGTAAGGTGAATTAAGTAAGGTTAAAAAAAGTTAGAACTGAAACTAATCAGGAGGCTTTTCCACCTAGCTAAGCCACAACCAAGGATCATTTTTCTAATGACTATGAGGCTATACACAAGTAGTTACTGATCCCACAAGGCTGCACAGCATGACTGCCACACAATACAGTTACTGACAATACTGTGTATACAGTCTAATATAGTCTTAGCATATAAAATGCTCTGTGTAGCTAAATACTACTTCCTGGACACACTCTTGAGTAATAACTAAGTAGCAGTTAGTGATACAGAAATTGCAAGTCATGTTTTACATTTTCATAAGCATTTCATTAGTATTTTAGGGGTTTAGAGCTTTCCTTCACGGATTGCTAATAGATGTTCCTACCTCCTTCGTAATAGTGTTGCGTCGAGTCATCAAATGACCTGTCATAGCTCTGCTCAGTATAGGATGACTGCTGATAGGCATAATCACCATGTCCTACAAGGAATCACAAAGATTTATCAGATATATTGTGGAATACATATATTATGAAGCTTCTCATGCCCAAAGAGGAAATACAGCCCCCTTAGGAGGTTGAATACATGGCAAGCAAAGTCACATCTGTGGTTAAACCTCTTGCATTTGCTAATACAAACTTGGCTTTGTGGTCTTTTTGATGCAGTTTGGGTAGCAAAGTGCACTGATCCATATGTTTGTATACCAGGCTCTCACGCCCTGGGATTAGAATTCTCTAACATTTAAATTGGAAATGAATTGTAATGGGTTTGCCATGTCCTTCAATGTGGCAGCCATGCTGGTCTTCACTTCAACAGTATTACAGCTCAGAGGAATTACCATCTGGATAATATTGCTGATTCATAGGTTCTGAGGAGCCTTGCCCATGACTGTACTGTTCACTGTAATATTCTTCCTGACCCATGTACTGCTGCGAGGAACCTGCAAGGCAAAGACAAGAGAGAGCAAACTGAGCCCGTGGATTCCTAAGGGATGTTTATTTCTTATCCATCTGGATAAATAAACAAGCTATGTATGTTGAGAGCATGTTCCAAGGTGACTTGCTCACTAGAAAAAGGAAATAAATCTCTGTTCTCAGAAAAAAGCTGTTTGAAACTGAAATTACACAAAGATCAGCAACATGTCCTAAAACCACTCACTTCTCCAGCAGTACCAAAAGCAATGGCTACATTTCATCTACTAGTCTGAGCTATTAGGAAGCATAGGAGTGTGTAGCCTACACTCAAGAACACAGACAGAATGAAATATATTTTAATTAATGTAATCATTTGCTTCTTAGCAAAGTTCAGTTTATGTTAGAATCAGTCTAGCGGCTTTATTACCTCTTAGAACTTTTCCCAGAGAGGTCTTAGAGCTTGGAAGTTATCCTCTGGTGTTTTCCTTTCCTTGGCCTAATTTTTTGTACTAATTGCTGGCAAACTATATCTTCTTTGCAGAAATGTGTTCCTTGCTAACTGTGCCATGCTGTGGCTGATCCAATATCATTTGAAAGAACATAAAAGATTCCCAGTGGCTTGAGTGAGCTGTGTATCAAATTGCCCATCTGTTCTTTAGACATATATGATCCCTTTTAAACAGAGTTATTTTTCTAAATACCTGAAATAATTAAATAGATAAATCTTGACAAGAGATTAAAGTTCATCTCATTGTCATGATACTTCCACCATTCAAGATCTCCTGTGTTTCCAGGGGGGACTTGAACACTTTGTTGGCTTACCTACCCCACAGGACTGCATATCATCAATCTAATAATAATTATAATGATAGTCTAATAATAGATTTTACCTTGCTGTGAAGCTCTGTAAGGGCCCATTGGTCGCTGGCCCATCATGCTGTTGCCTTGGTTGCTCTGACTCATCATGGCAATGGAGGACTGCCCCTGGTAATGCTGGCTCCCTCCTTGCGCCGAGTTGTAATGTGACGTTGCTGCTTGCTGGTGCATCATGGAGACTACAATGTACATGGAAAACACTGTTTTCTAAAAGGATGGGACAGTTCTCTCCCTAGTCTCTTTGGAAGCAAGTTAAAACCTTCAACTAACATGCATCCTGATCATTCTGTGAATTTTCCACAGGGGGAGATGTTTTCCTACTGCATGTATTTAATTCTTCTGCTCTGTAATCCAGAAAGGATGTTATTACATGGTCAGTTCTTGCCATTTGCTTCAGTCAGACATTTAAAAATACATCTAGCCATATTTATTATTATTTAAAAGAATGTGATCATTATTACATATTAGTAGGACTAAAGAAAGAAATAAGAACTGGTGCTTGTTCCCCTCTACCTCCTGACTAAATCATTGCTGCCTTTCTCTTCTAATGCAGTTTCTTCTACTTCCATCTCATTATATACCTGATGAATGTACAGTTTAAGTAAACTGACATTCTAGCATTTCGTATTGTGAGAGAATTCTTAAGCATTGCACATCCCATTCAATAGTAGCAAACATTTTTACAAATTAAGAGATTAATTCTGAGCTGTCTGCTAGTCTCTCTATGCCCTGCAAGCAGTGTGAGGTATCAATAAAATAACAAAAAATTGGGTAGCAATGTACAAACAGTAAATGTGTAATGCTCTTTGGCAAGCTCTTTCAGCTAGGATAAAGGTGCTTCTCAGATCCCTCCCACAGTTGTGGGATTTGCTGCCAGGGGCTATCAGATAGTGCTGGTGCACTTTTAGCTAACCCTCCTTTCCCCAATTCACTGCTAACCATAGCAAGTTGGTGTTAAGTTAAAGCAAGTCTGAAACTGCTCTGACTCACACTGGTGCCTGACACCTTGAAATTCAGAGGTGTCTTAGAGCTGTCTTTTCCTCTTGAATGCTTGTCACTGTCTACAGAAAATATTTACAGAACAAATTCAAGTGTGGTAAACCTCTGAGGTCACTGAAAAGTCACGTTGGCCCAGAAGGAGGAAGAGGGAGTTTACCTGGATTAGACTGCATGTTGATGTTTGTTCGAGAGACATAATTGCCTATTGACCCCTGGCCTTGCATTGGCACATTCTGAGATGCAGGCACTGTATGGCTATAACCAGGCCCAGTTCCATGACTGCTGACAGTCATACTCAGAGAGGTCGTGGGCATAGTGTTCTGGCCTGACTGCTGCATAGACACGTGATTAGGACCTAGAAAAATTAAAGAGAGCAACAAGAAAAATCTGTGCTATTATTGGCAACGTACAGTGAGCATTAAAGCCCTCGCGGCCTGTCTGAAATACCTTATGATAAGGCAAAACAAACCAAAAAAAATTCCTTATTATTAAAATTCCCTGTTATCTACAGACAAATTAAAACTGCCTACTGCATAGTTAGAGTGATCCTCCTCTTCCTGGCAGCCAAATCCAGGCTGTACAGCATTGCAGGCAGGAAGAACAAAACCAGCAGCAATGACCTAGATGGACTAGGTGGTCTCCAGAGGTCCCTTCCAACCCCTAACATTCTGTGGCCTACAACCAGCTCCTCGCAGGCAGCAGAAGTAACAGATGTCAGTAATTTCAGATGCTTCAGAAAATACATGGACTCTGGAAACATCCCAGCGTTCTAAAATTTGTCCTTTCCTTCCCACTGTTGACTCCTCTTCCCCCTTCACAAGGATGGGAAGGCACAGTAGTGTCTGAGAAACACTTTGCACATTGCTGCACCCATTCGTTTCCTTTATAACCAACTAACCTCAGCTGGGACTTAGGAAGTACCAAGAGACCCTCTCCTCAGAGGACAAGCCTGTCTCTCCCTCTCCTGAAGTTTGACTGGAAGTGCCTCAGACTTTGAGCAGACAAATTTTACAAGTGACCATAATAATCCCAGTTGTTACAGCGCTTCCTCTCCAGCATCACTGTATGTAATTGTCATACTGCTCCAGTTACAGCCTGGGTTTGTACCATCCTGCTTACCTGCCAGTATGCTTATTTTTTAAATTCTATTGCTGTTGGGTAACTAAAATTGGGGAGAATCTGGTCCTTATTTTTTGTTGTTTGTTGCTGTAAGTACTCTTATGACTGAGTTTGGGAAAGTTGTTTTCATTGAGAACTGTTGCTATCTAAAGTGTGTATTGTTGTCTATCTAAATTCAGCTGTATTGTCAATCTAAATTAATTTAGGTAGAATGGAAAACATGCAGAATCCCTAGAAGAGGCAGAATTATGTTATAATGTTTAGATAACTGTATTTTAATGCACTGTAATGAAGTGTCTCTACAGCTTCTGAAAAATGTGTCTAATTCTATTAGTACAAACTTCATTAATTACTCTTAATGGCATTTATAGACATCAAAATTTTTTAAAAAATCAATTTAGATTATTATATTTCCCTCTAATGGAGGGATGCAAGGAGCATTTTCACCAAGAGATAAAGCGAGTGAGCTCTACAGAAATCAGAGGAGCCAGGTCAATATACTGAGATCTAGCCCTGTGCTTTGCTACAGTTTTGTAGGACTTGGAAAGCTGAAACTTCTACTTGGTCAACACAAGACCCACTTAGTGTTTGAATGGAGCTAGCAATCATTCCAGGGCAGAGATGGAGTGAAGCCAGTATTGGTAAACCTTGTCCTTGTTTTATGGGAAAACTTAAGAGAGTCCTTGCCTTATTAAAAGTAACCAAAAAAAGATTTGGCTAATTTGGGATTGTAAGGAAAGGTATGAAAGCATGACCAAAACTGTTTTAACCCCCCCGCTAAACCAGCAATATAAATACAAAGCATTGTACCTCTTTTGTACTTTCATGAATCTAAAGCAGTTGGGTTGTTCCTGATTTCTGAACAGTTAAAACTCACAGTTGGGCCAGATTCTGTCCAGAGGCAGCTGAGTTTCGCTGGTTGTTTCACTGAATCTAACGGGTGTGCCTGCAGGGCTATGGCATGAAGAATCACTTTTCTGGATGATGGATTACTTGAAATCCCAATGAATTGGTTCTTAACTTGTCCCCATCAACAGAATTATCATTACAATTGACCTAGCTCTGTGTATGTAGGGAATTAGCTAGTTACAGCCCCGCAGAGGTGATTCCTGTGAAGTCCTGACTGAGGACAATAAAGAATAAAGCGTAGTAGCTTCTAAGTACCCGTTTGTTACAGACTTTCATCTCTATTGCCACTAGACAAGAAGCTTTCACCAGTACCAGAGCCTGTGTATTTGAATCGTTTGTTCATATTTCCTCCTAATTTCCAAAACCCACTGTTGACTGATGTAAAAATGATTTCTCCATCTCAAAGCCTCTCTATCCGTCAACACTGGTGTGTCATATAGCATCATTGTGCTAACTTGATTCTAGCTGGCAGAGAGACAGTAGCCGGAGTGGCTGGCAACCGAGGGGAGCGTTCCCAAGCCCAGGGGTGTGAGGGTCCTAGTCTCAGAGCCGGCACTGGCAGCAGAGCATGTGCTGTCACTGCTGCTCTTACCTAGCCCACATGGAAGAGGCAAGCTGCTGCCTTCCCAGTCACACCTTCGTTTTCAAGTGTAGCTATGACCTCTGTCTGTTTTCCGGCAGAATTATATTTTCAGGATATAGCACTACCCAGGTGACTGGGCAGAGACTGAGACACCCTCCCTCCCCCACCCTTCCCCAAACTCAGGCTGGGTTTTAGTGCTGGTTTGGGGCAGCACGAGGTTAAACTTGCAACATGAGGTTAACTGCCCTGCTTCTGTTCTGATGATGAGTCTTTGGGATTCCCAGGCTGTTTCTTTCAATCAGCACTAAATTACTATAAAGAACTGCAGAGGGGGCAGGGGGGAAATAACAAAAAAAAAGCAACAATGACACTGAAAACGTAGATTCTTAGTAATAAACAACAATGTTTTGACTGACTTATTATAATACTTATACTACATGATAAATCTTTCAAAAAGAAGGCCCAGATAAATCTAATAAGTTGACTTTACAAGCTGTAACTGTTTAAAGAAGGTACCTCATCCATTACTTTAAAAGATACTATCTGCTTGACCACAAATGGGTTTTAAAAACTCAGAAGTAATTTCATGGCTTGCATCTGCTCTTGAGTCCCTCTGTCAAGGTCTGTGATTTTACAATCTTATATTTCTATTTACAGAAACTGCTTTGTCTCCCTGTCACTCACAGAAACGACTAAATAACTATGAACTACAAAATAAACAGATTCTTCATACTGTAAAATGCATAGAGTAAAAAAAAAATGTCTTTCAATTAAATTCTTTTTAGTTGCATGAGCAAAAGAAGCAAATAGACAAAGTATGTTATCTTATTAATATGAAATATGCAAACTCTTTGTCTAGGAGGTACAATCTCCGCAAGCTTCTGTAGAGGACAAAGACTGATGCAACACCAAATTACCTCTAATAAGAAGGCATGTAACCTCGAAGTTCTTTGCAATCTAAAGGCTTGGTTGTGTGGTTAGTCATGCAAGCAATTCCATTTTACCCTGTCTGACCCCACTGCTTTCAAGAAAAGAAAAATACCACAATATCTAATTTTTCCTGCTAAAAACTTGGATGCATCTTTACTTGGTGATTTTCATGACATATTTTTAAAAAAAACCCTATTTTTAATTTCCCCCATAGAAATAACTGAGCAGCTTGGAGTCATTGCAGAAGCCAACATCATTACTGACTGTAGCCATTTTGTGATGATTTCAGCATGTGCCTGAAATCCCCATATGCCTGAAAGGTGAGTTAGGAGAGGTCTTTTAACAGCTCTGTAAGTATATTCTGCATTAATGATTTTGTTGCCAAGCAACAGCAAAGCAGCACAAAGGGGACCGAAGCTCACCATTGCTAATCTGACTCTGCATGAGGGAGGAAGGAGGAAGGCCCGTCCCAATTGCATCGCTGAGATTGCTCTGTGAATGGAGAGATTGGTTGGATGCACTCTGAGTCATTCCTCCTGGGCCCAAGTTTATGTTTTGCGTTGGAGGCTGCAAATAACAAGGAGGAGAAGCAAATTTTCGGTTAGGTTTTAATTAGAAAAATAATAATCCCCCAAATTAGCCTGACTATGACTAAAAACTGCCTCAGTTAAATATGAGCTGCCTTCACTTTTGGGGCTTGCTTGCATAAACCTTTCTTCACGTGACTCCTACGTGTGAATGACATTCAGCATGATACAGAGAAGCTGGCAGGGAGCACAGTGAAGATCTTAAAATTGTTCTTAAAATCAAGCCTGGCTTCTGTGCTCTCTCTTCTGTACTTGCATGAATTTCATTTTCTGCTGGTCAGAACACAACTGCTGAGGGGTTATCTACTAACAAAGACATGCAGAAGTGTGTTAACAAACTGACCTTTGTCAAGTATAAAGCTATGCTGCATTTTGTGTTATGTGTGATACCTCCAAAATCAATCCACTTAGCAAGAACAACACAATGTTTAAAGACAAAAGCAGTGCTCAGATGCTGAATTAGATTTCTGATATAAAATAGTCACATTTTTTTCCTGTGTAAAGAACACAGGGAGAATAGGTAAAGAGCAACAAATGTGGAACAAATGGAGCCCATTCAGATTTGCACCACTGCACCATTTATGATCTATAGACCTTGAGCTCCAGAGACAGAGATTAACACAAATATCCCAAAGAATATGTTTTAAACACAGTAAAAGTAGCTTTTGAATTGCTTACTGGTCTACTTCACTGCTTCAGAACTTTAGCTGGAAAAATACTTAAAACTGGTTGACAGTGATCAGTTACAGAATCAAAGAGTAATTCCCTCTGCCACAGTAAATGTATCTGATGGTAGCACTGGTACTTACAGCAGGAAGCAAGGACTGCATATTCTGGTTAGAATCTGCTATTGTTGCCAGGTAAACCAGGTTTCTGTGCAAGATTTGTTGGTATCTACAGAATAAGGAGTAAAGCTTATTTGGAAAGGGCTAACAATACAGAAAATTCCAAACCTTTCTCTCTCTCTCTCTCTTTCTTTCTATTTACAAATGATTAGTTAAGTTATATTAGCCCACTTTTCATCTATCATAATAAATAGTAATGACCTATATCTGTGCAGCCCTGCCTTTCACCAAGGATCAGTGTGTTCAACACCTCTTTTACAAATGGGTGAACTTGGGGGAAGGGAGGAGTAAAATACACTCTCCTTTGAAAGTGCTCTGAGTGAACTGTGAAGCTGGGACCTCAGTCTTTGAGCACTGACATCCAGTCAGCTGCAGTAACAATTACCCACTTTTTCTTCCTCTGTTTAACGAGGGTCCTAATAGTAATGAAATTACAGAACTCCAAGAGCCAAAGCCTGTTTGCCCTGCCAGCAAGCCAAGAACAAGAAGATTATTTTTTTTTATCAAGAGTGCTCTAACTGGAGTGTTTACTCAAGTAAGCACCACCAGGACCACCAGCTTCCACACAGTTCTCCAACTGGAAAAGCTCATAATAAACAACTGGAGGGCATCCAAAAGCAAACTAACAGCTGTGCTACTGAACAAAATGAAGAGTCAAACTTCTAGAAACAGGGAGGGTTCCAAAAAAGAAAGAGGTTTTTTTGGTGGTGGTGGTGGTTTTTTTTTGGGTTTGGGGTTTTTTTTTATATGGGTTTTCTTCTGATAAGGGGAGAAGATGTGGGAAAAGTGGCAAAAAAAATGAAGCCGTAATGGTGCCTTGACTTCTCTACCAAAGGTATCTTTGTCAGACGATTTCTTTGAAAACACAGCCTCATAACTGGACATGGGGCAGACTGGCTATTCTTCCTCACCAAGATTTAACCCATCAAGTTCATAAAAGAATTTTGCTTTCAAGACTAGGAATTGTAAGCAGTGACACAGACTGGTATGTCTACATGCATGCTGTTTTAGCCATAGCTAACCACACTGCTGAACCTTAACACTGAATTAATTTCTGATGAAAACACGTTGCCAAATTTGTACCCTATTCTAGTGTTCTGCATAGCACAAGTGGTCCATTAGCCATAATAGTTTAAAATCATTGTGGTAAATGATTTGTCAGAAATATTGTAAATACTCAAAATGCTTTGGAAAAAAAATTTCTCAGTTTCAAGACCAATATATATTTCTTAATACAGGTGAATTTTTAAAAAAATATAAGTTTTTTCTCACTGATCAGAGAACAGAACTGTTCATAGTGCTGTTCTTGAGGAAAAGTACACCAACAATTTCCAACGTACTCCAAAACTCATGATACTCACTGAGTACATTCTGCAGTTTTCCCCTTGCTCTGATAATCCATAATACATTGTATTAGGTGGTGATTTTCGTCTAGCATCTGCATAAGAGAAATATGATCAAAACACGTTACTACAAGAATCACACTGAAGGCCTGTGTGTTTGCGGTAAGCTACATTCACCCTTCGAGGTGGTGGGTGGTGTTTGGTGCAGTTTTGTTGCCTTGGGACATTACAAAGCACCTACATGTGACTTTATTGAGCCACAAGACTGTGCCTTTCAAGTAATTCGCTTATGAACAGTTATCTTTAAAGCAGTTAGTTGAAATACCCAATGTGGAAGAATTAACAGACTTACCTTTTTTGCTCCTTTGCAGATAGGTTTTCTATGCTGAAGGAGGAAAACACCTTTAAAACATCACCCAACCCTTTCCAAAACTTCAAATGTTATTAATGTGCCTACTTTTAAATAAGAAATAGACTTTCAAGCAATTTAAACCTACTAGTTCTCCTGCATATCACTAGTGTGCACAGGCTTCTTTACTTGGTGAAATGTACAATTTACTTTACTTGATCTACTGAAACCACATTTAAGACAATAACATCCCAGTATGTTCTCATTCAGAGAGGACTTAAAATAGAATCACAGAGCAATTACCTATCAGTTAATTTTTGTGTATCAGTGGCTGCTAGCTTAGCCACATTCAATAAATTCTAGTGACTGACTGGTGCCAAGAAAGTCAGGGCTGCTGGACAAAGTGACCACTGACCTTTATTTAATGAACTGATAACACAATTAAAAGCTTAAAATAACCTTTGCTTCATTTTAAATCTCAATAGTTTGCCCCCAGCTTTCTTGTGAATGCAGCAAGCTTTCTGCAGGTGCAGGAATGCAAAAATAACAGCAGCATTTACACGTTTAGATTCGCCCCTGGCAAAGACTCACTACGTAATACAATTTACAGGTATCACTGCTGTTAAGTGCTTGCAGGGCTGGGCCTTTGAACCACTGTGACACTAGGGCAGAGGAACACTTGGGGAAAGAGCAACATAGTTTTATGAGTTGAATGTGAGTTAATCTGTGTAGGAACGTGTTGTGATCAGAAAAAACAATCCCTGACCCATTCAGACGCAAACAAAGGGCCAGGTTATAGAGAAACGAGCAGGGGAGTCTTTCTGAAGCACTTGCCATCTAGCCAGTCACTCCCTTGGAGAACTCAGCTTGTCCTGCTTCTTGCTTGTAATGTGCAAGTTGGTCTTAACTTCGCTGGACACCCTCGTCCATCACAGGCTCCTGCTGCTGGGACTCACGGTGATTCCCTGTACTCAGGTCAGTGAGGCTCTGAGGAGCAGGGCATTGCTGTGGCCTGCCACGGCAGGTCAGGCCCCACCTGGAGTATCGTGTGCAGTTCTGGGCTCCCTGGGATAAAAAAGACAGGGATGTCCTGGAGAGAGTCCAGAGGAGGCTACGGAGGTGATGAAGGGCCTGGAGCATCTTCCCTATGAGGAAAGGCTGAGTGAGCTGGGACTGTTCAGCCTGGAGAAAAGAAGACTGAGGGCGGAACTTATTAATGTTTATAAATATCTTAAGTATGGGATGCAGGGGGAAATGGCCAGCCCCTTTTCAGTGTCTGTGGAGACAGGACAAGGGGCAATGGCTGCAAGTTAGAGCATAAGAAGTTCCACACCAACATGCAGAAGAACGTTTACCCAGTGAGGGTGAGGGAGCCCTGGGACAGGCTGCCCAGGGGGGTGTGGAGTCTCTATCTCTGGAGATACTCAAGACCCATCTGGACGCCGACCTGTGCAATATGAGCTGGGGAGCTGCTCTGGCAGGGGGTTGGACCCGATGATCTCTTGAGGTCCCTTCCAACACCTGTGATTCTATGATTCAGCGGATGCTCGCTGACAGGGAACGTCAGAACTGTGTCAGTCAAGAATCCATGTTCCTCCTGCACACCTGCCTATGCTCACATGGCAACCTGGCTACAGCATGTAACTTTAAGAGAAAATGCCCCTGCCTAATGCACAGTGCAGCACTTTGCTTCACACTCTGTACTCACTGTGTGTTTTCACCTCTGCCAGTGGAAGTGCTGCATACATGTGGCGGTTCAGCCCCAAACAGTGGCTGAGCACCACACTTGGCTTGCTCCCAGAGGAGAAACAGACTTAGCCTCCATGGGTTGGAATAAGGACAGTTTACTGACAAAATCACTATGAAAGGGGAATAACAGCCCATCGCAAATTATACTCGCACCAGTGACAACATAGTACCTTACCAACCCGAGGATAACAGAGTGCTGCACAATGCAAGGACCAACCCAACTTGGAGAGCTGCCCTTGGACTGCCCTGGAGGCACCTAGCAGCATCCCTTCCCGACCAGCCCCTTTACGGCGGAGTGATGTCAGTGGTGTGGGAAATAGCCCCGGCCACCTCAGCTCACCTGTGCTGGCTGGCTGGGGAGGTGAACTCTGGCGTGCCCGGAACTGGGACAATGCAGAATTAGCAAAGAACACAAAGCCATCCTTTTCAGCTATCACTGACAGTATTCTCATATCCAGTTAACATCCATATTCAACAGCAAGAGTCCAAGCAATATTACAGGTACCTCCATCAGAAAAGGGCTATGCCTACAGTTAGGCAAAGAACATTTTGCTTGCTGGAAAAGGAATCAGGAATAGCTCTTTGACTAAATAGGAAAAAACCACGGAGTTCTGCTCTCCATCACACAGAAGAAATTGAAGTTTACTGCCCTGCAAATGCTATTTGAGGAACTATTTCAAAGCACTGCCATCACTGCTGCCTTGTCAAAAGCTCTAACTTCCTCCACGTGAAATCTATTTTAGAAATAGTTGGTGCTGGAATAATAGCAGCTTTGAAGGACTATATTTTATGAATACAAAAAGAGAATCCAGTTTTTCAGGGAAAACAGTACGTGTTCTAAAAAGCTCGCTTGGCTGAGGGTTTTCTGAGCCACTAACCCAGCACCTGCCCTTCTCTCACCACCCCATTCCTACACTTGACTATAAAGCCCACACAGCCACTGTGCCTGCGAGTCTCTTCCTCAGCATCACCGCTTGTCAAAAAGAAAATCACTGCCAAGAGCCCACCACCGCTGAACAATTCTGAAGTAACATGCCAGCAAATGTACCTGAGGTGGGAGATGTTTTTACATATTACTGGTAAAGAAATAACATTTCGAAGCTTCCATGGAGTTTATGTAAAAAGGAAAGGGCTTGAAAATCAAGCTGAAGATTCCCTGGCTGCCCTCTGTGGACACAGTCATGGTTTTAAGTAGAAACTATGTGAATTACATAATTCTGTCGTAACCCAAACCAATCTGGGGGTTAGAGAAAAACTCTACTAGTGGAGTCAGAAACATTTCAATAGTTAAAAATAATTGGTTCACAATACCACATGTGCTGCAAGAGCTGCACAAAACAGGCTCAGTTTCCAAATAGTCTCCCAAAATTCAAGTCATCTCTTCGGTCCCGCTCATGGCAGTTTGCTCTGCCTAAACCTCTGTCCTGTCACAGTCTGCCATCGAGATCTCCCCCCTCACTGGAAGTCCTACACTGGCACCGGATGATGGTTTGTCTGCAGACCCCACTGATGACATCTGCTGCACTAGCAATGGACCCCGAAAGGACCCTGCAGAACACACACCCACCCCTCACTTCCACCGCGCTCCAAGCTCAGTAGAAACGAAATACCTACACGGTGGGGAACAGGCGAAAACATACAGCAGAGGTACAAATGACAAATAGCGGTCAAAGTAACAACATGCATGTTCTTTATTGACATTTCCAGCCTCTTCCTTCCGGACCGTTACCTTCTGCAGGAGGAAGGGGTGTCAGGCATGTGTGCACGGTCCCTGCTGTCAATCCTGCGGAATAGGAAACAATAACTTCCCAACTAGGAACCCTCTGCTTTGGTCCCTGCACGAGACCTGTCTGGAGATGTCCTTTCCGGAGGGAAAAAATCTTGCAAAACCTTTGTTTGTCATTAGACATCAATAAACACATCACAAATGATAATAATAGGATACCAAAAATCCCAGTGATCGGTGCTCCCTCTATCTTCTGAGACGTTAAAATTCTGCATCCGAATACAAAAGAAATCCCTGGCAAATTCAGGTTTTTAAAATTTTAATTCATTTTCTAGGTTGGTTTTGGGGGGGGAGGGGGGGGATCTGACATCCCATCAGAAATTAATCGCACGTTTGCATATTTTATTTGCAAATCTCCCCGCGCGTCCCTGACAGCTTTCCCCCCTCTGCGAGCAGCAGGGACAACGTGCCACTCCGATTTTTATTCCCCGAGTCCTTTCTCTCGCTCTCTTTGCAGTGATCTGAACACCTTTGCTTTGTTCCACCTCCTCCTCCTCCTCCTTCCCCCACCTCTCTCTCCAGCTGTCCATCTCTGCAGCCCTGGCAAATTCACTCGTTCCCCTGGCCGCCCTGGCAATCAGCCTCCTTCCTCGGCTGCAGGAGCATGGACGGAATAAAGGTCTAAAATCGTCGGTATAAAAGCATGCTGGTTTACCTTCTGGATAGTTTGCTGGGTGACCTCCCCTTTGCCTCTTGGGCGAGCAGAAGCAAAGGCAACCGACATGGTGGGGTTTTTTTATGTGTCTACAATATATTGGTTCCCGGCTCTACTAATATTGTTATTATCTGGCTGCTATTGCCGTGCGAAGATTCTCCGCAGTGCATGGGGAGGGGAGCCGGCGCAGATGGTACGCTCTTGCGACCCGCAAAGAGCCTCCGGGCACCGCACCACCAGCCGGCACGCACCGCCCTCGCCTCACCGCCCGCGCCGACGGCTCGGGGCGGGGAGGCGGCGGTGGGGATTTTTGGGGAGGGGGAGGGAAGCGGCCTCCGTCGCCCCCGCCGCCTCCTCCCCGCCAGCCCGCACATGGTGCGTCCCTGCCGCTGGGCTTCCTGTCGCAGGCGAGCGGCATCTCCCTGCCTTCGCCAGCCGCTGCCAGCTGCGCCAACTGCGTAGGACGGCCACCGTGTACGCCAAGTGCGCCAGCGCGGGGAATGCGAGGGGAGGGAGGGGGGAAGAAGAGGGAGGCCGCCTACGCCAGGTGCGTAACGCGGGCTCTGTACGCCAAGAGCGCGGGTAGGGCCCCGCCTCTCGCTCCTCCGTACCGCGCTCTGGGTGCAGCGTACGGAGTTGGCGCAGGGGGCGCAGTCGGCGTGCCGCCGGAATGGCGCGCGGCCCCGGAAGCGGGGGGCGGAGGGATGAGTGTGCTGTTTTGAGGGAGGCGGCTGGTTCCGGCCCCGCGGGGACGCACGGGCGGCAGCCATGAGCTACGACCGGGCCATCACCGTCTTCTCCCCGGACGGGCACCTCTTCCAGGTGGAATACGCCCAGGAGGCGGTGAAGAAGGGCTCCACCGCGGTGAGTGAGGGCGCCGTGCCGCAGGCTGAGGGAAGGCTGAGAGCTGGGGCCTGCCCCTCGCCGCGCTGCCGGGCCCGACTCACGGGTGCTGCTGGCGGCACGGCCAGGCCCGGCCCGGCGCGGGCTGCGGGGAGCGCGGCCCTTTCCCAGACACGGGCCCCGCGGCAGCGCGCTAAGCGCCGGCTCTGGCGCCGCTCTCCAGGCGGCCGTTTTCTTCAGCGGGGACCCGCGCTGTCCGCAGAGCCCC
>VZTU01026314.1:70486-89820 GCA_013400835.1 Zapornia atra
CAGGCTCAGCCGGCCTGTGGGGCGGATCGGCCTTCTGGCTCTGCGCTGAGCGCGGCCTGCCTCTCGCCGGTGCCTGACGCGGGAGCCCGGCGGGCTGGGCAGCGTCAGTAGCGGTGTGCGCGGGGCCTTTCTGGCCCCAGCGCCCGGCTGTCCCAAGGCCGTGTCTAGGGGTAGAGACAAAAGCATTGACTGCCGGATAACAAGGTGCCCAGAGGGAAACCGACAGCCGGGGGGGGTGGGGGGGAAGTGAGGGGTGATAGATGTAAGAAGTCTCAGCGCTAAACAGGTGCTTCCCCCCCGAAATTAAAAGCACCGTGAAAGCAGAGCAAGCACCCCATGAGTCTGCCTCCGTCCTGTCCCTTGTTGAGTGCTTGGCGGAGTGTCACGTTTTTGGAAACATCCATAACCCACCAACAACGGGGCCACCCCACAAGGGAAAATCCCCCCAGCGCCGAGTGAGAAGTGCTGGGAATGAGTGTGAAAGGAGACGTTATTTTGCCGTCCCTCCCGTTGGAGAAGTTGTGTTCAAGGTGTGACATGGGGCATGCAGGCAGTAAGCTACTGACAGGCCACTGCAGCTCTGCTCAGTCTGATCTTCAGTGCTTTGGGTTCTGATGAGCAAAGTGAGCAGGCTGGCTGCAGTGGTAGTTCTGTGGCTCCAGTGGCTGCTGAAACACCAGTGCTGCTGTTGACAGTTGGGGAAAACGGTATTGGTAAAAGGGGTGGGAATATATCTCTTGGGAACAACACGGATTGAAATTGGTGAAGGCAGATGATGAAACTGCATGTGGGAATCTAACACAACTTTCATTACATCAGTCCTTTCTCCAGGTTGTGGCAATAAGAAATTAGATGCTTCATGTTGAAATAACGTTTACAGCGTGGGCTTTGCGTGCTTGTCTTCCTGTGAGCTTCAGTGAAGTTTGAATTATGAGGGGTATCTTTGGGCCTAGGTTAACTTTTTGGTTTTTCCTTTTAATGTGTTGAAGGTTGGAGTAAGGGGGAAGGATATTGTTGTTCTTGGTGTGGAAAAGAAGTCTGTGGCAAAACTTCAGGATGAAAGAACTGTACGGAAGATCTGTGCTCTTGATGACAATGTCTGCATGGCTTTTGCAGGTACGTGACCCTTCTGGGGGCTTTGCAGTTACTGGAGCACCTTTGAGTGTGTTTATAGACTCTGAGAATCTTGGCATAGCTGGCTGAGGGCTCTGGGGAAGGAGTACATTCCCATAGTTACTTATCCTTTTTAAAATAAGAGTAGTCTGCTGTGTGGGGAAGAGAGAGAGTGCCAGTGATCTGATGGGAGGAAATAAGCTTTAAAATTACTAAGTTCCTCTAGGTTAAATGTGAGGATGAAGGCTGAGAACTGATGTGTCATTGGCCCAGATACAGATATGCACTGTTTAAACCTATCTGTATTTAAGTTTATACATATCTGTATTTAAGTTTATGCATATATAGTGCATATTTTAAATATTTACAAAGGTATATATTACATATACATTAAGTTTTATTAATGCATAAATAATAATGAGCAATAAGAGACATTTGTCTGTTATGGAAACCTTTTCCCTCATGCATCAAGCCAAGAAAGCTAGATTTTGCAGACTTGCATAGAACAAAAATCTCCTCTCCTAGCTCAGAAGGCTCCTCCTGAATAAACAGCTCTGGATTTTGGAGCATAAATATTGTAGTTCCACATTATTCCTGTTCTACATATCTAAATTTCCATTGTTCAGAGCTTAAACAGGTGTGAAAGTTAAAGGAAATGGAGATAAAATGTATTTCAGTTTCTGATTCAGCTGGAGAAAGTTAACGGGGTTTGGGTTTAATGTGCCAGAGGGATGAGTTCAGCTACGTGTGGGGCCTGGCTTCCTTAGCCAGGGGCTGGTGTGTGTGCAGTTGGGCTCACAAGCTTGGAGAGAAGTTCTCTTACAGAAACAAGGCAGTTGGGTGGAAATGGCATCATAAGCAAGGGAGTAAACTGAGAAGTTTCTTGGGAGTTTATTTTTTTTCAAAGGGTCATACTCACTTGTTGCCAGCCCACACCACGCTGCCTTATCACCAGGGGGGCTGCATGTGAAATGAACCCAGTGTGTGTGAGCAGTGAGGTTGCTTTGCTGTCAGCTGGAACACCGTCAGTCTGTCAGTAGTACTGTGACTACCTGGTTCAGAATTTCCTGAGAGCTGCCAACTGACTCCTCTGGTTATTTTGGGACGTTGGCTCCTTTCTGTTGCCTTAAAAATGCTGGTTTTGCTCCTCAAACCTGAGAAAGTGTGATCATAAACTGGTTCTTTTCACTGCTGCTGCTGACCCTGTGAGCCTTTCGGGGCAAGAGGAGTTGTTCTGTGTGTGCCTGTGGTATGAAGCACGAGTCTGAGAATCCCCTGTCGTTCCAGGGCTGACGGCTGATGCCAGGATAGTTATAAATAGAGCTCGTGTGGAGTGTCAGAGCCACAGACTGACAGTGGAGGATCCTGTCACCGTGGAGTACATCACGCGTTACATTGCTAGCCTGAAACAGGTATGTTGGACCACGTGGAGACGCCTAAAATACATTCTGATGAAGAGCACTCCTGACAGAGCATGGACGAGGTCTGTCCTGGCCCTGTGCTACTCAGCTGGTAAACAGCAGCGTCACAGAGCATGTTTGTTGGAAATAGGGATGTAGTAATAAGAAAGGAGGATTGACTGCTGTTTGGGTTTTGTCCAAAGATGAAGAGATTAATTAGCACTTGTAAGGACTGTGTAACTGCATTTTATATCATTGGGAACACTCTGCTGACCCACAGCTCTGATCCACTCCCATGACAGGTGGTGTCAAAACCTCTTCACCGCTCCTGCTTGCTTTCCCTCCTAAGCCATTGCAGGGAGGGGTGATATATTTTACATTTGGCATTCATGAATTTCAAATGAGTTAGTGCAAAAAATATGCCCAACTGCATTCTGTGATAAAATTATTAATTTCCCAGTGTATTCAACTGATTTTCAGCAGCTGGTGGGGATTAGAGTGTAACTGCCTTACACACGGACATGTTTTAGTGCAGCGATGGTGGCAACAGTGTAACCACTCTCCTGCCAGAGCAGATGGCCACTTTCCAGTTTCACTTGGGTCCCTTACAGTAATCTCACCTTCATGTCTTTCCTTCTGCCACATTCCTGGCTTGCCTAGAACTGTTAAAAGCACAAACCTCATACAGTGTTCCTGCTGTGGTAATTAACACTGCTGGTGTCAGGCCTTCTTGACCCTGGGCACTTCTGGTGTGTGACGTGGCAAAGGCTTTGCCACACGAGTGGCAGGGCTTTGCTGTGGGCTGCTTATCTCCACAGAGGCTGTTGTGATTCTGATGCCAATCACTGCTTTGTGTTCAGGTGTCACCCTCCTCTCTCTGCTTCCTACGAAGCCCATCTACCTGGGCTGGCAGATGTGGTGTGCTCAGCACCACGCAGCTGAGGGAGGTTCTTCCCAATAGCTGGAATCCCACAGCGAGCTTGTGGGAATTAGGAGCAGGGGTTGAGAAGGGTAACCCACCTCTTTCTTGCCTTGCTTATGGTCTTCTGTAAGACACAGAATCCTGACTTTATCAGGAGATAGGTAGGAGAGCCTGCTAAAATTACGTCTGGTGCCTCTTGTGGTTATAACTTGAGCATTCCACCCTCAAAATGGTTTATGAACCGGTTCTGAAATCAGTGTCTCTTCTGATCAGAGATACACACAGAGCAACGGCCGCAGACCCTTCGGTATCTCTGCTCTTATCGTGGGGTTTGACTTCGATGGAACCCCGCGGCTGTACCAGACCGACCCCTCTGGTACATACCATGCTTGGAAGGTGAGTTGATTCTGTCTCTTGGGGAGAGGTACTGAAATATTTGTGAGTTCATGTCTCCTTTAAAGAGAGACTGGTGGTGAAGGGACATCTAACTGGCCAGATGGTGCTGGCCCACAGCTGCAGAAATCCTCAATGATGCTATTTACTGCGAATGACAGTCTGCAGCTCAGCTTCACTGGGGGGATCTTGTCCCGTTTTAAAAAAAACCCAAACCAACAAACCAGCCCAAAGCCACCTGTGCCCGACAGCTGTCGTCTTCTGTGATGTTTGGCCAGTAACACTCCTGAAAGACATGGTGGTCACAGAATGGTTTCGGACTATGTAATCACCCAACTTGCTCTGGAACCAAAGTCTTCTCTAAACTTCCATTCCTTCTCTTTTTCCCCTCGATGTTGCCAGGCTAATGCCATTGGCAGAGGAGCCAAATCTGTGCGTGAATTTCTGGAGAAAAACTACACTGATGAAGCCATTGAAACAGATGATTTAACTATTAAACTTGTCATCAAAGCTCTTCTTGAGGTGAGTCCGCTTCAGTCCCTTGTGTGACTTCTCACTGCCTGTGATTTGTGACTTAATTGTGAGCATATGAAGATCTCCACGTGTGTCACAGGGAAGTGCTGTGAAAGGATCTGAGAGAATTTCAGTGAGGGGCCTGGGCAGGGGACTGAACTCCAGGGTCAGATACGTCAGGTAACGATGTCCAGAGCTTAACAGAAGAACTTGTAGCAGTTCTGAGTGTTAAAACCAACGCATCAGAGACATGCAGAATGCTTTACTTCTGCTTTCACGTTGAAGATGCAGAAAATACCTAGTCAGATGGGGACAGTGAGGAGCTGTTCACCAGCCACTAAAGGGCATTGATGCCGAAATGAAGACCCTCATCTTCTCAGTTACACTGAGAGGGGAGTGCTTAGAGCTGCTTCCCAACCTCATCTCTCCTTGTAGGAAGACCTGGAAGGGGCTTGTTACAATTAATGGCCAGGCTCCCAATACCTGCATCTGTTTCCTGTTTAGGTTGTACAGTCTGGTGGGAAGAACATTGAGCTGGCGGTTATGAGGCGAGAACAGCCACTGAAGGTAAGGCCCTTGTTTTGCTTTCTCCCTGCCAGCCTATTTCTGATACAGTCCTTGTTATCTGCATTAGCTGCCAGCCTTTAATCTCTTGCTCTGCTCTGGCAAATGCCTGGGTGTGTTGTTAGTGGCCCAGGAATGGTGTTGTGTCTGCACAAAGGTACTTGTGTGGGGATGAACCACCCGGTAACTTTCTGTCCCGGTTAGAACTGAAGTTGCTTTGGGTAAATAAAAGGCTCAGAGTTGTGTTGGTATCTTGAGGGTCACCAGTGTTTCTGTTTTAGATCTTAAACCCTGAAGAAATTGAGAAGTATGTTGCTGAAATTGAAAAAGAAAAGGAAGAAAATGAAAAGAAGAAGCAGAAGAAAACATCATGATGAATGAAATCCAACTGCTTAGCTGCTTTTTAATTCAAGCGCTGGGTTATTCTGTATAGACAACATGTAGGCATTCCACTTACTCATACTGTGCCCCTCTTGAGACCTACAATAAACCTACTGATTTTTTTTTAAACTGTTATTTTAAAAATCTCTCAGTTCTTTGGAGTTGACTTCCTAGCATTATTTGGTTGGCTATGATGATGCAGCAGCAGTGCCCTGTTAGAGGACAAGGACTTTGTCTTCTTTCCTTGGACACTTTGATTCTCTTTCCCACTCAGGTGTCAGGTGTTAGCTTCTCCCCTTGCCTCTTTTTTTTCCTTTTAGCTGTGGTGCTGTGTTACAACACAACTAACCTGCAATTGGGCCTTTTCTTATCCTCTTCCACCTGCAAGAGTTTAGGGCTCTGGCTGTAAGCCTTGTGGCAGCCTGGGAGGACAGACAGGACTTGGTTTGCCTCTGAGGGCTGTGTTTGGGGGTGAGAGCTGACCCTGGCAGGTATGGCAGCCAGCTGAGGTGTGGAGCTGGGGGCGACTCAGCCTTGCTGGGACAGCACCTGAGGGGAGCTGTAGACCAGCTGCTTCCCTATGCTAAAAAGTTCATCTGTAACCTCTGCTCTACCTTCTCCTTTTGCATTTACCCTCATGCTGCTTCCTGGGCCTGTCTTAGCTACAGGCCTTGTGTTTAACTTGGTTCATGGTACCAGCAAGTGTGAGTTGGCTCCCTTCCCTGCAGCAGCAGAGATGTCTCGTGCTGTCAGGGATGCAGAGACTAAAGTCCTGGTGCAGCTGCAGCAGTTACCATGTATAGCATAACACTAGAAATACATACATTTGAAGGTGTCTGGTGAGAGCTGTTGGCTCAAGTGCTTTAAAACAGCCCAAAGGAGGGGGGACTGGGAAGATGAGAACAGAAGAGTGGGGCTCTTGTCTCTCATGCTGCATGGGAGTGAACAGGATCCACAGCAGCCCCTTCAGCACCACCCTACCCCCTGCTCTGTAAAACTAGCTCTCCTTTTGTTCTGGGCCTCCCATTTCTGTTTCAGTAAGGACAGTGAAAGGCTTCATACAGCCTGCCCCTACTCAAGGACATCTCCCCTCCCAGCCTTCAGCACCAGGAAGGTGGGTTGCTGCCCCAGCTGTGCTGCACTTGTGCTGTTGGGAGAAGCCTCAGGCCCTGCTTGATGAGTTTCCCCATCTCTGTCCACAGGCAGGGAACTGGAGCAGCCCCTCAGAAGCAGCACTGCAGTCTGCTCTTACCGACCCATGCCTGGTTTTACAGGTACAATACTGGACTTCAGCAGCTCAGCTACCCCCACCCTGCCCCCACTCACAGCCCCAGAGGAGGCTGCTCAGCAGCAGGAGGACAAACCCCCAGGAACTCACACACTCCCTGGCCTGTTTACAGCTCAATGCTGCAGAGAGTCAAGGACAGGAAGGCTGCAGGGATGTTTCTGTTCAGGAGGGCCACCAGCTATAGGGGGGAGTTGTTGGAATACAATGGTGTTTGTTCCCTTATCAGTTCTTGGGCTGGAAGGTTGGAGTTACAAAAGCTGTGGTCCCTGCACATCATCCCCCTCATTCCCCACAGTGGGGGAGCTCCCACCCAGCAGCTACAGGGGCTACAGCAGCACCCTGGGGCCAGTTGTCTGCCCCAGGGGAAAGCAAAGGGCTGGCAGGGGCCTCATCCCCTCACCTGGCTCCCCCCTATCCCCAGGAGCCAGGGCAGTACTCTGACAGGGCCACATCCTTCATCCAGCAACCTCAGCACTGCCAGAGCTGTGGCTTTACTGAGAAATGGGGGATTACTGCCTTAACAAGCAGAGGGATAGTAATGGTGTTACACAATTGAGTGATTCCTTTTTGCCAGCATCTGGAGGCTCACAGCACCCTCCTGCTTTGCTGGGATGAGCCCAGGTACCTGAGCTCTAGTTCACCCCACCCACCCAAGGGCTCCAGCCAGTGCAGGGACAACAGCCCCAGGTGTGTTCCTCAACCAGAGCCTCAAACACAGGACTTTTAAGCCCATTTCACTCAGTGCAGGCCTGGCCTAACTCCACAATGCCATTCCCTGTCACAGGCTTGAGTCCTGCTAGGGCTGGCATCTGCCAGGCTGTACAGACTGGTGTCACACTACACATGGAACAGAATAGCAGGGAAACATTAAACATTTGCATGTTTATTATAATTACAATTTACATTACTCCAAAGAGCAGCCCCACTGCTATGTTCTAAGTCTTAGCAATAAAGTCCTACAAAAATAAATCCAAGCTTTTACAGTAACCTAGGTCAATGCATAACTAAAAGTCTCTAGCTATGTAAGGGGTTCGGTCATCAAGGTGCTTTTTCAACAAAATTCCCTACCAACCAAAAAAGGGACACATGCCTATAGCAATTAACCCACTTAATCATGCAAATGAATGTAACCCCTCCCTCCCAGCCCCTCTCCCCACATACAGATTTTTAAAAACAAAAAGAAAAAACTAAACTATTTACAGTATGGGGGTATAGAGGAAACAAATTAAACATGCCCATCTGTTAAGCTTCATTATATGGACTCCCATCCCTAGTTTAATGAAAACATTCCATAGTGTTCCACCACAGTCTACTAGTGTACAGAGAGCTGTCTGCATGTGGTATACAGCCTGTGAGGTACAAGCCGAGGCAGGGAGTCAGTCAGGTCCTTCCCAGACAGTCAATCACTGCCAAAATCTTTATCCCAAGCACGTGAGCAGAGACACTTGCTGCTCCTGTCCCACCGAGGCCACAGCGCACTGTGTCCCCCCCGCCCTGACCCAGCAAGGAGACCCCAGCCTGAGGAGCACCCAGCACCCCTCAGCTCAAGGGAGTCCCAGTTCAGTGTAACCTCATGGTACCTCCACAGCAGTACCAGCCAAACAGCTGTACAGTCATTTACACTACTACATGATCCACAATCCAGTATTCCCAAGTGACAATATACACAACTCTTCAGCACCAGGAATCCTTCACACCTGCTGCCAACAGCAGCACCGAAGAATCCATTTGGTAACTCAGAACAAATTATAGCTGGTTTATTTCAAGTGAGCTTTGGTTCCATGTTAAAATAGCGTGATTTATCTTCTTCAGGGTTCAGAAAAGGAGTCTGACTTATGCTTAGACTATAGCAGCCTTTGAGAGACCCAGAAAGAAGAACCATGTAAGTTAGTCTGCACTTAAAAAGAAATGAAAACACAAACAAAAAGACACCCTGAAGAAGGTACCCCTGAACACATTCCCTCTTCCAAAGAATATTCCAGCTGACAGTTGCTGGTCCAAAATAAGTCCAGAATATAAGCAGTAGTACATGAAGTTCTGTCACTTGAGCTGAGACAGTAAACATTATGAACCATTTTCCCACATTAGTGCAGCAGTTGGTTGGTTTTTTTATTATATACAGTTTCATCCTCTGGGGAGTGATGCCAGAACCTATGCAGAGGAAAGGCAGAGTTAGGTTTGGTATTGTGGGGATCTTCCAAGAAAGAGCAGCAAAGTTCACACCCATATATTGACTGGAAGAGTTAGCAGGAAGCCTCGGGTCAGACAAGCAGCTCTTGCTTCCACAGACAGAAGGCCAACACCACACCATCAACAAAACAATCAACAAGCTAAACCATTTGTATTTCCTTCTACCGCTCTGAAGGACAAGCCAGATACAGTAAGGAACAATTCTTGATGTATCCGTGTGACTGGAGAGCAAGAGAAGTTGCACATCCCTTGTTCAGATGAGGAGTAAGAGACAGGCCTGGCTCAGACAGAATTACTCCTGTAGAACTCACCTCTGAAGTTACACTCTGCCAGTACCAGCTCTGTGAGTGGTTTGGTTTCGCCTTGCTGCTCCGCTCCCCCTTCCACCCCGAAATCCACCACGGAAGCTGCGGCCACGAAGGAACCGTCCAGACACCCCGAATGTCTCTGTGTTGAGCTTCCTCTCCTCAGCCCACGTGGTTCGCCTAGAACTGCACAAGGCTGCCTTCAGACTGAGCACTGAATAACCACCCACTGCTTTAGCTGGGGAGCTGCAGGCACCCTGCACTGTGGAGCTGCACCAAGAATGCAGCGCGCACACGGTCGCTCACTCAGTTCCTCTGCTAAGTGTGAATCTGAGAGTTACAGCTGTCAGCTCTGACAAGCTACTTCCATACTGGTAGAGTAACAACAGGTCTAGGAAGAGGTTGAACATGGCCTCACTGGCATTTCAAATCCTGCCTTGTTTTCCAGACTAACACAAACTCCCAGCTCCATTGAAACCTCTGGAGAAAGCTGGGAAGCTGCATCACAACTGGTGTTCAGCAGACTGCCACCAGTGCAGCTCCACAGCCCTGTGTCCCTTCCCAGCAGGGCTTGCCCGGCCCAAACACCTCACAGTGAGCACTCGGAAGAAAGCTCTGCTAAAGGGAAGCCGAAACATCACCCAGAGAATTTCACACCCTGACACTGAAGGGGTGTCTGCCTTCACCAGGCAGTTGGTAACAGCTTTGTCTCTTGCTGCTGACAGGGATTTATTTTAATATACCCAATGTTTAATTTAACATGTTTCTGCAGATGGAGCTGACCCCCTGCCTGCCCTGACTCCAGGTTTAGTGTGCTCCTGTCTGCAAGCTGCACCTCCTCAGCCCAACATGACCCTGACGCCACCTCCTCCCACAAGCGAGATAAGGAATTTGTTTAAAATTAATGGCTTCAAAGTCAGCACTGGGAAACAGAGCTGGAAATTCCTGTATCATAGTTCAGGCAAGTGCATCAGTACCAGCTGAAATCCTTGCTTTCTGTCTGATTCCACTGTGTAAAGCTTGGTTGATCTCACTTGTAACCCATCAAATGCACGGCCAACCCCCCTTCTAAAGCCTTTCTTGCCTTTTAAGTTAAAAAATTAACCCTGTGACAGGTTAAGTCTGGAATTCCATGTCTAAAACTGCATTAAAAAGCACAAGCTTTAGGAAATACCCACCTAGATTTCAGTTCTGAAGAAATGTTATCAAAGAATGACTTGGATTTATCATAATAGCAGTTGGGTCCCAGAAGGTCCTCCTCTGCAGTACTGTCATTGTTTTGAGTTGCTACTCCAGGGTCCCCTTTTTCTTCCCCCGTCTCTGCTTTGTCATCTGAAGATAATAAAACTTGTTACACTTCCTTGATGCCTTGAAGAGCCATCTGTTCTCTTGCTCCCTCAAACAAGATTTGAGATGCTGCCACATGCAATCATGCAGTTTCTCAGAACAAACCTGTCTACACAGTACTTACTACTAGCTCAGCAATTCATATTTAATGAAGTCACAAACCTTTAAAGTTTAGTTTCTTCTTGAATTCTTTATCAAGCTCCTCTCTGTTGAATTGTGCATTTGCACTTTCAAAGTCAAAGTCACCTTCAAACTTTATCGTATTTTCCTTCACAGTAGTTGGTCTGTTTTGTCCTCTAGAACGGTTTCTGGTTCTTCTGTTTCCTGAAAGCAGGAGAGTTCAAACACTTGGTAACACTCAGGGAGGTTAAGTGACTTGCTCAACACCAGGAGAAACCAGGGTTGGAACTTGGGAGTTTCTGGCTTCCAGTCCCATGGTTAGGCCACACCGCTCTGAAAGTTACTCTGAACTTGGCTGTAGAGACACATTACAGCAATGCTTTAACTCTCTGAATGACATTCTGGGATGGCAATCTTACCATTATGAGATGCAAGATCTCCTTCCCTTCCAGCCTGAGGAGAGGAAATCAGAACAAGTACAATACCAAGAAGAGCTGAGGGAAAACAATCTCTCCTGCCTGCTCCTCACCTGCAAGCGCAGTAATGTAACTGGTCTACAAACCTGTCATGGTGGGAAAAGGGAGCAGGGAACCTGCCTCAGAAAACCCACCCAAGCCTCATCTACCCTCAGAGGGAGCTTGTACTTGGTACAATTTCTGGTTTCCAGCTATCAACTGCTTTTTGGAAGAGGTATGACTCCTTCTGCAACGCTGTCCTCAGGCAAATTAATTTGAAGACCTGAGTTTCATTTCCTGCCTTCTCTCATTTTCCTTTGTCAGAAATCTGTTTGATTTTAACTTTCTTTTGATCTGTGCTTAAACTGCACTCTTGAGCTAAAACCTCTCTGCTCTATGAAGCAAAGGCTCCATAGCTCCTCGCAGTTAAAGCTTTAGAAATTCTTAAACAGGTTACCCTACCAAGTAGGAATACCTCAGGTTTCCCAGAAGCTGGTTGTTGCTGCCACCTCACAGCATCATCTTGTATAATTTACCTTCAAGGGTTGTTTTTTTAAAAAAGAGACACTAGAATCTTCCATCCACTCATCCTCTGCTGAATCAACAGTATTTGCCTTTATAGGCTAATGTGACCCTCTAGCATCAGGTTAACCTACCCGATCTTCTCCTCTGAGGTCTCCTGTTTTCATCATTCACCTGTCCTTGGGTTTGCACAGGCGCTGCCGGGACTGTATCTACTGAACAGAGATAGAACTTAACGAGGGGCACAAGAACCAAGCCAGAGCAGTTCAGTGCTGCTACACACCTTCCCAGTATGGTTCCCAACAGCCCTCAGGCGATGAAGAGGTGCACACCTACCGCTGGCCTTGCTGCTGCCCGGCGGGACCTGCCGCCCATTGCGCTGAACCCCTGGAGCTCCTTTCACCGGGGGTGGCTTTTGTGAATTCATGTTGTCAACCGGGCCGGTCTGAACAGCCTGCTCCACCATGGGGCTCTTGCGGACGGGGTGAACAGAGGGGAAGCCAGCACCTGGAAGAAACCCCAGTGACTAAGGACCTCCCAGAAAACATGCACAACACTACTCACACCCTACCCACTGCTACGGAGAAACCATTGTGTCAGGGAGTAAACACCTTGAGTGTTTATCATGACACTCTATGTTTAAGTGGCATAGACACTATAGGGAAGGCACTACTGCCACACGAGTCGTGGCTCCCAAATGCAGAGCTTAAACAGCAAGAAGTCTACCCATTTATTTCTTAAACCAAGTCAGACAAGCATTGGGTAAGCTAGGTGAGTCTTAAGACAGTTTATACCAAAATCCAATTTCTAGGTGTGTCCTTGGTTATGTAAGATTGTACTTTATGGGATACGTTAAGTCTGAAAGCAGAAATCCACCATTCTGAAATTGTTCAAGAAAGCTTCCCCACTTTGCCAAAACACTTCTGCAGCAAAAGCTCAACCACCTCAACTATATCCCATTTCATAAGCTGCTTTTAGAAGTCCTTCAGCTTCACTGCTTATTGTTAGCTTTCAAACAAAGAAAACCTGAAACCAGACCAGGATCTCAAAGTTACCCTTTTAAATTCCTTCTTGGTCAAGGCCAAAGTGTTACCAAGACTTCTGTTGCTCTTCCATCCAGGCTTATTTATTCACACTACAAAACATGTAAATACTTTTCATGGTTTGGTATACCTTACACCAATTATAGTAAAAAGTGACAGTCTTCAGTACTCAGAAGAAACACTGCATTCTAGATTTAATTAGAAGTTTGGGAGTACTACAGGTTTATGTAGTTATGAGCAAGAACTGCTTGGAAGCAAACTTGGAATATACTTTAAGAGCAAGGAAAGTTAAAAGCCAAAGAGTACACACAAACCAAGCCACTGACACTTCTGGGTCACCCAAGTCCACATGAGATCTACCCAGTAGGTAACATCATGCAGGTTCCCAGTTAATGTACACCTGGAAAGCTTGCAAGGAAGACAGACACATCCTAAGGATTATTCAGTAGGACAAGGCTGCTGTGCAAGTTTAACATGAGAAAGTTTCAAAGCTTAGCCAGAATATTGAGAAAGTACATACAGAGGGCCAGAAACCAGAGTAAGTAAAACAGTTTCATGCCAACACAAGCACACATGCTTAAGTTAAAAACAGATGAAACTAATTACCATGTTTAAATGCAGGCTGCACCTGGGCTCTCTGCTCTGAGGATGGTCAGTCTAGTATCTCTACTCAATCTCCTTTAAGTTTTTACACACAGAAGCAAGCACCTAGAACTACATTATCTCAACTTACCACAACTCAGGAATTGCTTACTGTTAGTCATGCTTTGCTAATTGGGAGTCTTGACAGAGTACTATGCCCCATCATGCATGAAATCTATCCTGGTATTTCCTCAATTGCAGCAATACTCCTGAATTTCCTATGAACCTGTGTCTCTAACAGCAAGGCCACCCACGATTTAAGCAGTGTGCTTGTCTTTCCAAGAAAAACTAATTAATTCCTCACTCAGTCTCTAAGGTGACACATGTTTCTAGATGGGATGCAGCACATTTACAGCCCTAAACCTCAGTCCTCTCCTGATACTTACACAAGATGATCCGCTGTCCTGTACTTTTTCCTTTCTCCTGCCTCTCTAATTGATACTTCTAGGACAGGAGGAATACTTCATGTAATGAAAGGCAAAAATAGCTGAGAACAGACTAGTTCCACTAGTGTTACCCATGTAAGTACTATCATTCTAGGAGGGGTTAACGACAACAGTGTGTTTGCAAGTGCCATGCAGTTCTTCCAAATATTTGGAGTCCTCAAACTGCTGTTACCCTTGGAAGAGAGCTGATGGGGCTCTGAAGACATGTCAGGCTCTGAAACAGGTTGTGGAGACGGAGAAGAACTAGGGCTGGAAGCAGCTGCTGATGCTGGAGGGCTTACCAATTTCTCTAAAGAGATAGAGGGAAGAAGAGAAAGCAAAGATATATGGATAAGATACAAGGTAGTGAAACACCTGAAGGACTTGGAAAGAGATACAAGAATCTCTAGAGCAGCATTAGAGCAGCGTATTTACAATCCTCTCTGGGTCTACAAGTTCTTTCAACATGCGGTGTGTATGTAAGGTATGTGGATGTTAGGTTAGGAGTGAACTGGCCTCAACTCTTGGGTATTCACATTACTTTCAGAAAGAAACCATAGCTATTTAGCTCGTTTCTTTCTTTTGTGTGCATGTGTGTAAGTGAAATGCAGGCCTCCTTGCAATAAGACCATGGCACAAAGTTGTTAGCTACTTATTCACTGCTTGTTGCTGCCTGACACTTGGCAGGGAATTTGGATTTAGTTAATGGCATTTGGGCTCACAGTAGCTGCATACAAGGACTGTACCTTTATTCCAGCAAGTGAAGTTTTTACTTACCTAAACCTAAGGAAGCTGCATACTGCTGGCTAAGTAAAGAGCTGGCAGCAAGCTGGCTGTAAGGTGGCATACCTCTAAACGGGCTGTAAGGCACATGTGGCTGAAAGGATGATGTAGAGGCAGAGCCCAGTGAAGACTGTAACAAGACAAAGTACATTTCCATTTACAGTGTCCAGAAGTCAACTTGCTTTGGCAGAGATTCTCTACTTCACACACACAGCATTACTGAAGCTTAAATACCAAGAAGGCTTAGTTTACCTCTTCCTGATTTTTCCTGCATTCTCAGCTAGGTAAGCTAGCTCTGGTTTCTGTTGACTGAAGTCTTTAATGCTGCTGCTATTTTAGACATTACAATGAAATTCAGGATGCTTCCATCTGAAGATCACTGGAGGCACTTACTGGCCTTCATTTGTATAAAAGCTCATGCCAAAAATCAAGTCTTTAATCACCAATGTTTTATCACAGTTTTCTATCAACACTTCAGGGTAACTTACTTGAACAATGGCAGGATCTTGTGGCAGTGTGTGTTGAGCTTTTGGAGGTTCACAGACTGTGATGTCTTTGATGTCACTTCCTCGAAAAATAATGTATTCATAGATCTCTTCTCTTGGAGGAGCAGGTCGGTCTGTGGGCCGGTCTTCAGTACCAAAGGATCGCACTTTAGCATCAGAAAGATCACTGTTAGTCCAGTATCACCATTACAGCATTGCTTAAGTGAACATTTACACCATTAAAAAGTTCTCTTCTAATACTTGCCAAAAGTAACAACAAAGGTTACCTCCAGAACCTTGAATCTCCTTATTGCACACATCTGGTCCCTCAAGTGACAGCTTTTTCAGCAGCCTGTATAAACAGTTTTGTTTACATCAAGCTGTGAAGGTAAAGACCACAGACCAGCTGGAGTGACAAATCCTCCTCCAAAACCGAGGGCTTCCCCATCATGCTATACTGCCATATTCCTTTTCCCTTCCCAGCCCCTGCCCCATGTCAGCACTCAGTTTGAGACAACTACCACAGAAGAGGCTCTAAAGGGCTTCAGGGCTTAAATTTGCACCTTTTAGAGGTAAAGTTTTATCAGTGACAAGAGCTTCCTTTTAAAATCCTCTCTACTCCATGCCACTAGTTCTGTGATCAATATCCACTGACTACAAAGCAAGTTCTTAGTGGTAAATCCAAAACCTCCGTGCCTACTGAGGGTTTACTGAATCCCAGCTATCAGAACACTTGAGCAGGTACTAATCAGTAATCTCACACACGATAGTGGGGGGAAAAACCCTGCAGTGGATTGCGTGGCTGCTACCTGGTAGAAGCTTAAGTTAATTTGAGCCATTAAAGAGGTGAGACTAAGGCTTACAGGATTGTTGGTGCAGGAAAATAGATAACAAATCAGACACTGACACATGAAAGCTTGAAACTTCAGCCACAAGTTACAGAAGCACAGTAAGTTTACAAGTCTTGTTGTTTTCTGTCTTCCTGAGGCTTTGCCAGTTCAGATAAGCACCAGCACACACTGGTTTGAGGTACACTTTCTGCCAACGGCAGAATTCTGTGTTGAAGTTGCATCAGTTGCTTCTAACAGGTTAGATTAGACGTAACCAACCTCTCTTCCAGGACACACTATGGTCCCTGTAGTACCTTTACAAATTATATCCTTAAGTTTCACAAGCAGCTGCCGTGTCACAGCCTGCAGTGAAGTGCCAGCCAGCTGCCACTCCCACTGCACAGCTGGAAAGACACAGACAGCTCTGTCACATGGACCCTAGGTGATGGGGTACCATGGCTTCCCTAGAAGGGCAGCAAGACATGGATACACTCAACCTTGGTGTTGAGCATACCTAGTATACCAACTTCCTGGGCATGCTGACAGTAGTAGGCAGGGCTACTCATCAAGAGCCCTGTCTCTGAGATGAAAAGCTCTATTGTGGGGTTCCCCACCAAGCAGCTCTGTGCTGCAAGCAGTCACCCCTGTGAAGCTCACAGGGAGCAATAAGCTCATAGTACAGCAACTCAGTGCCAAACTCCATCCCTGTCACACTGATGATGTTTAGTACCCCAGCTTACACCTTACTGAAAGGAGATCTTGACTGGTGCAAGGACAAGCTGTCAGTCACTTCTGAACACCTGCCTCCCATTAGTTCCTTGAGTATACAACCTCTCCAATGTATCTTGCATCTCCAGCTGCTGTTTGATCATACTACAGCTGTAGCCCAGTCATCTAGAAGCAGATTATTAACCAAAAGCAATGCTTGCAGCCTTTTATACCTGAACTGTACCACTGATAGCCCTGCTCAAGATCAGATTAGTACAGCTCACAGCAAGACATACTAAAGCTATCCAGGGACTACTGCAGAATCCCATGGCTAGCTTGGGAAGCACCATGTCTTCTCTGAGCACCAGGATCAGCCTGTCAGCTCCCACATGGAAAACCACAAAGCCTGCAAAGCCCACAGCTGTCCAGGCAGCCTCCCAGGTGGCTGCTCCCACAGTTTGTAACTAAATAGGTGGAACTAGATGATCTTTAGGGTCCCTTCCAACCCAAACTATTGTACTATTCTTAAGTTAAGAGTGGCATACACATCTGAAAGCTATGTCCCTTGGTGTACACAGAGCAGCACTGAGGGCATTTGAGAAGGCTCTCAGAGCTGAGCACACCTGCCCCTGCATTTGAAGCCTCTAACAGTTTGCAACACATCACAAAGTACAGCTCTAAGTCTCTGCAGCAGTACGAAGGGCCATCTCCCATGAAGAGTTACAGCAACTATTGTTCACAGAGGAACAGGAAATCAATCCCACACCATGCTGCAGCTCACCTCACCGTTTACACTACAGTTTGTATTCATGTGGAGGGCTCTGTGAAGCCAGACCTCTGAAGGGGCAGGAAGCATAACAAGAGCAACTGCATGTCTGGAAAGCAGAGCTTACATGGATACTCAAACACTTTAGTTTCTTCAGACTTCTGTCGAGGAACAGAGTAAGTTTCTGGTGTTCACTGCTGACAGGACACTAATAGGCTTAAACTTCTTTTGTTTGCAATTTAAGTTTAGCATCTTACAAGACAGCTTTCTTGTGGTGCTTTAATTAACACATGGAATCTCCTCATCCAGCATTTAAGACGCCATACATGTGTTAGAGACCTAGCAGGAACCAAGCACAAAGCAGTTGAAGTTCACCCTGCTTCAAGGAAGAGGCTGAGCCAGGTTCCTTCTGGAGGTCTCTTTCAATCTATTTTTTTCTTTGTACCATCAGGATGATAAAAAGTGAAGAGAATACCACTGAAGTTACATACTGAAGTTGTTTGAGCCTTAAACAGTGGCATCTAGGGCTTAATAACATACTATCTACCTAGACATCTTCAACTGTATGTCAGTGATCCATGGTTCTTCTAACCCTTCAGAGATCAAGTCTTTTTAACTGCTGCCCATCATAACCACAGGGTTGTTATTGCCATCACCAACTTCACCATTGTTATGTTCATAATTCTGACACTTATTTTGATACAAGGTCTCTAAATTAAAAAAACCCTACAAGTTAAATGAAAAGCAGGGTTTGTACTGTAAAGTTTATAGAGGAGCACTAAGTGGGAGAAAAAAAGGTATTCCCCATGTGTCATAACTACTTCTTAAGACACTCCAGTTCATCAAAACTAAACACTTAAGAGGCCAATAAAGAACTGCCAAAAACTTATACAGAACATGTGCATTTTCACACCATAAAGCACTTTGATCCCAAATGCCTTTGAAACGCATCACTTATGCTCTGAAGTATCAAGTCTGTGTGAAAACCATACCTATGTAAAACCATTTCCACTTGCTGCTGGATAGAGGTGAAGAGCTTCTCGCACATACAGTATAGGAATGCATCCTTTCTGCAGCCTCTCAGTTACTTTAATGCAACGTTAATGTAAATAGTTCAATTTCTACGTTTCAATGAACAGCTAAATTCCTAGGATGAAAGTGAAACTCACATTTTTAACTCCAGAATACATGCTAATGGGTGTCACATACTCGTGACCAGCATCACATGAATATCACTATACTGAAGGAAAAGACTGTGGCACAGGTTTGCCTTGAGGATAGCTGGCAATCCAGTGCCATGTGCCAGCAGATAAACTTTCAAGATGTTTAATTTCAAGATATTTGGTTTGTGGGCAACTCCGGTGGGTGACTAAAAGCAATGAAGGTATGAACTGCCCAAACCAGGGAAGGGCGAAATTCAGGGAAAGAAAAAGCTAATGCACATTAGCTGGACATGAAAAGCAGTACAGAAATAAGACCTTGCTTGAAAGGCTAAACAAGACAGGGCAGGTTTTTCTGAGTGTAAGTACAGAGTTCCCAGCACAGGTGACAACTGAATCCAAATGACACCGTTTAAGCAGATAATAAAGATCAGTATTTCTACAGAAAAACAAGATGCAAAGCCTTTCTGAGCAGCCTGCGATGCAGGAAGAGTCAGACCCATGTGCAGATACCCCGAGCGCTCTGCACACCAGCTCACCCTCTTCACCTGAGCAGAGTCCAGTTATTGATCACGAAGGGAACAAAGACACATCAACAGCAACTCTTGTTTTCCCCAGCACTGGCCTGGGGCCGCGCTCAAGCCAAGCGCCGAGACACTGCCGGGCACCCAGGTACAGACAGGAGGGGAACCAAGCCCCAACCGCGATGCAGACCATCGCCTTCCTGGCTCTGACAACAGTAAGAGGAGCTACCACTCCCGGGAGCTCCTCTTCAGGGGACCGGTAACTTCCCGAGAAAGCCAAGGGCTGCTCAGCATCCCGGGCCCCGCCGGCCGCGGGCGCCTCTCCGGGGAAGCACAGCAAGCCCCCGCCACGGACCGTGCCCGTCCCCGCGTCGCGGAGCGGCCTCTCAAATGCTGACTCACGGAAAGCCAGCGGCGCCGAAGGCACGGGGCTCCAACCCCGCTACCCCCCCCCA
>VZTU01026314.1:90314-105354 GCA_013400835.1 Zapornia atra
CGGTGGGTGGGGCGGGAGCTCGCGCCATTCCCGCGCTGCGCCGCGGCGGCGGGAGGCGGTGGGGCAGGGAAGGGCCGTGTGGCGTTACCGGCACGAGCGGGCCGTGCGCCGCTGCCCGCTCACCCGTGCCACGGCGATCTCGTCACATAACGCAGTGGCGGGGCTGTGCTGTGCGTGGCAACCTCCACCGCAGCACCTCCCGCCGCGCCGGTCTCTGAGGGGAGCTTCTCCCGCCCCGAGAGCCGCCTGCCGCCTCACCACGCTCAGCAGCACTTCGGCGCTGTGCAGCTGAGCGCCTTCCCCAAGACCTCCCGCCTCCAGCCGCTGCCAGTGGGAGGCTGGGCCCTGAGGAGGAGCGCAGGGATGGCCGCCTCCCACCCGAGCCCTTTCCCCTTTCCCCACTCCGGTGCCGCGGCGGTTGAAGAGCCCGGTTGCGTCCTGCCAGAGCCCTCGGTACGTTCGGGGCCTGCCTGCGAGGCGCGCACTGTGCCTTTGTTCGGCAGCCGCGGGGAGATGCGCTTGGCGCGCTGATGGCGGCACCGTGGCAGAGGGACCACAATGCCAGGCCGCAGCTGGAGAATGACTCTGAGCGCAGCGTCTCCTGGGATTTCTCTGGCTCCCCAGCCATCTGTGGGTCAGCGAGAGGCAACCGGTAGCATCTGGCAGACATAGTCACAGGAGGCGAAGTCACTCACCAGCGTGAGGGCGGATGGGGTTCAGGCAGGGCAGTTCCATTTGGGACAGCAGGTCAGAGTGCATGAATCTCACTAATTCGTGTGACACAAATGAATAAGATTCAAAACCAGCAGCTGGAGACAATACAGTGGGAGCCATTGTCTATGTGTAAAGAGGCTTGCTGGAGCTGCACGCGCCCATGCCTTGCTTACATGTCTTCCATCAGTGACACAAGTGACACGATACCATGCAGTCCACAGGTTTATCCTCGTGTCGCGATGACCTGCTTCCTCGCACGTCAGAGCTCAGAGAGCTGCTCTCCAAATGCCCCAAGCTGTCCACCCTGTGTCCTTATGTATTTTATGATGCTACTCTTCATGCCGTTCATGCAGCCTGGAGAGTAGATCTCACTGAACAGGCAAGATGCCTTCCTTCTCACTGACTCTTGCAGACACACGTGCAGTCTTGTTAAATTTTCACCTTCCTAGCATGGAGAGGTTGCTAAAAAAAACCAACCCAAAAACCCAAACCAAACCCAAATTATTTCATATATATTAATTGGGCAAACAGTATTTTTGAGTAAGAAAGCCAGCCCTTAAAGTCAAGTCTATTTTTTTTTTAGATTTTTAGCTCAGCCCAAAGTATAACCTATACAGACCAAGAAACAGTTCCTTTCTTACTGTAGTAAACAGTGCCCTTTAGTGGGCAAATTAGTAGTTAGAGACTTCTCTGATGAAAAAAACTCATCTGGTGCCACTGAATGAGGAGTGTCTGGTTTAAGAATGTGGAAAAGTTCAAATGGAGAAAAAATAGGCCAAGAAATAATAATACTAAGATTCTTGGTTGGGTGGCAGTCACAAGTAATCATTTTGAATTGGAAAAATGATGTCAGTGTAGGAAATACAACCAAATGTAGACAAGTGGTACTCCCTCTTTTGGTTTATATGCTCAAACTCCACAATGTATTTAACTTGATGTTCCTTATTTCCACTTCTAAAGTATTTAGAAATGGTTAGTGGGTGCCCAAGCTTTTCAGTTCAGCTCCTTTTTCTTTCTTTATACACACCAAAATGTCACTGATTCATAAACACCTCTAGTTCCAGTGGTTTATTCTGTATTCAGCCAAAGGTATTGCGATTGTTTTATCCTTTCACCTTTTTTTTTCTTTTCTTTTTTAAAAAAATTTAATGCCAGGAAAGAGAAATGGATGATCATGTACTAATACAGCAGTGTGGATCCCACAGGAAGACTAATTAAAGCAATGTAGAAAAAGAAGTATACACCAAAGTGGCACAAACTATACACTGGTAAGGAGAAAGATGCAAACAGAATATAAGTTATAATCATCATGGCCATAAATCGATCTGCTTCTGGAAGATAGGCTTATTGTAATTGATTTCCTCAGTATCTTTTGTTTGACAGCAGTCAGAGATAACTAATTATGTGCAAGAAGAAATA
The DNA here is from genome assembly GCA_013400835.1 of Zapornia atra. Taxonomy (NCBI): domain Eukaryota; kingdom Metazoa; phylum Chordata; class Aves; order Gruiformes; family Rallidae; genus Zapornia; species Zapornia atra. The sequence continues at coordinate 92,448 of VZTU01026314.1, forward strand.
CAGCACCTGACATTTCAAATGCTCTGTTAGTGTTTTTTATTCTGCTAAAAATACAGCTCTTTATCCATTAGGTGTTGAAAGTGGAACAGAAAAGTATCTTTCATGATGCAAATTCATGATAAGTGTGTGATCCTGGGCTGCCCTCATGTGAAGAGGGAATATTGAGCTTCATATGAAGAACCCAGTTGCAGTTCATCATGGTACTAGTAAGGGATGTAACAGGCACAGAACAGCATTTTGGACCACCCATGACTGTGGTCTATGGAGTCTGGAGGTAGGGTACAGTCAGAGTATGTAACTACATAGCTAGTTCATTTACAGGAAAACTGATGTTGCCAGAACTAAGGAGACTCCCATGGCAGTTGGAATGCAACTAATGGTGTTTGGGAGGCTGACCATCTAATGACATTTCATGGCCGTTAAAAAACATACAGCAATGATGAAAATTTGTGGGGTGTATGATGATGAGGGATTGTTTATGTGGTGGCTGATGGCCATGGCCATGGCAACATGAGCTGAACTGACATCTGGTAGAGTTAATAACAGAGGGCAGTGGTTGGAAAGGCTCCAGATGCCAGAAGAAGTGAGCCAGGCACTGGCTGCTGGAGCATCACCTCTTCCACCTGGGGACAGTGGGATATGATTGTGGTTGGTGGCAGTAGGAATTACTAGGATACTCAGAGCTGCTGAGGAAAATGGCAGCTAATGGTACAGGGGCTGAAAAGTTCTGGAAGTTGGCTGGGGACTAAAGTACCAGAGGTGGCACAGGGAAGGCTATAGTCTCAAAAGGAAGAGGGAAGAGGAGAGAAGTGAGACTAGCATGGAAAATGGAGGAGGTGAAAGTAGAACGGAGACTTGAATTGGGGTGTGGCAAGCAAAACAAATGGTACAAAGGAAGGCAGAAATGTGAGCCCTGGAGGAAGAAAAGTTAGAAACATACTAGTAGTTTCAAAGAAAAAGAACTGTGGTAGCTGCAGGGGAGGAGGGTAAGGTGTCCAAGAACATGATTCTGTAGTAGCACAGGGAATGAGTAGTAGAAAAGAGCCCGAGAGGGAAGTAGGGACTAGAAAAGATGGAAGAACTGAAAAGATGCAGGAAAGATCAGAAGGGAAAACGCTCCCTATATAAGTGTTTTTATTCTAAATAAAGAAAAGCAGAGAAAGTGCAATAAAGACAGAAACATGCAAAGTCAATTAGAATAAAGGCAAGAGAGAGGGAAGGAGAATGGAGCAAGGAAATGAAAAAATAGAAAAGCATGAAAACTCAGTAACTTTTATTTAGATTATGAGTGCTTTGAACAATTAGTTTCTCTATTTCCCACCATCTAAGAAAAGGTGATTCAACACTGTATGTAGGGAACAGTGCTTCATTACATTACTTTGTCTTGCATCTCAGGAAAAGGGGCATCTCTTCTGAAAAAAATTCCATCAAAACAATAGAGACTGTAATACATGTAATACTGCTCTGTCCTTTCGTCTCTTTTCCTCAATTTTGAGTTTGTGCTTCAGACTTCTCAATTTTACATCTTTTGTTCCACCCCCAGATACCAAACTTAAAGTCAGTTTAATTCCTGGATTTAAAATAAATGTTTTATGAAGTGACAAGAGTTTTAGTTCTGAGTGGGATTGGCTCTCTTAATTAGTAGCTTGACTGTGTACTTAGTGGGACTGGCATAAATCAGCATTATTCCATTGCATTTCCCAGCAGTCCCAGTGTGCTGCACAGTCAAGACAAAATATCTTTTTCCAATAGGGATGTGATGGCAGAATGTTAAAATAGTTCTGGGTTTTTTTTGTTCCAAGTAAGCATTCAATACCATTTCTCATCCTGAAGTCAGTTTACTCTTTTACCTGCTAGGTCAGTCATTTTCTACAGGAAAAGACAGTTCTTTGCTATAATGCAAAATTATAATTTCTTTCTGAATTTGTGAAAATCCTGTGGTAAAATTACCAAAACAAATGCTGGAGTAATTTTCTGTTTACGTAGTGCTGAAAGATTCAAATTACCACATGGGGATTCAAATTACCAGTCTGACTTCTAAACTCTTCCATTTCTTAAGATATGTTCAATATTGCCACTTCAATTTATGGGATAAGCCAAGAGTGCCATTCTGACCTACCTAGTCTTTGCTGTTTGTACCTCATGAGTCTAAAGGGCCTACCCTTAGAAGGTGTGTTTGATTACCTGTACCTATCAAGGTTAGAAGTCACTGGGACATTTTTGATGCAACAGAGTAAGGAGGGAACATCTATTTACTTAGGACAGAAATATCTTGGATATGGATAAGATCTTTTATTAGAATGAACACACACTGCTATTCCAGACGTTTTCCACACAGTGTCTACTTTACAAGCTGTGAAAATCAGACTAAAAAACCACACTCAATACTAGACAGACCAAGAACACAACCCAGAATCCCCAGAATCCTGTCTGCTGTTGTAGTTCATTTAATCATTGAGGCATGGGGAGGGAGGGGAAACAAGCAATTAGAGAAGTGCAAATACCTTTTATACCGAGGCTATCTGAGTCACAAATGGCAAGATGAAGTTATCCTGGCTAACTAGGTGGTGATTTATTCATGGATGTGGAAGCTGGAGATAAATTTTAAGATATCCTTTCATGAAGACAGGTAAATGGTTAATGTATATGATACAAAAAAGAGTGATGAAGCTGAAGTTTGCTGTTTGGTCACAAAAATTGAAGGATGAAGTCTTATAAGCCAGACCTAGATTCTAAAAGCAGTGTTTAGGCATCTATCTTCCATTCAAATGAGTAATAGGACTCAGACCTAAGTTTAGAAATAATTAGGGCATAAAGAGAGATAGTTGTCTATCTAGGACAGTGGGGAGCACTTGAACAGAGCCTAAAATACAAAGTTCCATTAGGAAAAATTGCTGACTAGTTTGTTGTTGTTTTCTGGGGGGGTTTTTGTGGGTTTTTTTTCTGTGTAGGCTGCTTTTTCTCAGGTAGTGTAGTGCTGAGGTGAACTGCAGGCCTCTGTGTGTCCTTGTCACAGGTGCACTGATGGGATGTACTTTTTTCAGGCATGAAGTGAGCAAAAAGTTGAGTGAAGAGCACACTGAAAGGCAAATAGGTGGTAATAAATGCAGAAAGGGGGCAAAAAATTGTCTTTGAGGGATATGACTCTGTGATAAAATGCTGCAGAGGATTAGTCTGCAAATAAAGATTTTTTGGTGTTTCAGGTTTATGCATTAACTGGGAGAAGAAGAATCTGTGTATTCAACTTCATGCCTAATTTCCCAAGAGATTCAAGAGCTGTAGTGGTAAGCAATGATTTAAATCCACTTCTAGTCTGAAAAGGGTCCAAGTTACAACCAGACTATCCAACCACCTACCAGATATGCTTGACAGTAGTCTCAGTGGAGAGACTAAGGAGTAGATGGGAGTAAATCCGATGCATTGCTCTGTGGATGGTCTTTTCAGAACAAAATCCTGTTTTAGAGAGGACAAGTTATAGTCACAGCATACTTCAGACCCCTGGATGTTTCAGACTATCAAATTTCACCATTTGATAGCAGTGTTTCTTGAAGAGTCCCTTCTTTTTCTCTACAGATTCTTGAACATGTCCAGGCTATCAGTATTGAGCAGTATTTCATTGGCACAGGGGCTTGAAGGGGGTTGAACCTGCTGCCCAGTTCTTGCTAGTGCAAATCACATCATAGGCCAACATACACCATTGGGCTGGGAACATAGAGGAAAGAGCTCCTTTATGAACTGTTTTAGTTCAGAGATGCCATTTGCAGTCTCTATAGCAGAATCTGATTTTAAGCCAAAGAAATTAATATTGCTCTCCTTACCTGTTTTACAAACAACTAGTAGATTGTGCTGCTTTCTGTTCAGCTAGGTAACATATCATTTTACCTCAATTTGGCAGTATGCTGTTCTTTCCCTGCATAACATCTGCTGCAGTTTTCAGAGCTTGAATTGTTCTTGGACATGTTTTAAAAGGCATGTTTCAGAAATGTCTCTGAGGATGTAATTGTTTTATCTGCTAGGGTGTGGTTCATTTATGTTTGTCGGTTTTCTTTTTATAATAAGGCTAAACAGGCATTAGAGTTTAGAGTTTATAGGTTCTACTTCAGGTTTAGGTTAAAGATAACCAAGAATGGCAAGGTGATTGATAGCAATAGGATTTTCGTGCAGCTTCAGAAAGCAATTTATTTTTGTATGACAATAAACTGGCATTTAATCTCCTTCACATTTTAGAAACTGAACTGTAAATCAGTCTTTGCATAAGACAGCAGTGTCTCTCTGGCTGGCCAGCTGTAACCCACGCTTCTTCTTACTGCTGTAGTATTTGTGTACATACTTCCCCATGTACACCTGAAAATTCTGACATTTACTGTTCCAAAGCGTTTGCATTATTTGTACTTCATACCTCATTTCTCTCTACTTCATGTATGACAAGGGTTTTATTAGCTAGTACACTTTTAAACCACATTTTTGTTCTGAAAGTAACCCTAATAATAATAATAATAATAACATTTGATTTGGCATTCAAATTTTTTCACTTAATTCATATTAACATAACAAATTTTTCCCTGAGAGCCTCGCAACTTCATCTGGGACTCTGTTTCACTCAGCAGTGTCCTCAGCATTTACTCTGCCCATGACATCACCTGTGACAAACTTCTAAAGGCTATCTGGGACATACAGTTGTTAATAAGGTGTTTTGAAGGCACAATGTTTGTGCAAGTATAACTCAGAGCACGTACTTGTCTGAGAAATCTTGATTGTTGTTGATGAAGCAGAAAGAACCTCAAGTAGAGTTAAGAGTGATATTCTGACTTAGAAAAAAAGTCATCTTCTAAACTGAAAGAAGCAGCTAATATAGTTGAATAGTTGATAGTTGCATCTCCAAGAGAATAAACTGGAAGCCCAAACTGACATAGTACTGAATAACTTTTCCAGTCACTACCTGATCTGCAGTAGGATGATGATGCACTCTGGGCTTTACAGGGCAAGAGTAAGTGACTCAGTCTGCGTGACACAGGTGGCTCGATACTGTGCCCAGACATAAAAGAGGATGGTGGCTTCTCTAGGAGAGGTGATACTTCTGAATGAAAAAGGTTGAATTTGTAACATGTACAAGCAGTCAAACTGCAAGAGAAAGGTCAAGGGTTCTGTTCCCTGTGAGCCTCTTTTAGTGGCAGGAAAGCTTTAAGAAAGGGGCAACTCAACCCTGCATAGACTTTTGTGTTTCTCTTTGAGTCACTGGAAATGCTGGTAGTAGTACAGGGTAAAAGCTGGCATGTTGTATGATCATGCCAACATGTGTAATGGCATGCAGCTTCACATAGCTTTTAAAGTCACAAGGATGTTATGTTTGAGGGGTTCTTGCTGGGGACGAGGGTGCAGCAGGGATGGCTTCGGCTGCCAAGTCACACAATTCTAGTTAGATGGCTTCATGTCAAGGAATCACAGAATAGTAGGGGTTGGAAGGGACCTCAAGAGATCATCGGGTCCAGCTCCCCTACCAAAGCAGGTAATAGTAATGAATCAGTTTAGTGGCTCACTAAACTGTACAGAGTAGCAAAACCAGCTCCTTCTTTTTCTCTGCTGAAAATAATTAGGTGAAACAAGTTTTATAGTTTCGTATAAACAATCTGACTTTCTTATATAAGAACATACAAATTGCCTATTGTTGCCCTAACTAATCACCTTTCCTAAACAAGATGTTGTATTTGTTGCCTGCCATTTTGTCTGGTCATTAATAAATGCTTTACACAGATGGATGGGTTTACTGCTAGAAAATTAAGTAATAGTGATGGTGGTGGTGTTATACTTCTGTGGTAAAGGAAGAGTATTAGAAGTAACCCCACACAGACAAAACTGACAATAAGGAGCCACTTAACATAAAAACTTGGCCTTCCATCTGGGTGTGTCATTTCATCTGGGTTGGAAGTTTTCCCCATCTTGTATTTGGAGAGATAAAATATTTGACTGACTTGCTTCAAAACATGTACTAGTTTCCTCTGTCAACTAGAGGGGCACATCCCATATTTAATTGAGTTACTGGATCTGTTATGAGCAAAAGCTCATTAAAGGAACAGGCAAGTCCTGGAACTCTGTCTCCAATAGTGACACTGTATTCTAGGTAGTGTAAGAAAGTAACCTGTAGTCTGGAATTATATCCCTAACTATTTTAGTCTGCGGGAAAATTCAGAAAAAAACCCTGTAGAATAGTCTTTCGTGCTGTGTTTTCATTAAGTCTGAGGCAGCTCAATAAAGAAGCTACAACATGATTTATTTTAATCAATTATTACAGGGAAATAATTAAAAAAAAAGAAACACACAACAACAACTTGGCAAAATCTTGCTTACATACTTCTTGCATTCCAAATCCACAAAATGTTTAGATACAATCTCATTTCATTATAACCAAAACAAACCTCCTTTTTACTAGATTTCTTTTTTTTTTTTAAATGATGGTTTTTCCATACCTCTTCTGTCTACACTGGCTTCTCAGTTCAGTGTCTTTTGTGTCTGTTTCCTTTATAATGTCACTGAGATTAGTCAAGTTGCTCTGAGGAATCCTGTCGTCTCATAAGGCTTGGTAAGAGCATTTGGCAGACTATGAACTAGAGGCGGAGCAGGGAAAATGATTTACCCATTTTTGTCATCTGAAGATGACTTTCAGAAATGCTTGCACATGGGATTTATTCTTCCAGTTCAGATCTACAAGGATCTGGATTTTTACCTATGTATTGTATGTACAGTTTATGAACTCTTTTGGCCTGTTAATTTCATTTGACATTTCTCATTATTGAGATAAAACGTTCAGGCACACACACAGTCCTCTTTTTAAATAATTCCTCTATTTTAAAAGAGGGGTGCCATGGGGCTACTGAATGATTTAGATGGGGACATAAGGACAAAGAATGTGTCCAGCTTTGTTCCTGTAACTTATGGTCTGTAGGCATTGTGATAAAACAGATGCCTATCAAATTCCTTAGGACAAATGTTTTTATCTACAGCAACTGCTGTTTCATGACTGATGTGGCATTAACTCTACCTGTTCTTGGCACTGACTAAGAACAAACAAGATAACAATTTATCTTCAGTTCCTTATTTTTATTTATTTATGGATTTTTGAAGTTGAGCGATTGGAGGGAAGCATATAAAGAAAGAGGATTCACTGCTTGCCATAACTGGTCAGTTTAAAGAAATGTCCAATACAGAGTCTTGATGGGGCAAACCCACAGTGATCTAAGAATGCTGTATGGTGGTTTTGCCTGGGAAAAAAATATCACACAGTGTACTTCTTTAAGGAGTTCCAGCTTTAACAGTGTATGCTGTTCTGCTCTTGATGCACAGAATGGGGAGTGTAATAGCATCGCACCACCTAGGCTCCCGTCTCCTCTGCCACTTGGCTTCGCCAGATACACAGAAGAGTATTATGAGGAAGCAGCGCACAGCAGCACATACAGCATCATCAGTGACAACAGAAGAGTATAGTGACACAGACAAGGACTCTTTCTCTGGCCTTTATATCTGAAGTTAAGTCAACCTAACTCTACCTCTTAAGAGCAACCTGAGTGACCATCACTGTATGTCATGCTGGACAGAGCTGTAAGCAGAGCAGAAGTTCCTTTCTGACTGTAGCAAGCTCCCAAGCTTGCGTCTGGAGGCGACGGACTTACTTGACTATTGTCTTTTCAACTACTGAGAGGTGGAGAATTGCAATCTAGGGAAGGAATAAAGGAGGAAGAGGACCAGTGATCTGCATTGCAGAAAAAAAAGTAATCAGTGAGGACTCTTCTGAAAAGAAATTAGATACTAAACGATGCTGGAAGGCTCAGGGAAGAACTACCACAACTCTGAATCAGGAGGATGTGAAAGAGTCCAGAACTGGAACATCCTTTGTATTAGTGTGCCATGTTTAGGATGTCTGAGGGGATATTGTTGATAAAACATCCCTGGCAAGGTAATACTTTGCTCACAAAGAATCTCAGAAAAATTGAAGCAAAACTTGCCCAAGTCTCCTCCCACTAAAAGGAAATATTTCAAGCATATTCTAACAAATCCTAACTGTAAATGGTGCAGTTTGGATTTCCAGTAATGAGGCCCATCAGCAGGCCCATTTTCTTGACATACTCTGTTGGAGTATCCCTCTGAAATTGCAGTTCAGGTTTCCAAAACTTACTTTTAATTTATTTTGAGAGGAAAGCATATTCCTTTTGTCCAGTCAGTTCTAATAATTTGCTAAATTCATAATATGGGAAATATATGCAGCTTGTGACAGTGACCAGAAGGAACACTGATCTTCTAGTGGTATTTGTTTTTTCCATGAATCGTGTAGACTTGCACAAGTAATTTTTCAGAAAAGATGAAACCCACAACCTTTGTTGACATGCCTGCTTCATGTCTTCAGACAGAATTTTGGACATTTGCTAGTAATCTGCATTCAGAAAATTTGCTTTAAAAAATACTTGCTAGCGACTGGGGCATGTGGCTGGAAACTTCCATCTTCTTATATGACATCTCCTGGATATTGATATTTCCCGTATTGGCAGGCAGTAACAAGCATGGCAAGTTAGATTAAGAGCAGTTAGGAAGGAAAAAAACATAATCCATAGCTCTTTTATATTGTAAGCCTTGAAGGCCTTTAAACAATAACCCTTTATCCCAAAGAATATATCCAGTATTCTCCAGGCATCTTCTTTTGGGCATGGGATGTTACTGCATGGACTTTGGTATGCCTCAGGACAGCCCTACTGAATTCCATGTAGCACGTATTAGTGACACAGACTTCTGTCTCATAAAAACTAGAGAAGGTTGTCAAGGCAGTTGTGTGCTCAGCCAACTTTTCTTTTTGAAAATCAAGTTTCTGAGTAGTCTCTAAGATACGTTTTCTGTGTATTCCCTAATTAACTAGATCTTGTTAAATACCTTGTTTTTAAAGAGGCTATCCCTTAAGCTGTCAAATACTTACTCAGTCCTATCCCACTACACTTTATGGGGAAAAAAAAAAAAGTTTATTTTTCTGCTCCACTCCCGGAGTTCCAGCTGTGTTATGCAGCTATGAAGACTTAAATAAGAGGCTGGTTTTGCCATACCTCTTCCGTAGCAGCATTGTCTCAATGTTCTGTCTGGAACACTAAGCTGCAGTCAAAGGGTGGGTGCTTTTGTAGCTAGCAGAAACAGTCTAGTGTACATCAGGATAGGAGCTGTCCTGAAGTGGAAATAGGAGTGTAGGAAGGTATTATAATTTATTTTAAGGTACAATGACCTCAAAATAAAAATGGGACTGTAGAGTTGCTTTCTAAGTCTACTGTTCATCAGTTTTTATTTTACAATGCAAGGATTGATAAGTTTTCTTGAACCACACCATACTTAATTTTGAGTATTAATCCCTGGCTCTTAGGAGCATTAGACTTCTGCAGATTCATCTACAAACAACTGAAGTACATGGGATGATTGTAAGACCAAGACTTTAACAGTATTGTGAGACTCCAAAGAGACGATGAAGTCCATAGACTGCGAAGAGGCACTAAAGTTGTTTTATTTATTTCCATGTGCATGTCTGCAGCAAGACCACATTTGCCTCTACATTTAAAGTAAAATATGAAAACCAGGAATATTTTTGCTACAGATTGTCAAACATTTGTATTCCAGATGCCTATGAAGTCTTGCTGGTTTTGCTGAACACTTCTTACTGCAGACTGACATCCATTTGCAGAAGCCACAGCGTACAGACTTTCAAGTTCACAGACTGGGAGCTTTGCATGGACTGCATCATTTCCACTCCTTGTCTCCTCCTGATGCTCTGTACTTACCAAATTGTCCATTGAGCTCTTGTGTGCCTCAAAAGAAAAAAGGAAATGGGGTACAAGGCAGCAAGGCAGACTGGAATACTGGCTACAAGGACAGCAAAGCTTTCTCAATAAATGAAAATTCACATGGATTCATCTCATTTGACTGAACTCAAGGTAAAAACTGGTTAAAGCCCAGCTTTCAGCAGTTAAAAATGATCAGTGGCTGAGTAAGGAGCAGAGAAGGGGCCATGAAAGGAGCAAAAAACCACCCATCAAAATTATCACTACCAGTTTTTCATCTATTTCTTGATAGGACTTCAGGCTTCTACTGGTCAGTTAAGGCTCACAGGAGCTGTGTATGGCTAACCAAGAACGACTCTCCATCTCACAAACCTTCTGTGGGTTTCTCTATGTCCCCTTACCACCATAGTCCATACTGCTGTCACCTGTCAGATGTGTCTGTAATGAACTACGTCTTTAGAAAACAACCAGAAAGAGAATTGCCTTTACACTTGTATCTTGAGAGACAGTCTGAGCCAGGATCTATATACACAGGCTAGTTCTAAGGGGAAAAAAATAGTATTTTAAGCAGTAATATACTAAAAGTAGCATGTTAAAGGAACTCAGAGCCCTCTGTTTTTCCTGTACAGCTCCTTCTAGCTTCTTGGACACCAGAGAGAATCAATACATGCCTATAATGTTCAAGATCTTTTAACATGATTACTGATGGGTGAAACGTAGCAATCCCTGTATACTGAGCCTATTTCTACCTCAACAGCAGTAATTACCAGTAATCCATTACTAGAATTCTTACAGAAGTTGCTCTTTCAGACCATTTAAAACAGAAGGTGAGCAGTACCACATGGAGGAGTGGGAATCCCAGTCTTTAAGAATCCAGTCTAGAAAGTTACTTCCGATGTCGAACAAGAGGCAGAGGGTATAGAAAGATAAATTATTCAGTAATGAATCCTACGCACTTATAATGCACGAGTTGTAACGGATCTCAGTCGGTCTTGTGATTTTGTAAAGTTGTTTACCTAATATGGTTGCTAGGCCATATGGTACTGCAAAGAGTGTTAGAACAAGGACATGAAGATTTCCAGGTTTTTATTTCTAGTTTTGTATGCAACTGCAAACTACATTCAAGCTGTCCTAGAATGTGAGCAGCGGAAGAACATAGGCTGCTCTGACCCTTCATTCTGATTGCTACTGCCATTCAATCATTTCACCCCTCGTGTCACTCCCTTCCTCCACCCCTCCCTGGGCACTGCAGCCCCACACTGGGCTGTGCTCCTCTTCAGATGCCGAGGGGCTTGTGGCTGCTCTGCACCTTTGGGCTGGTTTAGCTTAAGTCTAGCATTTTATCCTTAATAAATCATTTGAGCAGCTGATGTAGATTATGTCTTCCACTGGTTAGGGAATGTGAACAGACTTCTATTTCAGATAGTTCTTTGGTATGTTGCTTATAGAATTTCACCATAGCTAAAACTAGCAATGTGCTTGACTCTGGCAGCAGCAAATGGGTCGGGACTACCCTGCTTGAAGCAGCATTCTTGCCTTGTAAGAAAGAGGCAACATGACCTACAATGATGTCTGAAATCGCAGCTACTTTGCAGCACTGTAATTTGGTAAAATTTGTAAAATGGAAGTTAAAAGCCACAGAGAAGGAAAGGGAGTTTTCTTTCTCTCCCTTGAGTTTTGAATGATTGAGAGAAGTTGCAGAGAACTGAGAAAAAAGATTAAACAGCTCAGAAGAGCTAGGCAATCTCTTCTTGTGAGGCCACCTGACAAGGTGATGGTAGCTATATGAAAAGCTCAATATTGTAATTTTTATTTAGCAGCTAAAGTACACCTCAGGTGAGAGGACAGTAATATCCCTTACCATGAACTGAGTTTCTAAGACTTCTGATTTGAAGACATTTACTCACCCTATTAGTCAAGGGCTACATGCTAAGAATAAACACCTATCAGGTTTTGTGTTTCCCCTATGAGGTTTTGGCAAACAGCTTCTCCCTTGTGGACGTTTACACATCTGAAGGCAGGGTAGGGCATGGGACAGTGCTTCAGCACTGCGCCCATCCCTCATGGGGCCAGCTAGCGAGCAGAACCATTGAACTCATCCTACAGCACTACAAGCAAGCGACCGCCACAAATGTAATGGAGGAAGCGTTGACACCCATGTTTGGGCAACCCTAAGTAGAGAATACTTTGTCTCTGACCTATTTAAAGCAATCCCTTCTCACAGATAACTCACAGCTCTTATTCTTCCAAGTCTCCACCTTCAAAGGCTTCAGTCAGCCATCAGAGCAGTCAGTGCTGGGCATCAGCACCCAGGCCATTAGCAGGTGCTGAGTCAATCCCGCTGCCACGCACTTCCAGCCTCTAATTCCACCCATTCCCAATACGTAAGAGCAAAGCTTATTTTATAATGCCATAATAAGAGGTACTATTTTAAGCTTGTTACCCCTTAAAACTTACCACACGCTACGATTTATCTTGTGGCTAATATTGTTCCCATAGCTCAGCTTTCTGGGGAAATGGCACCTGGCAGAAGAGAGCGTTTATTAAAAGGCAGGCTGCATTTTTACTTTAACTATATTTACTTCCTTTATGATGGTTGCACAATAAGGTCAAAGTGCAGCTCCCTACTGTAAGGCCGGTGCTCAGCAAGACATGTCCACCTGCAGCCAGCGCCCGGCTCGGCACCACCGCACCCCTCCGACACGCGTCCAGGGCTGCGGGCCGAAGCCCGGCGCCCTGGGGACCCGCTGCGGAGGGGAGCAGCCCCGAAGCGGGCGCTGAGCGCCCCAGCTCCCAGCCAAGCGCTGTTTCGCAGACGCACGGCTCTGCCCCCCAAGGGTTAAGCGGCAGCGGGGGTGTAACACACGCCGACACACAGGCGGGGACCGTCCCCAGCGCGGCGGGGCCTCCGCCTCGCCGTGCCGGGCTCGGAGCTGCGAGTGGACCGTTTAAAATCGTGATCTCCCTCTCTTCCACCCCCCCTTTCTTCTTCCTTTTCCCTTCCCAGCGCTGAAATGCCAGCCGCCCTCCCTCCTCGGGCGCCTTTTCCCGAGGCTCGCCCCAGCCCCTCCGCCGCGGGCCCCGCGCGGTCCGATGTGCTGAGTCAG